>JAOUZG010039927.1:801425-872465 GCA_026289955.1 Argiope argentata | reverse complement strand
TATATATATATATATATATATATATATATATGGTGATAACTTATGACACATACCCTTTATTTTTCCATGTATATTTCCTTTTGAATCTTCGAAAAACCATAAAACCAAACAACATCCTCTTCTGAGATGCTAAAATTTGCTTAGTATTCTTCATAAATATTTGTAAAATAGAAATAAAAGTTAGATATAATATTTAAAATAAAATAATCATGCAAATAGCAATTTTGCTCGCGAGAAAGGGTGGTTTTCAAATTATTATCATGGAAACAATTCCAGTCCATTGTGTTTATTCTGTTCCATTGCAATTAAACTATCCCGACCCAGATCTACTTTGGCGGAAACAGTGGTGAAGTGAATTCGAACAATTATTAAGAATTAAATTCATTTTAATTGCCTGTTTGCAAGTCTTAAACTGAGTTTAATTTACCACTCGAACTTTAAACAAGTATTTGGAAACTTAATTATTTCGCTAATTGAAATATTTCCTTTTGATGCGGGCTAGATATTTAATATAATATGATCAAACATTTGTCCGTTATTTTCAAATAGAATGCTTGTGATTCACTTCATTTTATTAAAACTAATTATTTGAGTATTCATTTGTTTGTTTTTCATTTATGAAGGACATAGTTGTCTGTTTATATACTTTTTTATTCATCAGTATTTCAAGGAAATATTTTTCACGCATATTTCATGATTCTAAGCTCAAAAATTTAAGAATTATCAGATGAAAATATACATTTTTTGAGCAATGATAAATATATCTTTAAATTTTCACATTATTTTGTGGATAAAAATAATAAAAGATATATCATTTTTTCATTTTTTGAAAACCTAATTTAATTCTAGCCATTAAATACATATGATTAGAGAAATAGGAACTTTTGAAGTAATATCTGACAATTCTGATATGAAATTACATCCCATCACTTATTACTTTGTATGTCATGGTATTTTAATTTAAATGCGACTGCACATAAAAAGACTGTTGAAGAAGGATAATAAAGTAATTATTAAAAAAAATCAATGATTTGATCTTGGATTTTGCAAAAGATTCTCTGATTATATGGCATTTAAGAAATTACGTCGGTTTAATATGAAATTTTTATAGAGTAATATGATTAAATATATATTCTGGTAAATCCTTACCATTTACGAATTCGGAATACATTCTTTAATAATTTTTAATAATCTCCAAAATATATTATGATGATAAAAAGATACTGTGATAAAAATTACATTTCCTCTTCGTATCTAAAGCAACAGATAAGAGTCTTCCAATTGGTTAGTTGGTAGATATAATTTTATGTCTTATTAAAATATTGCGTAATTTTGCTTCTTGAGCATGATTGTGTTCCATATTACATACTGCTAAACCTGCAT
The DNA here is from genome assembly GCA_026289955.1 of Argiope argentata. Taxonomy (NCBI): domain Eukaryota; kingdom Metazoa; phylum Arthropoda; class Arachnida; order Araneae; family Araneidae; genus Argiope; species Argiope argentata. Next base: position 871,082 of record JAOUZG010039927.1, on the reverse strand, counting down.
TTATTTAATACTTTTATTATCTCAATTATTTAGTTTAATGTCCTGCTTTTTGACTAGTCATTTTTTAAAGACACAAAGGCAGTTTTGGAGCTTTCTCCACATTTCTTTATTCATTTTTAGTCTTTCAGTCTGCAGTAGAATATATCTACCATAGATTTTATGATTCTATTCTATATTCTTCTAAACCATAGCAGTTTATGATTTTCGGTCGCAAAGCTGTTGCCAAGTTATAAAAAAAATTTTATTTGCTATCTTTTGGACATATCTTCAGTAAAATATACTTACCATGTAATTCAGTTTAAAATTATTCTGCCACATGATTTTTGGAAGACATCGAAATGAAATCTGACAAATTTTAATATAATTTGAAACCCAATTTAAAAATCAGGTTCCTAAACCAAAATTTGATTCTTTTGGAACGAATTTTCACCAAATGTAATTCAGAACATTTTTTTCTTGCAACCCTAAAAACAGTTTATTTTTATTTTTTGTAACCATCTATAATTATAGGATTTAGGTAAATTTTGGAGACAAACTGTATGATTGCATGGTGCTAGCAGAGAAACTGGGCCCTAATTTTATCTAGGAAAAGTTCATAGCAATATATTTAGAAAAGTATCAGCGCTAAATCATTTTTTAAATTCATTTTCTAATAGAAATAAAATTAAAAATTAAGGAAATTAATAGGCAGTGTTACAGAAGAGAGGACTACTTTTCAGGAAGATATCGTTTTGATTGTTTGGCAAATAATCATTTTTTTAAATAAATCTAATTTTATACTCCACTGTATCACAAAGATTTTGAAATTAATTTCTATGCACAGTATATAAAACCATTAATTTAAAATGTAGCATAACATTTGAGGCAATAAATAAAAATAATCCTTATTACATATTGATGCATTTGCAAAAATATTTGTTTTAGCTGTATTAATTAAATCCGAATAATCCTAATCACCGTATTCTATTAAATCCTATTCGAATTTTAATAACTTTCTCAATAGCAAATAAAAATGTTGACTTCTTTATAGAAAGTATTTCTTAAACAAAAATTTTCAGAAATATTCTCTCTAAAATTGACAATCTTTCGTTGTGTTGCTTTGAATAATGTTTCAGTCTAATTTCTGAATATATATTTAAGCTTAGCTTTCTGAAAATATATTTATGAAAGGAAATTTTAAAATTCAGGTTTTGTTTAAAAATTTGAGAAATTATGCTGAAAAAAAAGAAATTATTAACTATGAACCCTCCCCTGAATGACATTTTTAAATATATGAACTGACTGATGTTGCAGAGATCAGTAATGAATTTTTTTACTGTTAAAGGGATAAATTTAAAAATATAATTTTACACATTTTTGAGTTTTACAATTTTGTAAATTACAAAAAAAAATTGTTATTTAGATCAAATTTATTTTAAATTTTGATTGATCTTATCAAAAAATTTCTTTACAAAAGAAAATTTCCTTCCTCGTTGCTGGAGACAATAGTTATTCATAATTGATTCAATTAATTAAATGATTAAATTTATGTTTCTTGTTCAAAAAACCCCCAATAGAATCATTATTAATGACTGTTGAATAGAAATTTTTTTAACTATTTATTTGGCACCTTACTACCACAGTAATTTTTTCTAGAAGCTCACAGTGCCATTTTTCAAATTCACGTTTTATAAATAAATATTTTTCAGTTTACTTTTTATATATTTACTATTTAACTCAAATAAAACAGCGTAAAATTCTTCTTATATTTAAAACAAGCGCTTTTGTGTGTAGTGGTCATATACCTTTCCAAAGTTTATTTATTTTGTCACTGTAATCTTCCTATAGAATTGTCGAATGAAATCGTCAAATAAGAACAATTAATTTTCTAATAAACAAACCTTATTTGAAATCAAAAACCATTTATTTTTATTTGTGTTAAATTTAATATAAATATTTCAAGATGCACCTTGCCTTTAAAAGAGGTGGTGATGCATCTAATAAACAGATACTCAACCAAACTACCTCATTTACTTTGTCACTCTAATCTCCCTAAACAGCTATCGAAGAGAACTTTCCAAAAGTTGGTACTGCTATTTCCCAAATCGCCATGTTTTAAAAGAAAAAAAAAACTCCACAAGTGTGGCGAAAACTAAAAAGTTATTTTAGTGTTCCTCAGCGTGAATTCCAATGTAAAAATCGCAATTCCAGCTAATCTGTGCACACAAACTCGGCAAGAGTTGCTGCAAAATTCTCCGAAGCAATCGGTTCGCTATCTCTATTTGGTCGGAGACCAACTTTGTTAAGGATTAAAGAAACTTTGTCAGGGATTAGGAAGCAGAGCAAAGTAAACTTAGTTAATTAATTCACCTAGTCTTACGGAGCTCAACTCCTTGTCACTTATAATGAGTTGGTGGTTGATTTGAGCGCACATTTTTATCAACCTCACTTCTCTGGCACTCGCTGCAAGGTCTTGGCGACAACCTTTGTTTGCTTTTAATTAAAAGATAATCATTTTATAAATGATAGTTTTGGTGAAATGCTCTTCCCAACTGTGATTTTAAATGGATCAAGATCCCCAGCGAAAGACGACATTTCGGTTGTCTAAAACAAATAATGTTTGGCTGTTTTCTCGAGAACAGCACCTAATTTGTAGATCTGGGTTTTCTTGTTGGTGTTTGTTGAAACAAACTCGGATGCTAGTTGTGTAGTTTAATGTCATTAAGATGAACTAAGCTTAAGCTCATTCTGCAGTTAATAAATTACTTCTTGTTAGGAATTTCCTTCTCTTTCTGTATTTGTATATTGTAGAAAAGTCTGGATAAAACCTTGTTGCATATGTTGCTGTTGGCTGTTGTGTATATATATATATATATACGTTATGATAAGATTTAATGTTAGTGTTATCTATGATTGGTTAGAATCCTTCCAACTGTTCAAGAAGTAATCAAAAATACATCATTAATGATGGATAGAAGAAATGATACTAAAACATTTTTAGGGTTGCAGTACAAATTTTAAAAAATTACCACATTCGGCCAATATCTCATTTTTTAGCAATCAGCAATATTCTTAAGAATGAGATCATATTTCAGAGAATTAAATAATACATTTTTTTCGATATGTGAGATTTTTTCGCTGAAAGTTAAAATAAAAATAAATTCACTGAAAGTAAATAGTCAAATCTTACAATTTCTAAATTTTGGAAAGAAAATCTCTACGTAAGCATTCGCATTAAACCAAAAATCAGTACTTAATGATACGTCCGTTGTTGACTTTTTAATGCACAGTCATAACAGTGATGTATAGAAACTATGATAAAATAATTTAGCAACTTGAGAAAGAAATAGAAAAAAAGTAACAGATTTAAATTCTTTTAAAAAGGTTTTTAAACAACCGTAGCAGGTGTTTTGACAGCCATTGAGCTTGATTAAGATGATTTTTAATACCATTAAAGTTAATTGTGATTATTTTTTTATGTCTGTTTAATCATGATTAAAAAGAAATATGGAAAATCTGACGATTTATGTTATATTTTATCTCAATGCTTATGTTTTTTTTTGTAATTAGAGCAGAATCAAGTTAAAAGTATTACTCTTCAATGTTATCCCTCTTGGGATGGTAAAAATTTACCTTTCGTGCTGGAAGCTAGTCACAAGTCACATTCTTTTTTTTTTTAAATTTGTAATGTGGCATTATTAAAAAGTCTTCAACTAGTTCCAGTTTGTGCAGTAATATGATTTTTAATATAAATTTGTAATGCGACATTATTAAAATTTATTAAATATTTTACAATCTGTTTTCTGTATTCTCAACAATAAGGAGTGACTAATGGGATAATTTTTATTGTTTATTCATCTATTTGCTTACCATTTCCATTAAATTTTACTTTCATATTATCACGTCTTTTTTTAGTTCAAAATCATCTCAAATTACTGCTTTCAAGCAGATTGATAAGCTTTTTTAGTATATTTTTTTTTCAAAATTTCTTGGAATGCTGAAAAAGAATAATAATAGTTGTAGCTCAATTCTACTCATTTTCTATTTAAATTCTGATCCAAAAAATAGAAGTAGCTTGTTGTGTGTCTTCAACGCAGTGTTGTTCTTTTGGCACATTAACAATCATCGACAAATTAAAATACTCGTCCTTAGTTTTCACAAAGTAGTGGAAGCAGAAACCAACACAACAGTTAAGCCTAGTTCCAACGACCCGTCGACTCTTCAACCGAGCTACGCGTTCTCCCGTTTTACCCCTCTTGCAGTTTCTTGGGGTCCTTTGATGCCTAGACACTTTACCGACAATTTGCGGGAAAAAATCGAACGCGTCCATAGGCATCAAAGCACCCCAAGAAACTGCAAGAGGGGTAAAAAGGGGGAACGCGTAGCTCGGCTGAATAGTCGACGGGTCGTTGGAACTAGGTTTTAAGTTTATCAAAGAAATTTTGACGCATTAGTACTGGTGCAGATATTAGCAAACCAATAATCGATGACAAGCTAGTATATTAGCACCAAACCCAACAAACACTACGTTGGCATTATTTATCAAGAATAGTAGACAATTTATTAGTTAAATATTGGTAAAGGAATGAGGCCATACTAACAGTTCAATTATATACAAATAATTTGAAATAATTTTTTATGTTTATAACTTAATAAATGCAATATACGTTTATTAAATATCTGTAATTCTTTTTCTCAGGCGGACTGAATACACATTGTACAGCTCGGCTTTGTCAGTGAACCAAAGGAACGCAAAATTATTCAACAACATGGGCCGTGTCTTGGAATCTCTTGAAAAACACGAAGAAGCTTTAAAGTACTACAATGAAGCCATTAGGTAAGAGTATAATCTTACAAAATTCCTGAGTTTCCTCCGGTTACAGGTTTAAAAAATATTTTAAATTGAATTCATTGTCAGAATTTTTTACTTCTGAATCTAACTTATGACAATTAGTTGAAATACGCTTATTGCTGCAAAATGATTAAAAATATCAAATGATTAAAAATATAATAAAAAATTAAGAATTATAGTCTAAAGCTTATTAACATACTATTAATTTTTATTCGATTAATTTGGCTTCTTGGCATTATGTGCTTGATTTTAATATTACGAAATTTACAGTTAGAATGCCAATGAAAAAGTGTAGAGCTAAAAGAAAAAGTGTTAAAATCATGTTAAAGTATTTCATTAAAATGAACTTGAATATTTAATAATTAAATTTACTTAGTTGATCGTAATATAGTTATATATGATCATGTTATATTGTTGTCAACGATTATGTAATGATTACAAAATTCAATTTAAATCAAAATCTTCAGCCAATTCTATTTAAATTCTATTTAAATTTAAATGTATTCAAAATCTACTTAGATTTAAATCTACACCAATTCTATTTAAATTTAAATCTATTTCAATTCTGTTTAAATTTAAATCTATTCCAGTTCTATTTAAACTTAAATCTATTCCAATTCTATTGAAATTTAAATCTTGAGGTAGTGGGAGTGGTATCCCAAAACTTTCTTGCATACTCTCTAATAAAGCTGCTATCACGGAAAATGTCTTGCATGTCATTGATGTCCAATGCTTATTAAATATTAATCTTTGGCGTGAATTGAGCATTTTTACTGAATCTGTTGCAGTACTTGGCGATTTCTTTTGGTGATCAATATCTGACATACGATCAAAAGTGTACAAGAACCAAATTTGGCTTCATATACACTCTCCCTAAACCAATTGAAATATAATTTTGCAATAAAACTGCACTTGTAGTCACAAAATTCTACACCTAATTTGATATACTTCGAACAATGCGTTTTTGAGTTATTGCATGTTTCTGTGTGTACAAACAAACAGGCAGTCAATCTGTTCTTGGATTTGGTCCAAAATTTCGCAGGTTTCAACACTATAAATGTTAAATGCGTGTATCGAATTTTATCTATATTTCTTCGTTTTATATTGATTGGGCTAAATTATATTTGAATAGATTGATACAGACTTACTCTGAATTGATTTTGCCCAAAATTTGTTAGAAAACTACTAATGTAATGTTACCAAAATTCAACTGAGAAGCTTAAAGCGTTTTTAAATTATGTTTGTTATGGACAGAAAGATAAACATTTTTCAAGAATGTATTTTTTCAGAATACAGGAAGGCCTGAAGCGTGGAGATTTATCATAATCTCTATATTAAAATTTTTCACGATTAATATATATATTTTTTCATATTATATATAAGCAAAGCTGAAAAAATTATTAAATTTGTAAACGGTACATAGTGATAAAGTTGATAACATTGAATATTATAATTCTTGAATGGATTTTAAAATATTCTTAAGAGTCGTTAAGGAAAAAATAATAAAATTTCTATCAATTTTAATTGGTTTAACATCTTAAAATGCTTTCACAGTAATTATTACACCAAATATCAATACGTCCGAAATTTGGTAGCATTAGACTCAAACAATTGTCATATAACTTTTAATAGCATGATAGACTTATAATAACGGGAAATATTACCATTAAAATTATATGTAGATATGAGGTGGACTCGGTGTTTTTTTATGCTGAATTATATTTCATGTGAACATATTAGTATTTTAATTAATTTGATACAAGTTAACTCTATCAATGGTCATTTTAATGTATCTCTTATCGGTATATTATACACGAATCCTAAATCAGTAGTATCCCTAATTTGTATGCAGTAATTCTATGATAATTGACTATTCTAATTATTAGAATAATTCCCAATGGTGCATCGGTCATTCCAGCACCTGGTACTGACTTAAACAGCATACTTCACTCAATCCTATAGGTATAGGCCGCCCCTTGCTAATTTAATAGCAAATGACAATTTGAATTGTTGTTGTATAATAGTTGAGTACAGTCATTTTGATTTGTGTACGAGCATGATATTCTAATTAGGTGTATTGTTAATTGTTACTTAAGCATGGATGTAATTCAATGAGTGTTTAATATGAGATTATTATGTAACAAATTCATAAAGTCACTTTCTTGTGTAGTTAGTCCCTTTTTAAGTAAGATGGATACAAAAATAATAATAGCTGCTGAATGAATACTAAGTTAATGAACCTCAGCGTTAGTAACCAATTTGACCACGATTTAGCAACTTTGGTGACAAATATAAAATACTCAAAATATTCAAGAATCATGATAATATCATTATTAGGACACAAGTTCTAGCTTCTTTTTTTTGTTTCATTGTTCTATCATATAAACTTTAAAAAGCTCACTCATAAACCTGAAATGACAATCAGTAGAGAATAATAACCGTGAGCTGAGTTGAGATCAGTTGAGCGAAGTCTCCTGGAACTTTTGTGCATTCGCGTCTCTGCGAAGAATGTCGTTATCTGTTATTGAAATTGTTGAAATATATATATTTTAGAATTTTAAGTAAAAGTATATAAAACCGCAACTTTAAAACCAAGGCTGTTTTGGGGCTTATTTGATCTATTTGCTTGTAAAAAAAGAAAAAAATTACCTTACGTTTAATAATTTACGCATTCTTATATTTAATCCCTTAAGAATTTTCATAACTCAAACTTAAATAAATAATAATTGATTTATCTGTAATTTAAAACTTTTTTATAGAAGATTGCTTTTTGGTGTCAAATAAAAACTAACAAATTTATCGGGTAAAATAAAATCTTATTAAATGGATTGAAGATAAATAATAATTTAAACAAAATATGATATGTATATGTTGTCTCTCTACAGTCCAGACCGTTTGATTTAAAGCTATCAAGTTTGCCATAGAAGATAGATGAACTAAATATTTACATTCTAATGTTGTGTTATTATGAGACTGTCACTTTTAGAAAGTTTCATGTACACATTGTACTCAATATATGTAAATTATCCAAAATAAAAAAACGTTTAATATCAGTTTAAGTTTGCAAAGTCATAAACGTGGTCAACACTTTAAAAAAAAACTATTTATCTGAAATTAAATATAACGAATACTACCGGGAAACCAGACTAGTAATCAATAAACTAAATAATATTTTACAGCGTTATGAGCATTTATTATTGAATTAATATATACGAAGTTGATCGCTCTATATAATAGTCTTGCCTTCTGTACAAAACATTATGCATGATAACTCGCCATTTACAAATAATATCCTGCCTAAAAGTGTTATTAGCCAAAGCTCAATGGCAGGTCATTAATTTATAATTTACAGCCTAAACTAAAAATTCTATATTTTCTATAAATATGAGAAATAATATATAAATTCAATAAATTCAAAAATTAATAATAAAAAATCCTAGTAATAAATTAATAATAAATAATTCTATAATTCTAAAATTAATAATAAAAAATTCTAATAATAAATTAATAAATAATTCTATAATTCTAAAATTGACAATAAAAAAATTCTAATAATAAATTAATTAATAATTCTAAAATTAATAATAAAAAATCAAATAATAAATTAATAATAATTAATTCTATAATTCTAAAATTAATAATAAAAAATCAAATAATAAATTAATAATAATTAATTTTATAATTCTAAAATTAATAATAAAAAATCTAATAATAAATTAATAATAATTAATTCTATAATTCTAAGACTAATAATATATAAATTCTATATTTCTAACTATAATTAATATTTTGCTCCTAAAGTATTTGTTATTGAGTATTCCATATGTAGTATTTTGTAATTTTTTTTAGAATACAGGCAGATGACGTGAGAGGTTATTTAAATCTGGGACGTGTATATACTCATTTGAGAAGATATGAAGAGGCTGAAGACACATATTTAAAAGTAAGCATATTTATAAAAACTTATTTATTAAAAAGTTTAACTGTTTTAATTTGTTCGCACTGTTTTTAATTTGTTCCAAATATGTTTCCCATTTGCTAATTTTGCCTCATACATAAAAAAAATGTTGATATCTGCTTAAAAACATAAAACTTATTCAATTAAACCGAAATTAGAGTATTTATAGTTATTAGAAAAAATATATTATATTTAACTAAAATAGTTAATGTAAGAAAAAAATTAGTTAATTTTTTAAAAAAATTACCCAGCGAACATTTTTTTAGTATATATAATATGCCTTAATGAAATAATCATTTGCATTTCTTTATAAATTTTACAGCATAGCTTTCTTTAAAAAATTGCTTTTTTATAATTATATTATGTGAATTCCTAAAATATTGCTTCCTAATTCAATTTAAATAAACTTTAATGGAAAATACCAATAAAGTACGAAAAATATGAACAATTTCAATTGTTTATATTTTTCGTAAACAATCTCAATGAAAGTGAATAATGCATAAATATTAGATATCATTTTAATTTAGGTACTAAATATTTATAACTACTAATAATGTAACTGATACTGATTTGAATATTTGATATATCTAGTTCAAACAAGAACTGTAAACAATATAAATTATTAACTAGATTCTCTGTTTACATACTTTAAAATAAAAATAAGTATTATTGTTCAATAGTAAATAAACGTAAAATTTACTTTTCAGATGAGACGACTAGGAAATTTATAATTACTTTAAATATTTTAAAATTATCATTAATGTGCAAATGTATTTCATTCTCTACACAACAATTACTAACAAAGACATATCTTCCTCAAATATCTATAAAAATAAATTCTAATATTTAAATTTGTTATTAAGTAGAAAATAATTTTATATATAAACACTTAAAAACACTTGTTAAAACACATAAAAAATTGCTTCACGGTGTAAATAGCTTTATTAAATTATCAATAAAACATATTAAAAGAAAAATAATGAAAAAGATTTATATATGTTTTGGAAAAATTCAGTATCAATTCCTGAAATGTCAAACACATTTTTTTGCGTTTTATTATTGCTAAATATATATTTAGCAATAATAAAACGCAAAAAATGCCTATGATTTTTTACGGAACCGTATACGGGCTCGTACATAATATAGAAAGCAATTGAAAAGCCGAAAAATTATGATCCGTCGAGAAAGAAGAGTATATCAACTCCGTGAAAATATTTTTTGTCTAAAAGTACTTGCCTTTAACACTGTTATCGTTTTTGAAAAGAATCACTCGCCTTTCAATTCTGCTTTTTCATTCACTTACACAAATGAGAGGTTATTTCGAAATGTCAAAAAATCATACAGTTTTTTTGCGTTTTATTATTGCTTAATATATATTTGATGGATTAAAATAATTTGAATTATTTTATAATACTTAATCTCGAATCAAAATTGAATCAAAACTCCAATACCATATATGGGTCCATATACGGTAAAGGGTTAAGTTTATCAAATGGTCTTAATATTCAGGGACTGCATTATATTAAATAAAGGCATTACATTAAATATAAAGTACATTTATTTAAAATGTGTTTTACATTTCAGGGATTATAACTGAATTTTTCCAAAACATATTATAATTTTGAATAAGCTCATTATTCAAAGAAATTGATCAGAAATTGACCATCCATTTTCATTGGCTGTCTTAAATTTAAATAAAAATTATAATAGACTTCAACACACTGTTACTTGTTGGTATGCCATTTTTGCTAAAATTAAGGGAGTGAGATAATAATATTCCTTTAGTGCTAATTCCGTTGTCTAGAATAAACTCCCTCCCTCCCTCTACCTGCTTTGCTGACGATATTGAATCCCAAACATCCCCCAACTCAGATCCATGTCTTCAACCCAACCCCTTCCATTGATTCGATTGACTCCTGATATCGGAATGGATTCACTTTGTGCCATCTGTGTAACTCCGAGATCCATCTAATTGCAGGCCAAGTCCCTGTTCCTGGATCCCGAGGAGACCAGGGAGCGTGAGGTGCGGGTCACCCCCAACCACCTACAACTGTTCCTTAATCTGGCTTTCCTTATCTCTCGAAACGACAGCAGATTGGAAGAGGCAGACGCGGTAAGTACATTTCCCTCTAGCCCCATTTCCTCCCCAACAAGTAACTGCTAATGGGCGCAATATCTGCACAAGCCCTGCTTTTGCTGTTACCTCAGTACTGGCTGGCTTCTGCTTCGGTGTGAAGCCCCGGTAAATGAATCGAGTCAGTAAATGAAACGAAGCCCCATTAAGAGTGGCATCTGGATACTGAAAATGACTCTGGAAATATGCCTACGGTTTTGGATGGATAGGATTTGAGATCTGGGGTTGGGTCATGTTATTCGCCAAATGGTCTTTTCATAGATATTGGCAGAGATTTCAGATTCATAGGTATTAATGTATACATTTCGCTTTCAAGAAGTTTAAATGTGTTTCTTTGTTACTTCTATATCTTGGTTTTAAAACAAGACGTTATTTTTTGCCTTCTTTCTCGCCTTAACTAATCCTCGGAAAAAGTTCAATAATGTTTTAATTGATTGAAAATATTAGAAAGTGTTATTCCAAATAAATTTTTTAAAAAAGAAATACTATTGCTCTTTAAGATGTTATTAGATTTTTTTGTATTTTAAATCTTTTGTCTTCTAAATATATGTTTAATTTCAATTTTAATTTATTTATTATTTTTATTAGAGGAATTTAGTATCATAGAAACAGTTTTTTATTTGGTTCGATTGAGGTGGGTATGTTATTTGCTAAATGGGACCGTTATAAATATTGGCAGCTATTTTGGATTCATAGAAACAGTTTATGTGTTTGGTTTTTAAGAAGTTTAAATATGTTTCGCTATACGCTTAAAGAAAACAAGAAGGAGGTTGATTTTTGTTTACTTCTTGCTTTAACTAATGCTAGAACAGTAAAAGTTTGTTAAAATTATTTGAAAGTATTATCCCAGATAAATTTATATGTATCGACTAGAGAATGACTATTATTCTTAATTTTAAATAATGACTATTATTCTTTAATTTTTAAAAGAGCTTTTGTATTAAATCTTTTATCTTCTAAATGCATATTTAATTTTAACTGTCCTTTTTAGTACTTTATTAGATGAATTTCAGTATCATATAATTAATTTACGTATTTGGTTTTTCGTTTGGAGAGGGGAGTATGTTAATTGCCTAATGATATTTTCATATTAATGGTAGACATTTCGGATTCTCAGATATTGATTTTACCTTTTGCTTTCAAGAAATTTAAATATTTTCCTCTGTTAGCTATACATTTTGGCTTTAGAGAAGGAGTTTGATTCTTTCTACCTTATTTTTTTAATTAATCATAGAATACTGAAATTTGTTTAAAATTATTGGAAAATATTTTTCTATATAAATTTAGATGTACCGAAATTTTTCTGTCAAAGAAGTTCAAATATGTTTCTCTGTTAGCTATATATTTTATCTTTAAAGGAGAAGGATGATCTTTGTCTAATTATTGTTTTATGTAATCCTGAGAAAAAATCTAGAATGTTGAAAGTTGGTTATGAATTATTGGATAATTTTATTACAAATAAATTTAGATGTATCAAAAAGAGATAATTACTCCACAAGATATTATTAGATCTGTTATATTTAATACCTTTTCTTCTCAGTATATGTTTCATTTCAATTTTAATTATTTAATTATTTTATTAGTGGAATTTAGATGTTCTATATAAATAGTTTACATATTTGTTTTCAATAAATTCAAAGTGATTCTAAAATAATGAATTTACACCTTAAAATAGAATTCAATTCAAATTCTTTTCTTACTTTTACTAAATCGTGGTGTAAAAAAGCTAGGTTTTCCAGAAGCCTCTAATAAATATATTTGAAAATAATAATCCAATAGAATTAAATTTATCAGCAATAACCCGTAATATGATAGTTGTTCTTTACAAATTTTTTATTCAAAGAAGTTTATGAATAACTTCTAAGAATAATGCATATGTAAAGAGTTATTTTGATTTTGAATATAAGTTAATTTGAAAACTTTTATAATAATATTGCATTCTCAAATATTTTTAAATGCCTCCTTTTTCACTTCCTTTTCTATGAAACAATTTTCTCTTATTGGAAGAAACAATTATAACATTAGACTTACAATGTTTCCTCTTTTTCTTGCCTTTGTTTTAGTTATATCGAGAAGCTATTACTCTAAGATCTGACTTTACCAATGCATATCTCAATCGAGGAGATGTCTTATTGAAGATGAACAGGTAATATCTTTATTCTTTTGATTTTTTTAAAAAAGGCCATATCATTAAGGTTTCAGAGCAGATAGCAATTAAATAAAAACATTCGTAGATTAAACAAAATTTAAAAACATTTCGAAAATAAAGAAAAAAACCCGGAATCCTTTTAATAAATCTAAGCTCATTGTCTATTTTTTCATTGAGATTAAGGTGAAAAAAAACAGTACTGTTGTTGTAAATGGCACTTGCCATGGGCAAGCGCGCTGACGGCCGTCTGCGATTTTAAACCGAATGGGCGTCTCTTGTTTTTGAAGTAGCTCCAACTAGGGCCAAAAGTATGACATCTGCTCACTCAACACATTCGTTTGCACAGCCTCTTATTACAGAGGGCACATTCACACGTACACAGAGCAATAACCTAACCGGAATTCGAACCCGGTCCTCCCAGATTACGAGCAAGACGCGCTACCTCTGTGTCAGGAGCCGGCAAGTACCATACTAAAGTTATCAAAACTACAAATTTTATTCTCTAATATTTATCTTTTTGAAGTAAATAAGTATTTTGATATATCTGCTTTCATTTTTAATGATGGCTATAAATTAAAAGAAATAAATTCAAATGCAATGAAGAACATTTTGAATAATCAAAAATAGGGCATTAAATTATTTTTCAGAGTAATGAATTTCAGAAGTGAAACGTATGATTTATTTTTTATGTAAATTTTTAAAAACACTTTTATGTCTTAAATTGTGGAATTTTTTTTCGTTTCAACTACAATTCTATATCGATTATTTCAAACTGTAAACATTAATTTTAAGTTTATATTAATATTATCCGAAATAGAAGAATGGAGAATATAATATTCTATCTGTGGATTTCAAGAACTATTACTCTCAGAAGTATTAGAACAAGAACTATTGCTCACAGTTTGCTAATAAACTCTAATATTTGATGGTTCGTTGCAAAATTTGTTTGCTATGTAAAATAAAAAAAAAACCGTCACTGCAGGTTCATTTATTTCGTTTCACAGATAGCATAAAAATGTATCTGAAATATGAATGTCAAGTTTTAGATGTCATCTGAAAATTGCCTGTCGTGCCCGAGCAGCGTTTAAACATCTCGAAATAAAAAAAAGGCTTTTACATATCTTGTCGTATCTCGCATCAACATTCCTGCTTTTATTTAGTTTTTTTCTTACCCCATGTCAAGGACTACGGTCCATTCCATTCGAGCATGTCCCAGGTGATAACCCAACTAACAAACTACGCATTTCGGCATCGACAAGGTCCCGTCTTGTTTTACGATGCCCCGTAACATATCCATGGGCCACCCCCCTCCATCATGTTTATATATGAAAGAGGGTCATGGATCTGTGCACACGGCCGATGCTGCATTAACTTTTCATGATTCTCTTTCTTTTCATCAAATATGCACCGACATCTCCGGGATTCGATATGGCCGACAAAGGCAGTCCTCACTCGCTTTGTAGCAAGTCTGCAAGAACCTCCTTCCTTTGCTGCAACATTTTATTTATTTACGTGGGAGTCAGTAATGTGTTCCCCGCGTATGCTCAGAAGAGTTGTTTTCAAATTTTTATTGCTGCAGGGGTCGTTTTCTTGTTGGCGTTATTTATTTTTTTTTATTCTATCCCCTCACAGCTCGCACGGCACAGTCCTGGGGTAATGGAAGAAAAGTCGCCAACACAACATTTCAGCTGGAAATATAACCTGGATGTATTTTTGGTACTGGAAAATTTCTTACGAGGTCGTTTCTTTTTGTGTGGAATGTCAGGTGCCGTTTCGTTTTTTCTTCGTTGTAACAGAAAAATGTTTTGGGGGTTTTCCTACCCGCTGAATCAATAAGTCATTCCGAGGTTCCTTTTGTGCTCTTTTTCAGTTGGTTATGTTGTGTGAGAGGCGAATTACCTGTTGAAATATTTCTGTATGGTTGTTGAAAAGTTTTCTTATTTATTTCCTCAGCAGTCTCTCTCTCAACTCTATTTTAAACATTTTATTAAAGTTCTTTACATAGTAGTTTATATACCTTACTATTCCTTGGAGCTCCATGCAGAATAACGTATAAATGCATTCTAAATAATATCAAATGCGATACATCTTGCTCTAGTTCGAGCGGGAATAAAGAAAATATTTATTTCAATTATCAAATATAAAATTTAGAAACAGCACACAACATATGCTTCTTGTTATATGTGGTATAAAACATAATAAAGCCGGCTTGGGATTATCCTATTTCTGAACTATAGATCTTAGTTAAAGTAATTTTCTGTAATAAAATGGAGGAAAATTGTTATTCTAAAAAGATGTGTGATTTTATAAGGAACGTTCAAAACATCTTAAACCAAAAAAAAAAAACAATAATTTTTATTTATATTTTATATAAATAGAATATTATAGAACATTTTGTTCATATAAGCACAGTTTCATTTTAAAGTAATTATTTATTATGATTTAAATGAGTTTAATATGCTGTTGTTACTAATGACACTTGCCCTGGACAAGTGCGCTGACGACAGTCTGCGATTTTAAGCCGAAGGAGCGTCTCTTGTTTTTGATGTAGCGCCAACTAGGGCCAAGAGTACAACTTAGCTACACACTCATCACATTCGCTTGCATAGACCTTTTCACAGTGGGGGGGGGGACATTCATACACTTCACAGATAGTACACAGAAGAACAACCATGCCCTGACCCGGACTCGAACCCGAGAGGCCCAGATCACGACGAAAATGATCTACCTCTGTGCCAGGACGACGGCACAAGTTAAACATTCTTTTAAAGATTCGTTCTACGTTTTAATAATTTGTGAAATCCGTCAATTCAACAATACGTACAATTCATAAGATTTTATGATTCAAGTAATTACGTTGAACAGAACATTTTATTTTAAGATAATTGCGATTTTATTATTTATAATTTAATTTTTGAACGAGAAAAATTTTAAACAGTTCAATCAGGCACTCAGCATAAAGTACTTTCTATAAAAAAATATGAATAACGATAGATGTTGACGTAAATAGTGAAATAAAATAAAAACATTGTACCAATATTACAGTAACAAATAGTTTTAAGTGAAATAAAATAGAAATTGAGCTCTTATTCCCAATCATATAGCTTTTAACCACTTAACTGTTTTATTTACTTTACTATCTATAATAAGATTAAGCCCTCTTTGGCTAACAATTTGAAAAGGAATTAATTGATTTATTAACTTAACGTCTTTGCATCATAATTGTATTGATTTCGTATTAACGTATATTAATTTAAGAATATAATCCAATAATGCGATTATCTTTAAGCTAAAAACAATACAAAAGTTTTTTTTTCCTTCTTTTTGGTGGTCCATTTATAATTCTTAAATTCCATTCATCAGATGTTTCAGAAAAGATTAATCTGGAAATCAAAACTTTACGGGCTCAGAACTGAAGTGTTTAGTAATTAGTTTAAGTTATTCCATTCATTTGTTTTAAAATCTTGTGCGTTATTTCTTAACATGTTTTCAAAGACTTTCTTTATAATTATTAGTATATCGTTCATCCTTTATGCTTTAAAAAATTGTTTCAATATTATCTCTAAACCCAAGCAACTAATTCGATAACCATGCGTCTTTCTCATTTACAAATAGAATTTTAACCCTTAGCACTCGAATTTGACACATACGATTTGATGTCAGATACGCTGAGACATACGGGTTCAAAGGGCTAATGATATCCCATTCCAACTTGATAGAATGATTGTTGCTTAGTATGATAAAACATATCAATATTCCCTTTATTTAATAGATTAAAAATGAAATGCCAAATGATAAGATAATAATTTTTTATGTAAGAAAAATAATTTTTTAAACACATGAACAAATAATAAAAATGCAAATATTTAGAAAGTTTATCTTTTTTTTTCAAATCCTTTTTTAACTTGATACATTATTTTTTATTTCTTGTGATATCAAATAATTGAGAAGGTTAAAATTTTATCATGTGTACTTAATTTTATAATTACAGCAACGTTATAATTATGAATCATCTTTACATTATGAATGAAATGCATACTTATATTATTTGGATGGCAGGAAAACGTTATAAAGACAATATGGGATTAATATAAAAAAATCATTTAAGAAGTTAGCAGTAGAAGATGCTTACAAACATCACATTTAGCGTTCCTCTAGATGGGAAAATTCTTTTTTTTTCTAATATGAGGTAATCAAAAATGTTCCTCAATTCCGATAAATTCAGAATTTTCAAAAACTAATGTTATAAAGTGAATATTATTAATATTTAAGGAAATTTAATTTCATTATATAAGAATTAGATAATTTTAATATCATAAGATAATTATTTTAGAAATATACCAAAATAACACGTAAATATACTTTAAACATTTGTCTCTGCTAAGAAAATTTTTCATATTCTGTTTCAGAAGATAGATACATCCGAATATCCATATTGTATGTCGTGTTTAGCAAAAGAAACACAATTTTTTAATATTTAATCAACATTAAACTGTCCAATTTTTGTTCAGATTGATTAGTGCTTAGTGCGCGTAATTTACAATACAAATAATTACCTTCGGCAAACTGGAAATAAAAAGTATATTCTTTTACACTTATGTTTATATCTGGTAACATAAATTGTCAGAAACAATCAAAGTTAGAGCTTGAAAATCCCATTTCTACCCCTAATTTTAAATACAAAATTTGTTCACCTTAAAGAAGTGCTAATCTGGCCTACGATATAATTTATAGATCTCCAGTATTAAGAAAGTTACATCAAATTCAAAATTTCCATTTTCACCATTTCCACACTCTTTGATATAGATAGGCCATTAACGAGCTCTTCAAAGCCTTTTATATTTCTAACAATATATTCCAAGTCAGTTAAAATCCAATCAAAAATACTCTAGTTACAGAACAGCATGGACGAATCTCTATCTAATATTTGAACGAAGGGTAGTTTTTGGTTCTAGGGAACATCTACATTGAAGAACTGAAGAAAAGTTCCCGAAGTTTTGTTATGAAAACCATTAAAATGAACAATCTTTCTATAGGAATCTATATTTATGAACCATCTTCTTTTCTTTGAGTAGTAGTTTAGTCATTATTAACTTATTATAAAGGAACTTGTGTTTTAATTTGGTTCGCGATATTTTTTAAACAGTAATATTTCGAAAGGTATATTTTGTAATTGCTTAACTGCATGTAAAAGTATAATCAATAAAAGCTGCAATATTTTTCATTCTTTTCACGAAAAAATCTTACATGCATTTTTTAAAAATAAATAGTAATTAAATGTTCATAAAAGTTATGGACATTTAATACTTTTATTAATTATTCATTATTTGTGGGTTTTTATCAAAATGAATTTTTTGAAGTTTTCAGTTACGCAATCGTGTTTAATTAATGCAGTAATAAAAACCTATACGCGAGAAATTGCATTACATTTCATCTTTCACACGAAAAAAACGTACACATGATACTTAAAAAATATAAATATATAATCCTGCATTTTTATATGTATATGCTATAGTAATTATTTGCGGTTCATTATTATTAATAATTATATTTAATTGCAGTTATGTAATTGTGTCTAATTAATGCAACAATAAAAGCCTATACGCGAGAAGCTTCTTTACATTAAATCTTTCACACTAAAAAAATTTACACACGATAATTAAAAAATATAGATATACGTATATGCTATAGAAATTTTCATTATAGTTTATATGCTATATTATTATTAATTATTTGCAATTGTAGCTATGCATTTAAACATAAGAACATTAAATAATGCTAAATAAGCATTGCCTAATTAATGTAGTATTAAAAGCCTATACGGGAGAAACTGTAATAAATTTCATTTTTCACACGAAAAAAAAATCTTATATCAATAAAATATACAAATATACATTCATGCATTTTTATATGCATATGCTATAGTAATTATTTGCAATTAATTATTCTTATTAATTATTTACCACTAAAGATATTCATTTATGTCTAATTAATGCAGTAATAAAAGATCATACGAGAGAAATTATAATAAATTTCTTTTTTTCACACAAAAAACTTTTTCACGATACTTATATATATACATTCATGGGTTTTTATACGCATATGCTACTTAAATAATTATTATTATTATTTGCAATTGCAGTTACACAAACGGGTCTAATTAATGCAGTAATAAAAACCTATACAGGAGAAATTGTAATAAATTTCATTTTTCACATGGAAAAAACATACAAACGATACTTAAAAGAGATGAATATACATTCATGCATTTTTATATGTATATGCTATATTAATAATTATTTGCAATTGCAGTTAATCAATCGTGTATAATTAATGCAGTAATAAAATATATGTATATGCCATATTATATGCTATAGTAATTATTTGCATTTTATTATTAATAATAATAATAATTTGCAATTACAGTTATTGAAAGTCTATGCGGGAGAAGTTTCTTTGCATTCACACGAAAAAAATCATTCACCGATAAAATATATAAATATGCATTCCTGCATTTATATATATATATATATATATATACTCCATTAGTTATTATTACCAAGTATTTGCAATTGCAGTTATGTAATCGTGTCTAATTAATGCAGTAATAAAAGCCTATAAGGGAGAAACTGTAATACATTTCCTTTTACTCACACTGCTGTAATAATTAAATGTTCATGAAATGTTTCTATCTCTTTTGCATTTCAAATGCATTCCGCTCACACATATTGAAGAATAAGCATTCGTATTTTAATTTATACAGAAATATCACATAACAGAGGAATCGCGATTTATTTAAAAGAAACATTTATTCGCCATCTAGGAACATGATATGAATGACAATAAGAGGATAATACGCATTTTAACTCGTTCGTCGGAACAACTTTTCATTACTTAAGGTGCAGACATATTCATATCATTATGTACTAAATAAGCATTCCTTTTACAGAAATATGCATTTTATTTAATTCTAACGTTCATCCACATAATACCAAAACAGCATATGCATGGCATTAGGTGCTAAATTATGCAGTCCTAAGCTCACTCATTGAATATGCCGAAACTGTTACAGCGTTCAGTTTCTGAGAGAAAGGTCCCGTTGTTGAATGTTTTCCGACATCCGTGTTAACAAGTTCTTAAAACAGAATTTCGTTTCCGCCTTGCCTTGCAGAATTCAGATTTCTTCTTTCCTTCGAGACATAGCCTTTTTTTTATTTATTTAGAAAGGAAAGAAAAAAAATATATTCCATTTCCAAGTCTGCAGAACATACACATCAACTGAAAAGAAAAAAAAAACTCTTCTAATTCGTCTTCTAAGCTGAGTATAAAAGGACGTTAGAGGGGGAAAAAAATCGCGATTGAAAAAGCAATCGTAAAATCTCATGAATATTAAAAAGTCTTAAGAAGTAAGAAGCTGCAGTAGCTTTCGAATCGATGTGTGCGTGCGACTCTTTTTCGAAAGGGGGTGTATAGCGTGTTTACTTTAGAATCTTTGACTGAAGTAAATTTATTCATTTCATTTTCTGACTCTTTTTTTTTTCTTCTTGCCTTCTATAGGACCAAAGAAGCAGAGGCAATGTATCAAAGAGCTCTAGAGTTCGACGATTCTAATCCTGACTTGTACTTCAATGTGAGTACTTCAACACCGCATCTATATTCTAGATTTTTCTTCTTTTTTTTAGTTTTTGTTCCTCCATTATTATTAGAGTTTCGCTTTCATTTAATACTACAAAGTTTTCAGCGCCCTTTTCAAATATTCATGTAATTTTTTTTTCATTCTGACTCTATATTTATTATTTTTTAAGACTTAAGATTAGTATTGAGATATGGCAGCTATCATGACGCTTTTGGGGGGGGGGGGGTTGAATTTTTACCATTCGTTTTCACGAATAGAGATTGTTTCGTTGATAATATACCGATTTCTTTCTTTCTTCCTTTGTTTAAGAGATTAGTTTTACTTATTCATTTATAAATTGCCATTGTTAGGAACTTTAAAAATGAGATAGGATTTATTTCCTATTCGGGTTTTTCTACATTTGCATTTCGTTTCTTCCAAATAAATTTTTAAATCCGCTATTGTTTAGGCCAAAACCTTTTATTTACATTATCTTTTAATTATAACTAAAAAGCATTTTTAAAACGTTTTTGTAGAAGAAAGATATTGTTTGCATAGGAAATAATGTTGTTGTAGAAAGAAAATAATTGATTCACTACAAAAGGATCTTTTTTTCACCGATAAATATTACAATAGGAACAAACTGTCTAAACAATAATAGCGATTGTTATATTTCAGATGAAATACAAAAGCTGTTTTTTTTTTCATATGAAGAGGAATACAATAAAAAGAAGTTTCTCATTTCCTTTTAGTTTTCTAATTAAAATTTATTTCACAAAAAATGTTTTTGTAACAAACAATTACTTTCCTAATTAACATTAATGATCTACGTTTGGCTTTGACTGTACCTGTCAATCTTTTTTTTTAAATTTATCTTTTATATAATTCTATAAAACTTTATATAAGTCATTTTTAAACTTTTTTATGTCTCATTTTAGTCTCATTTTAGTTTAAAGTCTCATTTTAAACTTTATATTTATCATAGTTTATAAAAAGTTTAATAGAGAAATAGAATTAAAAATATTGTAGTTTTCCAATGGCCGAGTACAGCGAAAATTAGGCAAAGAAATTTGGCAGAATTCTACATTATTTGGCGATTTTTCCCCGGTGCCTTGACAACGGAAAAGTAGCCGAGATATTTTATCTAAACTAAACATGTCGCAATAAATTTCATTTATTCATTACATAAATATATAAACTGAATTTATTTAAGTTGATCATGCATCATTAAGAAATCCTTTATATAATATATATAATTATGTATACTATACAATATATTGAATAATACATAATTTAGTGAATAAAAAAATAGTTTTACCTCGTTACTTTTAAAGACTGGTTTATTCGCATGTTTTATCGGTTTTCATGACACTAAAACCATTAATATAAATTATATTTGCTTAAAATTTCCCATTATTTATTAGGATTGAAAAAGCGGAATTTTATGAAATTAGTCAATTATAAATTATTGTGCATGCAGATTAAAAAGTATGAATACCACCAATTAATAGCACAAGTGAAATTTTTATTTCAGAATTTATGCCTAAAGAAAGCAACTTTTTAATCTGAATTTTAGCATTATGAAAATCTTGCAATTGAATGAATTGATGTAACAATAAAATTATTTCAATTTAATTATTACAATAAAAATTACTATCACAGATTGTATTTTAAATTAAATTTCTTAAAAGTCATTAAATTTTGAGAAAATTCGCATAAAAAAGAAATTGATATTATTGAAAAGTTAATTTTTTACAATTAATGATAGTGTAAAAATAATTTTTTGAGATAATATTTTCAGGAAATATGACTAAAAAATTCCCAAAAAATTAATTTAATAAAATATTAACATAGATTGCAACTCATTAATTTAAATTTTCATTACATTTGGAATTTTCAAAGTTAATAGGGTCTTCTCTCTTTTATAAACATGTGCCTAATAAAATCAAGATCAATCAAAAATTGTAGATTTATATGTAAGACCTGCATGTTAATACACATTGCTTGAATTTAAACTTATCATTTGACCATCAAATGTTATTGCACTCTACTTATTATTATGAAATATGTCATTAGTCTCAGTAGCTTCCCAACAATATTATAGTCAAAGCTGGTAGTAACTTTTACAGTGTCACCCAAGTAAAGAAACCCTTCGATTTAATATCTAGTATAAACGGGAAATGAGAAATTCCGAAATTTAAAAAACTACGTACAATCCCAAACTTTGAAAATATACTTGTGAGAAAATGGATAGCACTATATCAAATATGAAAATAGAACAAAATTTAAAACGACAAAAGAGTGTTTTATTATTTTTATTATTTGTGGAGATTGAAAGCTATTTGGTATTTCAATACATTGTCTTTAAAACAGAATTTTTTATCAAATTCCTGTGGGCGGAGTAAAATGCCCATTCAATACCATTTGGATCGTTGTCTAGGGTACTGATATAGAAAAGAGTTAATGTTGAAAGAAAACAAACAAACAATTTATTTACAGTAAACAAAATAAAAAAGAGATTAACAATTATGGCAGTAAAGGTTAGTTACATTTGAGTTAAGTTGAAATAAATTAGATGACACCAAAGGGCAAAACTAACTTGTGCCCATAGCTTAAATTTTTAAATACTTATTAAATTCTCATCTGTACATGACGAAGGACCCTATTTCTCTCGTGAGAATGCCAATAGCTCACCTTTTCTAAATTTATAGTCATGTGACCCATAGTTTTGGATTAATAAAACTCATAGAATTATCTACTATAATGCAATAAAATTAACTTGATGATCATTCATTAAATCTACATATATTACACTGAGCCATTTAAAATAAAATTTTTCAGCGATTTTCAAAAACAGACAAAATTATAAAAAGCATCCAATAATTTCAAATACATTTAAAATGCAAATAATTTCTAAACACCTTTCCTGCCTAATTAAGAAGCAGAAGTTTCACTTTGTCCATGAATTATTAGAATTCCATCCCGTAAGGAAGTATTTCATATTTAATTCCAAAACTGAGAATCCGTTTTTATTTAAAATTTCAGTTTTTGGCAAAAAATTTCAGAATAATCCTCTTCCTGTTTGGTCCGATCTTGTGTAATCTAGAGTCTACGCTATATACATATTTTTTCATTTCTTAAAATGAAATATACTGATAATTTGTCGTTAATTGATGCAATAAATTTTATTCCATTATTCAACTATATAATTAAAGATTCATATAATACAAGTGAAAATTATTTTATAAATGTATACTAATTACTTATATTGTTAATGTGACCTTTTTACTTCCCAATAAAGTTAGAGACATGATCAACCTCTTCTTTATTGAATTTTAATTTATAAACAGATAATAATGCAAAGATTTAATTTTTTACACTGTTGACGAATAAGTGCAAAGATTTCATAAAATCCAGAGATGAAAAAAATGTTGTGTTTTCTTTATTCCAGCTTGGCATAGTATTGATGGATCAAGGCAGAAATATGGAAGCTCTTGAATTTTTTAATAAAGCTTTGTTTATTGAACCAGATCATGAAGTAAGTACTGAGATACATAATTTTTTTAGTATTTCTTGCAATTCTAACTATACAGAGTTTCTTATATAGAAATCCCTTTCATATTTTAATTTTAGCCTTCTCATTTCAAAACTGATTTGATTTCTATAAATCAGAATACCAGAATGCCCACGTTCTTCTCACGAAAATATAAAAAATCCCATCCAACCCTAGCCCCTCTCAAACACTGCACTTCAAGGTCTTATTTTCAAAATACCCCGTTTGCTTTAAGTTACTAAGCAAATGTACGTTCGGACATTCTTTGAATGTTACCAGAAAGTTTATCTATCCTCCAAACCGTTTGGTCAAGTGGCCCTATTCAATAAATCACTTTTAGCCCTTTCATGGATTTGGGGAGGATTATTTCCCACCTACATGATTTTACAAAATATCTTATGGAAAATACAAAAGGGATAAAAAAGGATCCAATATGAATGTGATCATCACACAGATTGTGATGTACCCTTGTACATTGTAACATGTTTCTCAACATTTCAAAAAAAAAATAATCACCATTAAAATTAATTATTTTGTGACTGTAAATAGTTCTTTGGGAAGTAAACTTCCCTTCCCTGAAAGTTTAATGATAACATAAAATTAAGTAAAATAAAATATATTTTCTTTAACGATTGTTTAGTTCTTAATAAAATATAAAAAATGGGGAGAAATTTAAAACAGAAATAAATGGCCCATGAAAAGGATAAAGAAACGGGGAGAAATTTCTTAGTAATATTCAAGGATCTGAGTTATCCGCCGTAATTTTCTTGAAAAGGTTTTCAATAGTTTTTATTAAGACAATATAAATGAATAGATGAACGCAACCAATGTTATATATTTTTGCCTAATTATCTATCTGGTACCGAAACTTCAAATAAAAGTACATATGTTTATCATTTTACAACAAGCATTAAACGATAGACTAGTCTCTTTAGGGATTATGAAACATGCAATCTAATCACGGTGTTTTTTTTAATCCTTCCTTGGAGTGTATTTTGAATATAGAACCATCACTTCTAAGAAAGTTATATTTTCCAGGAAAGGCAGGATTCACTTCATATTCATTTCATTTTACCCTTTTTGAAATTACTTCTTACGATACTCATATAATCTACTGATTTTGTGGAGGGGGGGGGAATTCTGCAAATCTAGAGAGTGTGGAGTGTCGATTTGTAGGGTATATGCATTCATTTCCATAAATACACATTGCATGGAAAATTATATACTCCGTCTCTGAATTGCATAAGTTTTGGGCATTTTTAATATATTTTTTGTATGATTGTGTGAAAAGCACACTTAACAGCTTTTTCTCTTAAGGACTGGGATTGCAATATAAAATCACTACCTGTCGGTGACATTTTAAATCGATGTGGAAATTTTTGAGCCAGATTTTAAAAACCTTATTAATATTGTTTTAATGGTTTATCAAATTCCGTCATTTACTTGTTTAGTTTGTAGAGTTGGAGGTCGCAGTACGAACCTGCGACGTTTGGGCCTGTAGCCGAGTATCATACCGATCGAGCAAAAGGGACCCTTCAGCTCGAAGGATATTATCTGGCTTATAAGACTGACGCTACAGTACTCCCCTACCAGTGAGTCGGACGAGAGACGAACGATTTTGAAAGCGCCAGGCGTATGGCGAACATGCGAGTTCATTGGTGCGTCGAGTTAGCAACGGCTTTTTGCGGCTTTGGTGCGTTGAGCTAGCGGCGGCTTTGTTGGCTGGTAGATGGCGCCATGAGTTTGTGGAAGGTTGCGTTGTCAAGGTCACCAATGTAACGATTGAAGGTCGCAGTACGAACCTGCGACGTTTGGGCGTGTAGCCGAGTATCATACCGATCGAGCAAAAGGGACCCTTCAGCTCGAAGTATATTTTCTGGCTTATAAGGCTGACGCGACAAGCTGGACCGGAATAGCCTAGCTGGTAGAGCGTTGGACTCGTATTCCTTAAGTTGCGAGTTCGAACTTCGCCGGCCGAGGATTCCCCGAGTGTGTGATGACTGGTACTCGTTAAAACTGTCTTGGTCACCGAGTCCGAGTCGAGAGTAATATCACTGGGCGTAGTGGGTCAGAGGTGCTCGTTCTATATTCCAGATCTAAATTACGATCCGTGGATGAATGAATCAAATTCGTAAATAAAGTCCGCCCCGTAAAAAGATTCTGTGACGAATTTGAGCTAGAATTCAGACTTCTGCTCTTGGATGCTCGGGGTTATATACCCTCAGAAGCTACTATACCCCTCATTCCGTTAAAAATAGACACGATAACAGCAACAAATTGTTTAGTTTTAAAATGAGAGCATATTTTGAGAAACAATCTGTATTTTTTTCTGAAGAATTCTAAAATTAGTTCTTGTTTCCTACATAAAAAAAAAGGTTATATAACTACTATGTATACATTTATTCAAATATGCTAATTTTTGTATCAAGACAAAAGCCATTTCAACTTCAGACATTTCAAGATCCTCATCAAATAATGAATAATGAATAAATATTAAGTTAACTTTCTAAAATGTGTTGAATAAAATAAAAAATATGTACTTTTATATGACAAAGAATTTAAAGATATACAATACAAAATTGAATACAAATCTTAGTTCCACTTGTTATTCCTAACCTAAATAATACTTTCAGAAATCTCTAGAATTTTCTGCTGTTTTAATCCATGAATCCGGAATGTCCAGACACCAAAATCTAGCAAGAGACAGGTAAGTAAAAATATTCTTCTTTTCTGCTTTTTAAAAAGGAAAAAAAGATTTAAGTAATAATATTTCTAGTGCTCTACTGATTATTAATTATTGATTGATTACTTGAGTTAAATATAAGAGAGCAAGAGCAAATTTGGCAAAGTTGCGGCATATCATCGTTATAGGTGAACACAATTTATTATTATTTTCATGTCAAATAAGTGTAGAAGAAATTTTTCTGCTTTTCGCTTTCGAAATTTAATGCCCTATTTCGATGTAAAAAAAATACGATTTTGAAAAATGTGTTCATAATCTTAAATTATGTTTCGATGTTTCCATGAAAATACAGAAAATTTAAGAAATTGCAGAGTAATGAAAATTATTAAAATTAAATAATATTTAGGGACAATAAAATGACAAAGTACATTTAAATGCAGTGTGATTCTATATAAATGCACTTAATACATTAATGCATACTTAAATGCAAAGTATATTTAAATTCTGTATTTATGCAAAGTATATTTAAATTCTGTATAATGTAGATATAAAGTTACGCATCTTTATAAGCATATTTATATATACGCATTATTATAAGCAGTAATTTAATTTTGACGCATGTTGCATAGAACCATTAGTATTTAGCAATGAACCAGATCTCTGTTAAATATTGGTTAATAGAGAGGAAGAGGAAATCATAGCACATAAAAATATTTAATGAAAAATTTTCAAAATCCATTGAAAGACAAAAATGTCGGACTAATAATGTCATAGATTGCTAATAGAACTTTCAAATATAAGTAAACTACTATATTAAAATGTTGCAACAAAGTAACTAATGCATATAGATACATATAAATAAATGTCAGTGCAATACTACTTTATTTAAATTGTTCACTTTTCTCAAGAGTTGTAAAGGATAAGTAATAAAAAACTCCTAAGCCTCATAGCACTCTATATTTATTTTTAAATTACCAATGGAAACATCGACAATTTGAAGTTGGCGATCTTGGCGCAATTTGAAAATCTCCAACTATTTGTAGCTGATAAAAAATAGAAACAAAACATTCTATTCAATTAAATGACCTTCACTGGTGATGACATCAAAGCTATTTCAATATGGTTAGCATTCCCAATAAAACATTTCTTGGTGTTTTGCCCTTAAATGTTGCCAAGTCCTGGACTCCAGCAAAAGAATCATACTGGAAATCAAATAATCCGCAGAAAAAAAAATCATAAAATAGCAGATTAGGGAAGGAATGTTACAAATAAGGATCGTCAGCTATACAATTTTAAATGGAAAAAATCATAAAAGCATCTTTTATCAGTTTAAGTCATTAAATTCGATAACCAAAATATTAAACCACGTGTTTTCTCATATATATATTATTAGATGTGAGTGCATTGGTGGAGGTACTGGGAGGTTGGGATAAGAAACTGATGTTAGATTTTGAATAAAAAATCTATAAATGTTAGATGAAATAAATAATTTTTTTACCAATATAAAGACTCGTTGAATCTGCGGCCGATAGCAATGAAATTTTGATTAAACCAGAAGTAAATGCTATGAAAAATTATTATTTGTGATATTTTAAATTTTTAAGGAATTTCTTTTGAAATTATAGAATTTTATATACAGGAAATCATTAGTAAAAATGTCAGATAGAAATACTTTTTTTTTGAAAAATCTGATTTCGTTGGAGAAAAAACTCATGAACGTCTAAAAATGCCTGCAAGTACTTTTTTTAAAATTTCAAAGTGAATTCTTCCAGATAAAATCCTTTTTTAGAGGTGTTATTCAATGACCTAAAATGGTTCCATAATTGTTGATTTTCAAAACAATAGTTGTTTAAATTAAATTTTAAAAAGAAACGGCTTATATTGTGTTGATTATCTCAGGAAATCTTTTAAAAATAGGATGCATGGATGCAATGTAAAATCAACATTTGAGCTAAAATACTGGCTTTAAATTTTAATTGTCTTGCTTTTCATTAAAAATAGACAATTAAGGTACCATTTTAACCTTTTGAATTGGACTTATTCCTCTTTTCGCGAACTCTGCCCCTCAATAAAATATTTATAGTCTTTTTTTTTCTCAGCATCTTTGTCTTTTTTCAACAATATCAAATTTTAAAAAACTGGTATAGAAAATTTTACCAGTTATTTTCCTCTATATAACTGTTCTTAAATAAAATTGTCAAAATTTCGTTTGAATTTTTAAAAATAAGATATTTTTCCAAACATGCACGTATTAAAAATGCATTCCTGACCTAGTTAAATCGTTATCGTATTTTATGACTAAATATAAGGTCTTGTATATACTTATTGTACCTATAACTTATACTTATTGTACCCTTAACTTGTACCTATAACTTATTGATTCTTTAATTTCTCTTCTGAGAATAATATATTTTTATTTGGACAATGAATATATATTATGGATGCTAAATCCAATGTAATTTTATTTTTTATTGTAATCTTTTACTAAGATTAGATATATTATTCTAATTTTTTTTTATATCTGACCTTTTACGTTTTGAAGTTATGGGGTTCTTTGATAAGCAAATCTTCTCTGAATGGGTTTAGCTCAATGTTTCATAGAAATCTACGAATTAGATGTCAATTCTTTATTCTAAATTACACATGCCTAGTTTAAAGACATGTTATTGTATTCACAGACAGACAAGAATAATTCAAAATATGCATTTTCGGGCTGAAGATTCGTCAAACTATCTTTTTCGAATTTTTAACAATTGTAATAAGTAAATATATTACATTGTCACAAAACTAAAAATGCAATTTATTAAGAAGAGCCCGGTGATTTTTTACTACACTTATTTAATAAGGATGAACTCGAAATAGTATCTCATTTGGTTAACTATTTACTCTTGGGCATATCATATATTCATAGTTTTTATTTTTAATTTAATTTCTCGAATATCTACTTTTCTATTTAAAAGTTCAGATACTTTATAATAATGTAATTTATATCTGTCTATAAAAGAATTGTATCTTGTAAATTACAGTCTGGAGACATTTAGTAAATCACAATTGATGATGTCCGGTAATTGTTCTCCCGGCATTTTTATAGTCCCACATTACGCTATTGGCACTTTACCAGATTTCATGACATCGCTAAAATGGTTCTTTAAGACCCAATAAATATGTCTTACATGAAATCCCTATAATGATGTATTACTATCAAAGTCGTCTTTGGCCTTTTTTTTTTCTCGCTGCTAACAATTACTATGACATATTATTATCCAATTTAATATACTTCTATATTGTAAAGAGTTTGTCCTTTTAGTTATATTATAGTTATTCTATTGCAGTAAGAGATAAAAATGTCGTACAAAGTTATAATTTAATGCTCAACTGTAACCTCTGATTTTAATAGATACATTTTTCTAAATGTTTTTTTTTTTTTGATATTACACCATTTAATACACGGTGTAAAGATACAAAAAAACTGCAAGTTTTTTTGAAATATTTGTCTGAAATTATCTTGGACTGCCCACGATTTCTTTTATTCTGAACATTCAATCTAAATAAATTGAAACACTTTAGACATATATATATATTAAGGGCCGTCATAGCCTGGTTGGTAGAGCATTGGACTCGTATATCTTAGTTTGCGAGTTCGAACCTCGCCGGTCGAAGTTTTCCCGAGTGTGTGACGGCTGGAGCTCGTTAAATCTATCGTGGTTACAAACTTCTCCATGTCGGGAATAATACCACTATGGGTGCTGGGTCAGAGGTAATAGTTCTCAGTTCCAGATCTAAATTACTATCTGTGGATGAATGAATGATAATGTTTGAGTGAAGTCCGTCCCATAAAAAAGGGTTGTGACGCACGCGTGTGTGTGGCTAAATAGTATTCTTGGCCCTAGTTGGCGCTATTAAAAAACAAGAAATGCTCAATCGGTTTAAATCGCTGACATCGCGGGCTTGAAAAAGTGTCATAAGCAACTGCATACATATTATTCTTTCAAAACGTGCTAACTGGTTAATTTATAACCTTCTAAATAGATGAGTATTACATTGAAAACCTCCCCCCCCCCTTCATAAAAAATTATATAATAATAAGTACTTGTGAGTTATTAACCATTTGTTATTATCGAATCATAGTAAAATAGTGAAAGAAGCTATTAGCATACAACATTTGACAATTTACTATTAATCACTGAGATAAAGTTAACACGCAAGAACAAGTAATTTTGAAGCCTTCTTTTTAACCAATTGAAAGTACAATTTCAAAATTTGAGAAATTACAATTATAGTCATAAAAATATCAAATTTCAGAAATTTAAGTCAGATTATCGTTTTACATGTTTGTGAAAGTTTGGACAGACAGCTTTGAATACTTTGAATATTTTGGCTACCTATACTTTGAATGATTTTAGCTCCAGATTTAACAGGACTCCACAGATTAGATATTAAATCTGTGTACTAAATTTTTATCCATTTAGATTTTTTTTTTCATTTTATAGATATCGGTTTAATTTACATCCGGACGATTGAATATACAAACTTCCTAAAAAAGGATTTCGTTGAAAATTTGTTAGAAATCTGCATTTTTTTGTAAAGGATATATAAGAAATATCATATGTCTATTTTAAAGCATTTTTATGTTATCTATTTTACAGTCATACGATCTGAAAGGTAGAGATCGATGAAATATTGAGTTCAAAGTTTTTGACATTTACAATATTTTTATGATTAGAATAATGAAAGCACGAAACTGAATAAGTATTAACACATACCTAAGACTCCGTCTTGTAAAATTATTACAAACTTTTAAGTGCGTCAAGATTCTCGTAGAAGACGGTTACATAGGTACATAAAAAAAAGTACTGATCATCCTTATATGTCAGATGAAAATATTGAAAGGATTCAAAATGCTTTCTAATTTAGCCCAGCCCTATCTGCCAGAATACATAAAAAGAAAATGTGTACCCAGATTATATATATAATATTCTTCAAATTTTTACAACTGTGAGTAAAAATTCGATTGAAGTTCGATTGAAGTTTGAAGTCATAAGCGGAATCTAATTTAACGCGGGTTTGAAAATGAGAAAACTGCATGGTAGTCCGATCCCCTAACAGCCACTTCATCTTTAATATGGTTATGCGTTGCCAAATATCAATATTTAGTTATAAAGAACTTGCAAGCGCTCAAGCGTGTGAAATTACGTATTTTTAAGATACTCAATGCAGAAAATCTTAAAAAGAAAAACTTTATGTAAATTTAAAATTTGATCCAAATCGTTTGAATTGTTTCCGAAATACCCGAAATAAATGGATATATACATAAAAGGATTGCTAATTTAAAATTATAAAAATTGTTAACTCTTTACTTTTGGAAAAGTGATTCTATACAAAATTATTCGGTAAAAGTAAGCTGTATTGCTATAAAAAATATTTGTTTGATAATTTTAAGTTAATTTTAATGAAGAATTAATCTATATATTATCATTATTTAGGTTTTTTTAAAAAAGAATAAAAATGATGAACAGTCTTGAATGGTAAGGGAGAGGTTCCATCCTGTGCAAAGTTTTCAATATGTTCCTCCTTTATGAAGAGTTTAAGTTAATAAACGTTGGTTTTCAAAATAAAATTAATTTTTAAAAAATTGTGTCACATTATACAAAAACTTAATAAAATATCTGATTTTACGGTGTTCTTTTTTCAAAGTCAAAATTTCAACCTAAAATCCGCACACTTATCGATTATTATCAATTCTTTTAATTAAAGTTAATTTACCGGTAACCCTATTTTATTTAAAGTCTTTTACCGAAGTTAATATAATTAAATATCGGTAACAACAAAGACCACTCAGTCTCTATTATTGACTCAGGCTTCTTCAAACTATAGCTCTATAAATTTAATCATACCTGTAATGCAGTTTCCATGTTCAAAATAATAATAATGAGATTTCAGAATTTTGGAAATGAAGTAGACAAAAAATGATGTGTTCTAGAGAATGACTGGGGAGGACGTAATTCAATAAAATACAAATACGTAAACAGATTTTACCATAGTCAGATTAAAACATTTTAAAAGACCAGAAAATTTGCGTTTAATAGAAAGCTTCTTAAAATAGCCTTTCAAAATCAAAATCTACTAATGGGAAATTGGTAGTAACTTCATTTGTGATTCGCAAACAACATGTTTCGTCGGCCCTGTCCAATTCTATAATCTTAAATGAATTACCATGAAGTGAATTAATCGAATCAGTGTCATTACGGGCAAATTTCTTTCCTGTGGGTACAGGCTGTGCCTAAATTATGCGCCCGAAATCAGATTACGTCTGAGCGAAGCGACTTCTTAATTGACTTCCAACTATCTGTCCACTTGGCTTTTACTAATATTGAAACAGCTAATAAGATGTATTGAGGCACTTGTATGTTTTATGCTGTGGCACGTGACTATTAAATGCCCCTTCGTGCACTTTATTGCAATTAGGTTTTTTGGAGGCCGGGACATTGGGTTAAGTCTAAAAGAAATTTAGAGTTAAGATCTGATTTCTGGATGAAAAAAGATGCAATTAAATATGACAAGGTTATCGGTAGTCATGAAAGAAAAAATGATTTAAGATTTTTGTGATATAATTTACCGGAGATTAATTAATGTTGCTCAGAGTTTCAGAGAATTTTTTGTCATATAATTAACGAGAAACTAGATAAAATTTAATAAATTTATATAAAAATGTCCGCCAAGATTCACTATATATTTTTTATTCCATATAATAAGAACTAATAAAAACTTTTATTAATTTTAAAGTCACTCTTGAATTATCCAAAAAAAGTTTTTGCTTGTGTAATATGAGGTATTGATATTTTCCCCTTTGCCTTACTGAGAACACCTTATATCTGAATATTTAATCATATGATCATTTAGAATAATATGCTCTTCCAATTGCAATTAATTAAATTCCTTTCCAGGTTAAAAATTTGTTATCGATTGTTTACTTGTAATATAAAGCAATTTTGCAAGTGATTAAATCCAAATTTATTTTAAATTAAATATTTAATTTCCAAAAATAAAGCATAGAATATTTTCCAATATTAACTGGGAAACCAAGCTTTTTTTTTCCTTTTGTAAGATTGTTTTTTTCCTAGAAAGTATTTAGATACAATAAAATGACTTGTACGACTAATTGATTGGTTAATATAATTGCATCTTTGCTATTGGCTGTTAGCCTTACTTATTCGTAATCGGATAATATCGCATCGCGCCTTTTTACAAAGTTTTGAGGTACCATTAAATTTTCCTCCTAAGGCAACAATGCAAGGACTACGCAAATTTACGGGATGATCTATACGACATTTTTAGTATGATTGCAGATAAAAATAAGGTCTAATAATTAAAAAAAAGATTAAAATGAAATCTGCTATGCATATTTCAATGTATCATGTTCTGACATGATACATTGAACATCTTGAACGGCCAAGGACCACGTGCTAGTGCAAGTTAAACTATATTTTTATTCATTTTAATTGTTTCATTGAATTATTAATTTTAGAATTGCAAACTATCATAAAAATCTTTGTCTCTTCTTTTTTATTTAAAAAAAATATCAAATTTTCTATTTATTTCATTTCATATAATCACGTGCTCAAAATGACATTTTTCAAGCTTTATTTGCTGTAGCCATTAACTTATATATTTTTTAATCAGAACTTTAGAAAATGCAATGGCAACGCGTTATTAAAAGCTGATTTTTTAAAATGCTCGAGCAGATAATAAAATTTAAATTTTTTTCCTACGGATTTTTGTTGACGCCAGAAAACCTCATTCCCAAAACAATATCTTGTTTCGACATGATAAATAAATGTGTGTGTAAAATTGCTTTACTTCAGAAAAGACACCCATATAGATAAACATAAAAAGAAAACCCTTATATAAGTATAACATTTTATCCAAGGCGTTAAAGTCTGTTTCTCAGATATATAAAATAAATTTATAATTATATTTAAGCAATGCTAGCTTAAAGTTGCAAAATAAATCTTAACTCAGAATAAACTTTTTTTAAAAAAATGCAAATTATAAGTACGTAAATACTTTCTCGAATATTTTATAAACTGCTTCAATATTGTTGCCGCCCTACTAATATTAAGAAAATTATGTATAGATTTTGAAATCAGTTGAAGTTGTGTAAAATAAATGTGAATTGTGTAAAATGCGCTCGTTGAAAAAGTATACAGTATTCTAAAATAAATATTAATAAAAAAATCCTTCATTTTAAAAATATTATAATGAATTATAATGAAACTATGTCAAATAACGGTACATATAAATCAGTTAAAACTCTTAAAACGTTTGCGATTTTTTTAATTAAAATTTTACTGTTTTGTATATTTTATAAAAAAATTATTGCATCGTAAGATTAAAAAATATTTCTGCCTTTAATTTTTAAAAAAATCATGCCAAAACATCGATTAAAAGAAAAATAAGTAATCCAATGAGATGATAAATGACAGATGTTATAGCATAAACTTCAGAAATAAAACTTTTTTCCCCCAGAAAAAAAAATCATTTTTTTTTATTCGAATGAATGATGCAGAAGAAGAATATTCCGAGTTCCATTTCTCACTTTTTCCTTATTTCAATTCGGATGCCTTTTTTTTAAATATATATTTTTCTTTTTCCATTTTTTTCAGACTCGAAAGGATAGTCGATCGCGGTAAGGAGACAGACCGCGTCTATATGAGACTCGGTTTGATGGCACTCGATAGCAAAGATTTCGTCAATGCCGAGAGATGCTTCAAGAAGGCTCTTCTGGTGAGTGTGCTTCTCTCAAAACCTCTCCGCTTTTATTTATATATTGGCATTCAAACCAAATGAGTAACTACTACAAGAAGGCAAGTAAAAAAACCACTATAGTGAGAAATATAAAAGTATTTCTGGTGAGAAATTTGGAGCAGCGGTGGTAAGATCTCAGCTCGTGATCCGTAGGGTTTCAGGTTCAAACCCTATTCCACCGATGAACTGTCTAGTAAGGTGGTCTGTTACACGTTAAATTCGCAAGGGCCAAACCCACTGGGGTTTAATGGAGAGAGGAGTGACAGCTCAGGTGTCGTCCTCGTCATCTGAACAAGTTTCAAAATTTTGATTTCCGCCCCAAAATAGCTCTAGTGTTGCTTTACAAGAGGCCCTTAAGGCGACCAGGAACCTTTGAAATGACTTTTTGCAATTTTCGCCTTAGCAATTTAAAATTTTACAGGCATTAAGGGTAACACTAAAGGAGATGACACACAAAGTTTTAAAGTATTATATTAATTTATTTATGACCTAGGGGGATTAATATAATATAATATTAGTGATAAATAACGTTAATGAAAAATGTTCCAAACACTCCAAATTTGTTCGAAAGCGCTCCAAATTTCATTATTACTTACTATATCCCTTTTGAAACGAGAGTTGGGATTGATCTTGAAGTTTGAGTACAAAATATCAAAATTAATTAATATAATAACTCCAAACTATTGATTTTTTTAAAGATTTTAAGTAGTTTTGTGTTATTACGTTGGTTAATTTTGATATTTCATGCTCAAACTTCAAGATTATTCCCAACTTTTGTTCCAAAAGGGTTAGAGTACGTAACAATAAAAAATGGAGTGCTTTCGAAAAAATTGGGAGTGTTAGGAACATTTTTCATTAACGTTATTTATAGCTAATATTATATTATATTAATCCCCCGTAGCTCATAAATGAATTAATGTAATGCTTTAAAACTTTGTGCACCTTCTCCTATAGTGTTACTCTTAATGCCTGTAAAATTTCAAATTGCTATGATGAAAATTGTAAAAAGTCATTTTAAAGGTTCCTGGTCGCCTTAATATAGCTAAACTAAATTGAAACTAAAAATAAATTTTGTTGTTGAGCCTACATGACCTGAGTTTGCAATATTATGATAACTACTATAGTTTTATGAAGATAGATGCATTTTTTTGTCGTTTCGTGCTATTGAAAAGAAGTACGATGATACTGAAACAAGAAGAAAGAATTGCAAACAACCTTTTTCTTATGTTGAGAAGTGTTAGAGACGTTTTTTGATTAAATCAAAAATCTCCATTAAACATTGGATATTTCTCTATCTTAAAGACCAAACTCCTCAAAGATGTATTTATATTAAAATCATCTTCCTGCAAATAAGCATATAAAAGATGTGATATATTAATATCACAAACCATATATTCTCCAAAAAAATAAACAAATTATGACTTCTGCTTTAGGTACATTATATCCCATTAACGATAAAAAAATTGATATTATGTTAATGTTAAAACTTAATATTATGTTAAAAAATTCTATTATCCAGCATTACTCAACCTCCTAGCATTATTCACCTATGACAACGAATGGAAGGATAATTTTATTATTTTTTCACATTGCATACAGAATTTTATATACCATGCTTTTCAAAAGACTAAAATTTTTTTAATTATAGCAATGTCTCCTTTAAAAGTTATAGTAGTCAATCTTTTGGGATGCTAAAATGGAAGCTATATATACATTTTCCTTTCAAAAGAATAGAATAATATTGATTCCAACACATTTAGGATACTTAGGCCCATATACTAAGCGAATTTTTGATCGAATTCCTGATTTTTTTCAAAGTTAGTCATACCCCCCTGAAATTACTACACCCTCCACTATTAATAAAAATACGGGAACCTTTTTTTAAGAATTAAGATACTAAAATTAAAAGCATTTATAATTTCATTCTATCGCTAATTATTTTCAGAAAGGAAAATATCTTAGTTTCAAAAATTTCCAAATCCAAAAAAGTAATATATTGTTGTATTTGTAAAACAAAACTATTTTTAGGAACAATATTTACTTAATATTCACTTAAGCTTTGAAAATCATATTATTTTCTTACATTCCCAATGAAATAGTTTTTGTATTCCTTCAAAAATCTCGGCTAGTATCCTGTTCGTCTTGCAAGGTAGCTTCAATACCTTTATTTCCTAAATCCTTAAAAATTCAATTCATAAGTCCATGTTCTAAAAAAAGGATTGAAACAGATATTACGTTAAAATATTAGTTCTAAGTCCTTGAGAACAACTAACATTATTATGTCTCTCAAACAAAAGATCTTAAAGGCCAATTTCCAATTTAGATCCTCTTTAGTCCACAGCGTCTTTATTATCGTTCATTGCTTTTTATTCCAGAGAAAAGACTTCCTCCCCTCGTATCCACAAAGCTACCATCCGAAAAGATGTTTCCATTTCCCCCCTCATAGCTTTTAATTAAGAAAATAAATGACACGCACATCACCAAATCTTCGTAAAACTGCTCAAAAGTAACCTTCCCATACATTAACGAGCAATTTGTAAAGGAACTCCCCGGACATAATTCCTCATTTCTGTAGTTTAAGTGATGCTTGTTATCTGGAGCAACAAAATTTTTACTCTTTCAATGCAGAAGAAGCCGGACTCCCGGGAGGCATTGTTCAACCTCGCCCTGCTTGTGTCGGAGCAGCAGAGGCAGAAGGAAGCCCTGTCATTCCTGGAGCAGCTCCTCCGAGTGAGTAATTACTTCCTTCAGATCGATTTCGAAGGCTTTTGTCCTTTTTTTTTATCTTTGCACCAGAGCCTTATTTCTCAGCTTTGGGGATTCCAGACAGTGCCGAGGCTTCGCCTTCAAGGTGAACCGGAGCGTGGACGGGATTATCAGTTTGCCGTTTTAACCTGTGTCAGCAGCCCTCAGGGGGTTTTCGTTGGTCGGATTCACTCGCACCCCAGCGGGCTATTTGTATAAGTAGGGTAGTTTGGAGAGATAAGATAGATTATTTAAAAGCATGGTTTCTACAAATGGCTTCAGTTAAATTGGTAGTTATCGCTCCGATACTAAATATCAAGATTAGGAGATGTGATTTTATACTGAGGGGAAATATGTAATCACATGAATCAAAACTGTTTTGATTCATACGATTGTTATTTTGATATGGAGTTTTCGCCTTTTTCTATTTTTAGATTACCATATCAGGTTCTAATTATATATGGATAAAAAGAACTGAATTTAATTTTTAGTCTAAATTTTAGTTTATTTTTTCCTTAGAATTTTAGCGTGCGAGATTAATTTTTGGCCATCCTTTTAAGCAACGTAAGACAGTATATAGACGAGATTATAAAACAGGACGTCCAGACATGTTTAAAAAACAAGATGTACAGACCTGTTTATAAAATAAGAGTTCCAGATCAAATTATAAATCACATTTTTAATAGAATCGACATTTATAGCGAGTCTGATGAGGCTGTTTATCCAAGCCCCATTGGATTATTTGCAAAAGTAGAATAATTTGGAGAGATAGAATATTTAAAAGCATTATTTCTACAAATGAGTTCAGTTAAACTGGTAGTTATCACTGCGATACTAAATATCAAGATTAGGAGATGTAATTTTATCCTCTGGGGAAATATGCAATCATATGAATCAAAACTATTTTGATTCATACGATTGTTATTTTGATACTATTTTGTTATGTAATTTTCGTCTTTTCACTGTTTAGATTATCATATTAGGTTACTAAATTCTAATTATTTATGGAATTCTTTATAAAAATGAACTGATTTTTATTTTTAGTTTAAATTTTAGTTTTTTAGTAAGCGAGATTAATTTTTGTCCATCCTTTTAAAGATCATAAGACAGTAAATAGACAAGATTATTAAACCAGATATCCTGACCAAATTATAAATCAATTTTAATGAAATGGACATTTATAGCGAATCGGATGAGGCTGCTTATCGAAGCCCCAGTGAGTTATTTACACAAGTAGAGTGATTTGGAGAGATAAGATAGGTTATTTAAAGCATGGTTTCTACAAACAGCCCCAATTAAATTGGTAGTTATCGCTGCGATACTAAATATCAAGATTAGATGTAATTTTGTGCTGTGGGAGAATATGTAATCACATGAATCAAAACTATTTTGATTCATACGATTGTCATTTTGATATGGAGTTTTCGCCTTTTTCTATTTTTAGATTATCAAATTAGGCTCTAGAAAGCAAACTGAATTTTATTTTTAGTCTAGTTTTAGTTAGTTTTAGCGGTCGAGATTAATTTTTGCCCCGATACTAAATATCAAGATTAAGAGATGTAGTTTTATGTTGTGGGAAAATATGTAATTGTCAGAATCAAAACTATTTTGATTCTATTTTGAAGTAAAATTTCCATCTTTTCACTTTTTAGATTATCACATTAGATTCTTATAATATATGGAATTATTTGTATAAAACCAACTGAATTTTATTTGTAGTCTAAATTTTAGTTAGATTTTTCCTTAGAATCCTAGCGAGCGAGATTAACTATTGTCCATCCTTTAAAAAATATATAAAAATACATAGACGAGATTATAAAACAAGATATACAGACCTGTTTATAAAATAACACGTCCAGAATAAATTATAAATCCTAATTTAATAGAATCGACATTTATAGCGAGTCTGATGAGGCTGTTTATTAAAAGTAGAGTAATTTGGAGATATAAGATAGGTTATTTAAAGCATGATTTCTACAAATGGCTTCAATTAAATTGGTAGTTATCGCTGCGATACTAAATATCAAGATTAGGAAATGTAATTTTATGCTGTGGGGAAATATGTAATCACATGAATCAAAACTATTTTGATTCATACGATTGTTATTTTGATATGGAATTTTCATCTTTTCTCTGTTTAGATTATCATATTAGGTTCTAATTATATATTGAGCTCTTTGTAGAAAGCAAACTGAATTTATTTTTAGTCTAAATTTTAGTTCGTTTTAGTGGTCGAGATTGATTTTTGCCCCGATACTAAATATCAATAGTAGGAGATGTAGTGTTATGTTGTGGGAACATATGTAATTATAAGAATCAAAATTACTATAAAATAACAATCATATGAATCAACTATTTTGATTCATATGATTGTTATTTTGATATAAAATTTCCATATTTTCACTTTTTAGATTATCATATTAGCTTCTTATAATATATGGAATTATTTTTATAAAACAAACTGAATTTTATTTGAAGTCTAAATTTTAATTATATTTTTTCCTTAGAACCCTAGCGAGCGAGATTAACTATTGCCCATCCTTTTAAAAAACATAAAACAATATATAGATGAGATTATGAAACAAGACTTCCAGATTAAATTATAAATCCTAATTTTAATAGAATCGACATCTATAGCGAGTCTGATGAGGCTGTTTATCCAAGCCCCAATGGATTATTTGCAGAAGTAGAGTAATTTGGAGAGATAAGATAGGTTATTTAGAGCAAGGTTTCTATAAATGGCTTCAATTAAATTGATAGTTATCGCTGCGATACTAAATATCAAGACTAGGATAAGTAATTTGAGCTCATCTCCCCAAATATAAATTATGTAAATCAAAATTATTTTAATCATTTTATTGTAAATATAATTTTGATTTTTTTCAGGCTTTATAGTATTATATTAGGTTGCTAATTTTTAATGGTATTCTTTGTATGAAGTGTTTAATGGCTTCAATTAAATTTAAATTTAGTTATCTCCCCA
Source organism: Argiope argentata (assembly GCA_026289955.1). Lineage (NCBI taxonomy): Eukaryota > Metazoa > Arthropoda > Arachnida > Araneae > Araneidae > Argiope > Argiope argentata. The sequence goes on along the minus strand of JAOUZG010039927.1, from coordinate 829,626 downwards.
ATCTAAATATCGACTAAGATAAGTATTTTATGCAATGCGAAGAATCAGAACTATTTCAATCATATTTAATAAATGGAATTTTGATCTTTTCAAACATGTATATTTTTAGGCTACTAAATTTCCTTAATGAAATGCTTTATATAAAACGAATTCATTATTTTTAATTTTAGACTATATCCTAGTCTTTTTCTTTCTTAGAATTTTAGTGAATTTCTGTTCATTTTTTTTAAAAATCGCATCCTTAGTATATAGACCAAATTATAAATAAAAAAAAAGAATTTAAAATGAATCGACATTTATATTGAGTTTGATGGAGCTCTTAATCAAGGTCTAATGAGTTATTTTTATAAGCAGAGTAGATTGTAAAGGTAAGCGATTATTTATAGCATGGATTTTATAAATGATTCCAATTTTAATATTAAGACTAGAATAAGCAATTTATGCTGTGAGAAAATATGTAATCATATGAATCAAAACTATTTTAATCATTTTATTATAAATATTTTTATCGTTTCTCTTTTTAGAGCATTATATTAGGTCACTAAAATTTAATTATTAATGGAACACTTTGTATCTAAGAAATTAATTAACTTTTATTTTTAGTCTAAATTTAAGTTTTATTTTCATAGAATATTAGTGAGAGAATAATTTCGCTCTCTTTTCCAAGGTCATATGACTCACCATATAGATCAGATTATAAATCAAGATTCCATAATTTTAATAAGATCGATATTTATAGTTAGTCCGAAAGGGTTGTTTATTCCAGCCGCAGCGGTGTATTTATATAGTTAAAAGTTGTTAGAAGAGATTATTTAAAACGTAGTTTGGTGAAATGGGTTCAATTATACTGATCGTTATCATTACATTCATAATTATCCAGACGTAGTTAGACTATTTCATACGAATATTTACTATTATTATTCAAGAAAATTCGTGTAACCATTTTGGTATGAGCTGTAGGACGTTTTAGGTAGTAGTTTATTGATTTTATATGGGTACGTTAACTATTAAAAGGTGTCTGTGATTACAGACAAGATATTCTGCAGGATATTTCGAACAACGATAACCGTCTACATCATCAATGTCAAAAAAAAACTTATCACGGTTGGATTATCATTTTGGGATTCATAATAAAATTAATTGGGAATTTCATAGGTTAAATTCATTTGGATTACTGATGGTTTTATGTTACTAATACGAAAGATAGTTAAAACAGATAAGATAGAGCATATAGAGAATGATTTAGGAAAATGAATATAATTAAATGGATTATATAAATTTCGTCTAAGTTAGATTATTTAAATTATATTAGTTCAGCGCTGGCCATATATATTTTTATGTACTAGTTATTTTATTAGCACTTAAATAGACATATTTTTAGGATTCTCTTCTGTCATGATTAGTACTATATTATATCCTTTAAATTTTTGAAGTTAATATTCGCTCGAGAAATATTTTCAAAGTGAAATGACATGGCTAATTATCTTATTAACAAAATAGAAAAAAATTAGATTAAAATTATTATTTTATGAGTACGTAAGCTGCTAGATTTGATTGGTTTAATTAATTTGAGTCTAGAGTGAATATCCAAATTATTATTAGTAATTATTTAATCAATTATTTTCCTGTTGTGTGTTACGGCGTATTTTTGATGGACTAGTTTTCAAACTGAAGTTCTTGATTATTTGGACCCACATGAAACCTAATTTGTTTAATCACATAAATATCGAAAATTAGATAATTTCAATTAACAGTAATAAAAATAGAGTTTTATTTGGTCATTAACCTAACTGAGAGTCTCTTATGGTTGTTTGTTCTTTATTGAAATTGGATTGTTTGGATAATTTTCAAAGTTTGGAAATAAGGCTCAGTAAACAATAATAGTGTCATATATTAGAAGACTAATTATTCTATCTTTTTTAATATGATTTTAATTAAGTACCAAGTTTGTTTTGGTCACTTATATCCGAGTTCTTTGATGTATTTATTGCCGCAAAACTACATGATGTTGTAATAAGATTGTATACATTTAGATACAGTTTTTTATGATCTCAAAATTTATTGAAATAATATATTTTATATAGCAAATGAATGATAGCTTCAGAAATCTGAATGGAAATTGTATTATCAGTCAATAATGATTGTTGTGGTAAGTCAGTCATTAGTGACTGATGCGATCTTATAGGGAAATTTAGTGTCGTTTATCACTAACTGACACGGCACTTAGAGTGTTAATGATTTCTTAATGAAGTAAGTGCAATCAAAAATTTAATTATCAAAGTTTGAATGTTTAGATAATTTAAAGTCGGGTTTCATAATTATCGTATATACATATACTGTGTTTTTAATAAGTCTGAACTTTTCTCATGCATGGTTTGTCTGTTGTTTAAGTTTAGCCGAGAATACTCCTAGTTTTGAAATTAAATATAATTTAATTTTATTGAAATGGTACATTAAGGAATTTAAAACTTATTTTAAATGCACTGTTCTATTAAGTTTACAAATAAATTTGCATTAAATAGCACTGTATACAAAAATGCAAAATCTTAGTTTTTATAACAATGTAAAATTATAAATTGCATTGATAAATACATAAGTCGTATTATTTTCTTTAGCTATTTCAATTCCTCCCAAAAATTATTTTTCAAGAATTGCATTAATTTGAATTACTTTTATGAGCCAACAGTTTTAAAAATGCTAAAACAGCAAATAGTTGTACTATGTTTTTAGATATTCGTTTTCTCATCAGTATAATACGTATTTTATAATTTTTAAATAAATTAACTTATTGTTTTTCAACGGATTCTAAAACCTTCCGTGCTTTTGTGCATACATTAGGGTATGTTTAATTTGTCGAAATTGGAGAAAGAAATGGTGAAATGAAGAGATTGTGATGGAATCTTTATGAGCCAGATAATATCCTTTGAACCGAAGTGTCACTTTTAGTCTAATGGACATGTTACTCGGCTTCAAACCATAAGATGGGGAGTTCGGTTCTAGGACATTCTCACCAAAATGGCGCCGCATTAACGGCAATTGGTGACCCGAATGTGATATGAATCGTTTGCACACTTTCCCCGCAGTCTCATTGGAAACGGACACTACGACGTGGTGGTCGAACTTGTCGGCCCGTGCCAGACAGAGGTTCAGGAAAGGTCGACTAAGTCAGGAAGTGAGTCATTCATTTACGCTGGAGAACAAAGTTCATCTGCACACATGTGAGTGTCACTTGTCGCTAGCCGGCCAAACATGTGAGTGTCACTTGTCGCCAGCCGGCCAAACATGTGAGTGTCACTTGTCGCCAGCCGGCCAAACAAACAGCTATTTATTGCCTGTTTGGCCGGGGCAAGATAATTACATTTAAAAATAAAGTAAATTCTTTAATTCATGCGCTGAATTAAAATATAAGGATTAAAATGAAATCTACTATACATATTTCAACGTATCATGTCAGAACATCATTTCTTGAACGGCCAAGCACCACGTGCTCGTGCGAGTTAAATTATATATATATTCATTTTGATTGTTTCATTAAATAAGTCACTTTAGTATTGCAAACGATCCGAAAGAACTTTGTCTCGCATTGATTATTTTTAAAAAATATCACATTTCCTATTTATTTCATTTCATATAATCAAGTTCTCAAAATGATATTTTTTAGGTTTTATTTGCTGTAGTCATTAACTTATATTTTTTTTTAAATCAGAGCTTTTGTAATGCAAGCGCAACGCTCTATTAAAAACTGATTTATTTTTTTTTGAAATGCTCTTGCAGATAATAACATTTCAGTTTTTCGCCTACGGATTTTTGTTGAGGCCAAAAACAACATTATGTTCTGGCACGATGATATGTTACACGGTCATTAAACACAAGATACTCGCATAGAGGTCAAAATAAGAATTAACAAAAGGTATCTAACAAGATGAAAATTAAGGTTGAAGAATATCAGAAATGGGCTCATCCGTTCTTGCCTCACCCCTTAGTGAGATAGAATCGTCGAAAAATGGCCGTCTCAGGATACTGAAAAGAACTGTGTAAACTACTTACCTTGGAAAATCAATATGAAAAGACACTCTAACTATTTTAAAATCCTTTGCGTGTACTATTTCGGTTTTTCAATAATTCCGGATATTTTCTTTTTGAGCTTAACTTAGAAGCAATTAAAACTAAATCTTAAACAGGGCCTTTCTCGCAAATAGTTACGCAACCTACATTTATTCTCGAAGAAAGAAAGGACCTATTATGCTTGGAATTTAGCCAGACTACGAAAGAACAAAAAAAAAGATAGGATTTCCTTAATTTTTACATCGTAAGAGCAAAATTTGCTCAAAAATGCGAAGAGTTTCTGTGTTTACACACTTTCATTTATTTCCCCCAATTTTGTTTTCTGAAACTGTCTGGTTTTGCATTATAATATTTGCTCTGCCTCTATGTATATACATTTAGTTACTACAAAGCGTTTCGCGATATCATTATTTATTCTATTTTAAGATAATAAAATAGAAAAGTAGTTTTTAAATGTTTACTAAGAAAAATGAGCATAATGTTCATTTAAAAAAAGTCCAATTTACGACAAGAGTGTTCATTTAGTACTTGATTCAGTTTCATTTATCATAAAGAAATTTTGTTTTTAAAAATTACGAATGAAAAGTAACGTAAACGTTACGTGAAACATAATAACGCTTTTGATGTGTTGTGTAAAATAATTTTCAGGCATCATTAAGATATTTTTTTTCTTTAAATATTTTTCTTATTAAATATTTCAGTTGATCATTCTGTCAAATAAGATTTTACAATTTATTATTAGTGATGCATATTGGCTTTTAGTTTCAATCAATAAACTAAAAAATAAAAAAAAAGTTTTTTTAGATATTTTATGAGCTAAAAAAATAAAAAAGTTTTAAAGAATCATTTGTCAATTTATTAATTTTTTATTTATAAAAGAAAATTAAGCATATTATTCCAAATAAAGTAATTTTTTAATTGCAGTTAGTTTACCATAGAATTAATTACCAAATAGAGTCTTTCCGGTAATCTAATTGGAATAAATAATATGTTTATCTTCTTTTTTTTTCTCTTTAAAATTCAATAGATAATTTTAAGTGCATTTCCGAAATAACTTCGATTGAAATTAAAATATTAAACTAATTCTAAACTGAAACCTTGTTATTAAGTTAGTTGAATAGCAATTAGATTTCTTTTCTAACTTCATTCTAATAATTCTAAAATCATTAAAAAGCATATACTTAATAAAAAAATATTAAATCTTATGAAATATTCTGTTATTTTCTCCAATTAAGAATAACAAATAAAACATGTACTTTGAATTGAATAATAATTTAGGATTAACATTCCATTTATTGTAATCAATTTTATATACTTTTAAATTTCCTAGTTTAGTTTTAAGCTTCTCAAATTACATTTAAAAAAATTAAAAAAAAGATTGCATCATCCTTTAATTTCATCATTCTTAACTATCATGATTATTTGATTGCAAAATTATGTCTAGCAGACAGATTTATATTAATTTTCCTTTTCCACAACCATTTCATAATTACTTGAAATATTAATGACTTTGTAACTTCACTACAAAAAAAAATTAACAGATCCATCTTGATGCATTGGAAAAATTTCAGATACGAATAAATCATTAAAATCCATTGCTTTAGATCAAAATAAAAGTGCTAATTATCACATAAGATTTTTTTTTCAAATTTTGGAATTATTGAATATCGTAAAAATTGTTTCTAGTCGCTTAACCAACAAATAATATTTGTTTAATTATTTCCCAAGAAGTTCGCTAAATATTTTTTTAATCTTCTTCAAGAACCCCAAACCGTGTAATCCATACTTCACCAGACATCTTCGAGCCGGTATTTTTCTTTCCGGCAGAAAACTTTCCATTCACTAATTAAAACTTGTCAAGCAATACCTTACAGATTAATTCTTCCTTTCCAGCACCACCCAGGCCACATCAACGGACTTATCCTATTGGCCGATATCAATGTCAATCACCTGAAGAACCTGGATGTCGCCGAAGAGGTAATTTTCTTCTTCCATGTTCTTGCTTTTTTCTTCTTTTCTGCGCTCGGATGGTTCGCTTTCTTTTGGTCATGTCTTGGTGTTCCGCTCCGTTTCAACCGTCTATAGCTACGACAAATGGTCGACGCAAGTGGATTTCTATAACCTCCAGAAAAAGGAATAACCACTCTATTTGGGAACTGCGCCGAATAAAAGGCAGTCCGATAGGAGAGGTTAAAACTTTTCAGTGCAGTAGTTTCAGTGAATACGCATTCGATGTCGCCATTTTTTCCAACGATCGTGGTCGTTTTATTTTATGAAGAAACCTAGAAAGAAATGTTTAGTTCTCTTTTTTTTTTTTTTTCTTCTTTTCTTGTGATTTTAAGATTGCTTCTTTTATTGGGAATTTTCTTGACTGCGAAGGGTATGTGAATGTAAGATAGATGTATCGATCTCTTAACCCCTTAACTGGTTTATTTTCATTACTATTTAATAAGACGACACGATCTATTTTGGGAATATTTTTATTCAAATGGAAATCCATGGAATACTTGGCTTATCTACTTATTCGAAGTCATTTTACTATTGAATTATAATTGTTATGAATGATTTAGTTTTTGTTTACAACTATCAAAACTATAAAATTTTGTTTACAACTATCAACTGCATCGCTGCAAGGTACAGCGTACGGGCAAACCGGTTAAGGGGTTACATTGTAAGTGGAAGTGAAGGTAAGAGATGTTTATGGATGTTAAATAAATGGTTTAGAAAAATAAAGGGCTTACATTAAATTTCTTCGATAATTTAGATTTTCTGGAAAATAAATAAACGATTTCCATAAAAATAAGTTTTTTTTAAAAGATAATATATTCGTGAAGAAAACTGATATCATGTTTATGAATTAGCTGAAATAAAAGAAAAGTTATAAATGCTAGCATAGATTAATGTACGAGAATAAATAGAAAAACGAAATCTACGGTCGCTAACTTTAAGTTATCATGAGAGAACATTATTATTTTTAAGTGATTATTTGTCTTAATTAATTTAAGTCCTTAACCAGTTTAAACCGGTTCGAAAAAATTACGAGACTTCTCTCTCTCATGATCTAATGATATTTTAAGCTTTCATTTTCAATTTTTCTAGCTAACAAACAAAGTTTTGGAGCTCGATCGATTTTAAGATTAAAAAAAAGCAGTAATTTCGACGAAAAGTTCGCTATTACTGGAATTTATTGTATAAATGGTAAAATCCAATGAATGTAATGCAAATTAATATTATATTCTAATATTTACAGTATTTTGAGAAATACAATTAGTAAGAATGCGCTTATAATATCATTAAAGAATAAATATGTCGTGTTTTACAAAATTGCGATATTTAAATCTACAAAAAAAAGGATAACCTTCAGACGACGAGATTAATTATTTAAAAGTAAGAAATCGTATGCAAACTGAAAGATGATGCCATATAATAGAAACGACAAATGAAAAGCAATTTATAGTAATTTTAATTAAATATCTCGAACAATACTGGCAAAACAAACCTCAAATGTCCTGGCTCAAGTGAATAGCTATCTACCAATGAAAAAACGAATATTTTTTGCCTAAGTTTTTTTGGATACACCTCAAAACTCCAGGACCAAAACAATATCATGTTCTCACAAGGTAATAAAACTGGAAAAATAGGAATGTGGATGGTAAAAAGAAATAAGATAATCCAACATGACAATTTTCTTTCCTGCAGTTATTTAACCAGATATTTTTGTCTTAAAGTGGCTGGATTTATAGCCAAAAAATTCCTGTTATTTGGAAATAATAAAACTAATAAACGTCATATAAAAACAGTAAACTAGTAACTATCTAGGAATTCAGAGAAATATGCAAACATCTAGCTTCTTTTTATCTATTATTTTTTAATATTCTAAATTTTTAGGAATGAAAAATGTCCAATATACTTCTTAAAGCTTTAAATATGAAATGCGTTGAATATTCTTTCCATATTTCTACAATAATTTTTTTGTGGCTTAAAATTCTATTGATTCTAACGAAATACAAATGTCATTAAGACTATTAGTGCTGCCATACACATACAAAAGTTCAGAACCTTGTCTGCATTAAAAGCCTTTTCTTATACTTTTAAGAAAGCTATAAATATTCCAAAATTTATACATTTCTTTTTTCTAAAATTTTCATTGGTAACACTTATTTAGAGAATGTTTCGCAATACGTCTTTTAACCCTAAAGCGACAGGAAATATATTAAGCATTACCTTCAATACATCAAATAGCGGGCCGAGATAGCCTGGTTGGTAGAGCGTTGGCCTCGTATTCCTTAGGTTGCGAGTTCGAATCCACTGGCAAAAGACTTCTCGTGTGTGTCGGTGGCTGGTGCTCGTTAAATCTGTTCGTGGTCACAAAGTCCTCCATGTCGAGAGTAATACCACCGGGGGTACTGGGTCAAAGGTGATCATTCTTTGTTACAGATCTAAATTACGATCTGTGGATGAATGAAGTCCACCCTGTAAAAGGGGTTTGGGAAGTGTGTGAGCTAAAAGTAAGACCTCGGGGCCTCAGGGATCCTACCCTCAGAAGCTACTGAGGAAGGAAAGGTGCAATCATTTACATATTATAGAACGTAATTTAAGTAACCATACACAGAATATAATTAAATCTTAAATATTCTTTATTACTGCACCAAATATAAATGCTTAAATGACACAAAGTGTAATCTTACCAAGGTAAACATACTTGGTCATCAAATGTTAATCTCATTTTAAATTTAAAAAAAGTATCGGTATATATATATATATATATACATATATAAGCTGAGCATATTCAACTGCATCTAATTAGGCCCTTGTATAAGAATATTGCTCACATTATCATGAGAGAACGATGTTACGAGGCATATTCGGAAAGTAAGTACCGTTTTTTAATAAATAGAACAAAACATTTTTTTTTTCAAACAAATTTTATTATTACATGAAAGACCAAACCTTAAACTATTTTTCTACGTAGTTTCCACCAATGTTCAAACACTTGTCGTAGCGAGTGACGAGTTTTCCTATGCCTTCCTCGTAGAAACTTGCCGCCAACGATGATAAACACGATTAATTTGTCAACAACAATTTCGTACAACACAGTACGTGAAATTTGTGGAAATTCGTCTGAAAGTATCGTTATTGTGAATCGTCTGTTCTCTTTGATTTTTTCATCAACTTTCCGTATCAGATCGTCATTGACAAGAGAACGCCGACCACTCCGAGCCTCATCGTGAACATTTTTTCGACCTTCATTAAACATTCTAACCCACTTCCGCACCATTCCATCACTCATCGCGTTTTCACCATACACTTCTTTAATTTCACGGTAAATTTCAGCCGGTTTCACATTTTTTGCGTTTAAAAAACGGATAACAGAACGAATCTCACAGTCGGCGGGATCAGTAATTGTCTTAAACCTTTTAAGCAAGCACAGCGAACTGGAAACACAACCTACAGCGTCCAAAATGGCGTCAGTTGAGAGTCAGTGAACAAGGAAGACTAGTGCGCATGCTCAGAACGCCGATCGCAGTGCTGCAGCGGCAGTATAATGAAACGGTACTTACTTTCCGAATATGCCTCGTATTTTCGTTAGGGGTTCTGAATAATAGAAGGCAACGATTAATTGAAACTCGAAACTGCATAGGCAACGAATAAAGCATAAATGACAATATTTATGGACATCTTTTAATCGCATATTTTTAACCTGCTTTTATCAGTATTTCGTTATTTTTATGAAGTTTGAATTTTTGAAAATTTAACGTAGAACTATGACATCATAGCTGTTATTTCATCTCAAAATCGGTCGCGCTTCAAAACTTTGTTTGCCAGCTGGAAAAATCTCGAGACTGTTTCAAACTGGTTTAAACTACTTAATGACTATAATTAATTAAGACAAATAATGATTTAAATAATGATAATGGTTTCTCGATAACTTGAAATTTGCAATCGTAGATTTCATTTTTTCTTTATTTATTTGATACGAATTTATCACTTTATGGCCTAATTTATGCTGGAGTGTTTTCTTTTTGAGTATTAATAGACAATTATAGAAGAAAAAGATCATGATGGCTCTCCTAGATGATAAATGAACTTTGTATAAATATACTCATATATACCATGCATCAGTTTTACATGAATTAAGGTGATAAATGCATATAATAGTTTATGAAATAATCACGTGAATATATTTAGACTCAATTATAATGCGATAGGTACAAGTAACTCTAGCCCATTAAAATATTTTTATAGTAGCTTTATCAAATTGCTCTTTAGTGCTACACAAAGTAGCTACCTTTACCTCTGAAATTAAAAGTAAAAAGAAATAGAAATCACAATGAACCTGCCTTATATTGCATTTCGCACTTAATTTCAGGAATTCAGCATCAAAAATAAGTCATCCTCGCCTACGGAAACCACTATGATGAAACTACGTTCTCTAGGACATATTAGTTTTTTTTTTCAAGAATTAATTGAAATGAATGATATTTATCTCCAACATAAATTCATATTTGAATACTTATCAATCGTTAGCATGCAAATTATCATTATCACCCCTTGCCTCAAAATTAATTCCCCCGGGGGGGCACCTCGCAATTGGGGATGAGATCTTTCCAGTTTGATGTTTTGATCTCGCCAACCCAGTGGGTGCACTAATAGGCAGGCGTTAGGCTCCTCCCATCGATGACGGGTCGTATTTCATACGGGGTGGGTTATACCGTGGCCGGTGATGGCCATTAGGATTCACAGTTCCCGCTAATTGCTGTTGTGGCGGGCCGGCCATTCCGTTCCTATAGTTAATCCGTGTGCCTTCGTGGCGGGTCGAAGAATCTGTTCTATGACTTGCCTCAAAATTATAATGTATACTATAAGAGATTATTAAGACCTAGATCTTGTTATGTAGTAGCAGTTTTCCTATTCCCATCTTCTTTATATTGCGTGGGGATATATCTTTATGAATATCTTCAACCGAATTAACTTACATTTAAAGAAATGAATAGCATAATAACTCATTTAATTGTATCTTTTTTAGTGCTACCGAAAAGTCTTGAAGGTCGACCCAGAGAACCAAAAGGCTCTCCACAATCTTTGCGTTCTTCACTTCGAGCGGCAAGATTTTGCCATGGCAGAGCGGTGCCTCACCCATACTTTATCTCTTCACCCGACAGTGCCGTACATACGACAGCACCTGCAGGTGGTCAGGAACATTCTGAAGCAAGACTCGGAGAGTGTCTTCGGCCACATGGCGGCCTCCCACCCCGTCAGCTGACCAACCCCCCACGTGTTCTTCCCCCGAGAGCTTTCTATGAGTGAAGTACCTTCCTGCCTTCCTCAGAACTCTTCTTCACAGGACAGTTGAAGTTTTCGGATCCGTCCCCTGAGGCGAATTTGTGGACATAACTTTGACGGCATCTTTCTGAGGTTCGGAAAGAGGTATATCTTAGCACATCCACCGAGATCCTTTTTCAAGGTTTCTGGTTGAAGAACTTCATAAGATAGATTGAAAGCCCTGGATTACCTTTGGCAAGTCGCGAAACACGGATTTATGTTAAAGATGGATTTAATGTGCTTGATTTAATCTTTCATCAGGGTTTTTGGTTGAAAAGCCTTACAAGCTTTCCGGATATCATGAATTATCTTTACAAGATCTTCAGCGTGAGTTTATGTTAGTGAAGAATTTATTTCATCTAAATCCTTCTGGTCGAAGAGCTTTACATGATAGTTTTGACGGCAAGGAATTCTCTTGGGAAAAAAAAACCCAGGATATAAATTCAAACCGGTGCGGAATACGTGCAAAATTGTTTGATAGATAATCCCTTAGCAAATTGAGTGAATTATCTGACATTATCGAGTCAGAAAGCTTTTTTTGAAATGCTACCAAATTATAAATGAAAGGAAAAAATGCAAATTGGAGAAATTCACTGAAAAGAAGAATAATTAAGTTCTACATTGCTCTAGAAAAAAATCTCCAAAATAGACCTTAGAATACTTTCATTCGAAGGGACAAGGATTGTTCCAAATGCTTGCGGAAATCCTGGATGGAATCTAGTTGATTAATTAATACTCACATTCAAATATTCAAGTATTGATTTTATCAAATTAACTCTCTTAAAAAGTTCTCTTGAAAAGCGAAATGTATTATATAAAATAATCAGCATATTCCAAAGAACTTGGATGAAATTGCCCATTATATCGCAAAGACAACTCCGAAAAATTGAGTCATTAAATAAATTTTAATTCATGATTCAAAAACTGGATTTGAAAACATCATCCCCATTGAAAAGGATTTTCAGACAAATATTTGAAAAACTAAAAAGACTTTTAAGCCAAAATCTTATCGGCAATCAAGGTATATGTAAAAAGTAATGTAATACATTTGGAAGAAATTAAAAATATGCAAACTTATTAGTCATCATAATATAAAACATTAAGTAGTTAACAATAGCTGGAGGATATTAGAAAAAGAGAATAATTAATAGAAAATGCTGCTTCTCAATTGGTGCTAAATTAACAAAATCAATTAAATACTTTGCATCACTTCTATTATGATATGCAACCAAAGTTTAAAATTTATCGTAATTGTCTGATACGTGAATGCAATCAATTGCATTCAATATTAAAAGGAAAAATTCAATTTATGTTCAGAATGATGTGAATTTCCTAAAAAGTGTGCTTGCTGAAGATCTATCAAGTTTCGATTTTCTGTGATGGATAATGTCAAAAGACCTTCAACAAAACTTGGATTTGTATAGTTTTAAAAACTATCTTCGGGGATGGGAAGGAACCTTTATTTGCACCCCATCTCCCACAATCATCTTCATTTCAAAGTTTCATACAAGGCGGACACACATGTGCAAAAGTGTGTCTCGCGAATCCATACTATAGTGATTTCAGACTATCTTATGCTCTTTCTAAATCAGTTTCACCAAAAAGAAAATAAAATAATTCATATCCTATTTCAAGAGAAACAGGTTGTTCACCTTAACTATTGATTATCATTGTATCTGCATGGGTATATAACATTTTTTGGAGCATCTTCATATTCCACTGCATTCAAGGAATGGGTGGGTGACTTCTTTTTCTACACACCTGCATTGCTTTCCCGAGTCAACTTTCGAACACTGCACGGTTACAACATATTTTGTGAATTTCTATCGTATGTAGCCGAAAGTGTATGGAAGTGACCTCTTCCGCTGTGACGTGTTTTGCATCTTATTCCGATTCACATGTGGAGTGGTGACCAAAATTGTGACTGTTTTTGTACCTTCTAGTGGTGTTTTTTCCAAGCCACTTTATCGAATGATATTTGAAAATGTATAACATTTTATTTATTTGTTCTCTATTTACCAAACATCACCGGGCGATATAATGGCACTATTTTACTTGGCGTTTATTTGCGAATTGGGAACGAAAGCAGAAGCATAATTACAGTCACAGTTATTATTCAAAAATTTCTAAATTAATTATTAAAAATTCTTAATTTTGTAAAGTTTTATTTAACTTATTATTGAAAATAATCACGGATGCATTTATTTTAGCCAATTAGCAATTGGACAGTCTCACAGATTCTGAAAATTCCTTTCAAATAGCCAAACAGGTATTCTGTTCCCGTTTAAATTTAAAACTAATTTTTACTTTTTGTTCGTTTATTTTCCTAACTTTAAATATTGACCAATTTCTCATGATTGAATTCATGTATGCAAAATCAGCATATTGCTGACTTCCACGTTTTTAAATTAATTTTGAATTTCATGTGGGAAGGAATTTTTTAATAGTAATAAAAATTAGATGTTGAACAATATTGAACATCATATTATAATAACGTATGTAAAATAGCATAAGTTTCACCTGGGGGAATAGCAAAAAGTACAATACATGAATTAGAGAAATAAACGTAATATTGAACATAATATCTTGCAAATTAGTACAATATCTTTTGATATAAAAAAAGTATCGTTCAATATTGCCTCCATTATGGTACAGAATATAATGTAGTAAAATACCTTAAAATATTGTATAATATAGAAGAAACCATATATAATCTTTTCTATCTGAAAAGCATTGCATTTTTAATTATTATATACAGTTACAAAATTAATTTATAGTTTGATATTTGATTTATCGGTTAATTATTAAATGGAATTTTAACCAAATAATAATGGAACTAATTAGTCAAATAATCGCTTGAATTGATTACCATTTTGTTTTCAATGAAAATAACTTTAGAATGAATTAAATAAAAGGCTGTACACACTTTTGCAATTAACGTAAAATGCTATGTTGACAAGCAAAGTAAAAATGTCTCAAAAACTGTCCACCATTTTGGTCGCCATCGCAACCTTTTTTCTCTTTGTCATTTTTCACACGCCTTACACGATGATGATATATTATCTTTCCGAACGATGTGTGATGGTGTTATTTTAGAACGAACGATCTATTTTATAAATTCGAAGAACGGTGAACTATAGCTCTGAGATGAAGAATTACCATAAGCTTCCATTGTATTACAAACTAGTAAAAAAAATACAGAACAATTTCTTTTTAGGGTTCAGAACATTGTGGTAGGAAAACGCGGGATTTGACCAAATAGTAACACATATATTTAGAAAATAATATAAAAAATCAATAATTAAATCTTTTTTTTGCTGAAAGGGCTTAATTGGTAATTTGATATTTTAGATTCAAAAAGTTCAATTCAATTTAGTTCGCATATCGATTAATTAATCTGACCCAAAATTTTCCAGTTAAGTTTATGCATTTTTTCGACAAGTAAACATTATGAAAAGATCCCATATTTCATTCCTTCATATTTATTTTCCATATTAACTCTGTATATTCACTGACATATTTGAAATATATTTATTAAAATATATAACTTATATATTCTTTATTTGAACTACAAGTATATGTTGAATTTTAAAGAGAATTTCTGCCTTTTATTATCGCAACATCAAAGCATTTTTTAAAAATAAATTTTACTAACTACTACATAATAATTGTTCATTGAAAAGAAAATATGAACAAAATTACGTGTTTGATCACAATTAATTTTACAATATTAGGAGAAATGAAAATGGATTATTTCTAAAAATCATATATCATAAGATATTTAAATTATATTTTAGTTGTTTGGGATAGTAATTTTCCTTGAATTTTCAGAATTTAATTTCATATTAAAATTATGAATCAATATTTGTAAATGTTTCCAATTCTAATGCTAAAAATTCAAAGAAATTCGAGATGAAAATTTTCGAAGAGATAAAAATTAGAAAGAAAATTACTGTATTAAATATTACACTATTACATGACTTCGGATATTCGAAGATAATAGAATTATTATTAAAATAATATATTGCATTATGACCAGATGTAGAGTCAAAACCTTGGAAATGGCTTCCGTCTCAAAAGCAATGGCACGCGGAACTCGTTAATTTTCTTAGTTATTCACTTTTTTTTTGAAGAAACCATAATCAAAGTTAGCTTAGATTCACATCATAAATTCCTTCTATATCTATGACCTTCAAAAATTCTTGTTCAAATAAATTTATTAATGTAAGATATTATGAAATTTTATTTTAAATAAACTATTTGTTTTAAGATTATTTATTATTTTACTTAACTTCTATAAGGTGTTTAAATTTTTTCCTTAATTCTTCCAATATATTAGGGTTCATTAAGACGAGACATTAATTAATCCTAATTTTCAAAATATATTAATACATTCTGAATTAAAATTATAACTGTATTTTTTATCCTAAACTTTTTCATGTCCTTAAATGTGCAAATACTTTATTATTTTTCCATTCTCAAAATATAGCAAAATTATATGGGTATTTTTTTAGAAATATCTAAAAGTAAAAGGCCGTATAAAATCGTTATTTTTTATTATTTTTTTAATCTCAGTCTTATGAAATTTAAAAATGATTAGTTCTGAAGTTAATTTCGAAATGGCATCATCGCGGGGAAATTAATTTTATATAAGTTAACATATTACATGATAAAATAAGTGCCCTGGTGTTTTAAAAAATATTAGTGCCAGAAAGAACATAATTTTGACTATAAAATAATGGAACTCTTATTCATAAAGAAATACAAGATATATTACATACTATTCTCCACACAAACATGAAATAGCCAAAGTTATATTAAAACATTTTAAGCAAGCTTTATATGTAAAACATATAATTATTAGAAGGGACCTCTATTTATTTAAATATAAATTTATTTATTTTTTTTATTTTTCTTTTTTCCTATATTTTTAAATAAAGAACTTTTTAATTGTCTCCGAAGTAGAAAAAAAAACAAATTGGGCAAATTTATAGCTTGCCTTTTAACTTCACCAATTTCCACGTTTTCAAATACAAATCAGCCATCTTCCTTTTTGTTAAAAATTAACAGTGCATGTTTAGTCATATTTTTCAGTTTTATATAAGGGAGAATAAATTTTAAAAACTGTCATATTCTAACTTACCTCATTAAATTCCCGAAAAATTAAATATAATTTTATGTATCTTCTTTTATGAGCTACACATTTCTACATTTGGATTGGCGAAATATTTCAAATAAAAATTCTATCCTAAAATGAAATTTTTTTATTAGTTATGATAAGGAGAGATCCGATTTTATTAATTGGTTTTAATGATACATGGTTTAGATATGACATATCTGGTCCAAACCAACCATAGTATTAAAACACATGTTACCTATATTTGTAATAAAATTGCATTTGTATGTTGGCGCTGTATAGATCAGATCGTTTGACCTACAGCTACCAATTTTGGCACATATATATTTCGAAGGTCAGAAATGCGCTTCAAGAAGCAATTTTTTAGAATTTTTAATTAGAATTTCAGTTAATTAAAAATTAAAAGAAATCTCGCGTTTTATCTCTATAGCTTCCGAAAATATCGCATAAAGATTATTTTTTCATTCTAAAAAAAATAATAATCTGTAATTGTATTTTAATGACAAAAGCTAAACATTTTATTAAACTATTTTAACTGAATTCCATTCAGGATATAAAGTGATTTGTGACCAACAACCAGTAATAAAACAAGAGTTCCAAATTTCTCTGTCGTCTAGAACTAAATAAAAAATAAGTACCACTTTGTTAGTTTATTACTCACCAAATAAGAAAGGGCGTTCCATGTATTGTGTCCAGAAACGTGTACTTAACTTTTTTTTCTTCTTTTTTTTATTTCCACGTGCCATTGCTGAAGGAGGTTACGAAGATTAGTTTCTAGTAGAGAACTAGCAACAGGAAGACATATTTGCGGACAAAAGGCCTTAACTATCGTTTCGAGTGTCAACTGTGATATATCTGTACTATACTGAATTTTTCTTCTTCTATGACACATTTCGGGCGTCTACTTGTAGCGGATCACTCTCAGAATTGGATTCGTGCCAAAAAAAAGGATAAATAAATAAATACCTATTCTTAAGCTCACTTTGTAATCGCAGCTTCACCGACATTAATAAAAGTGAATATTATTCTTTACTCTATTCTTGGTCTCTTTATTTGGGTCTGCGTGTTTTCAGTTTTCTTAACAATGTAATTTAACACATAGAGTGCTATACTTTTTGTTTCTTTTCATGTAAATTAATAAGAAATATATATTTTTCTTTGAAATCAATTAAAAACACTTTGATTTATTATTAGTATTAATTTTTATTCAAAACCACTATATTTCTCTTTTCACACGCATCACAAAATAAATGCTCATTTTTGAATTTCCATGATAAAACGCATTATGATTGTTCTCGAAATTTCCTTACATATTCTTAAATATAATCAATTGATATATATATAATCTTTAAGTAAATTCCTACTTAGGTCTACAAAGAAATTTTTGAATTTAGTTACTTTTTATTAAATAATTACAATTAATATTAATAATTTATCATAGAAACATGGATTTTCGCAAGAACTGAACTCTTATTCTTCACCTTCACTTGAAAAATACTGAAATCCTTGCATTTTACCGATTGAACTACTATCTGAGGATTACAATTTTCATTGAAAACTTCTAAGACTATTAAATAAAATAAAATTAAATTAATATGTGAATAAACTGTATTAACATCTAGTGCCGTCCCCTAAAAGTTTAAAAAATGTATTTAAACTTAAATGGGTGAATAAAAAGTATTTTATTATCGATTGAAAATTTGAATAAGGTATATTATTTATATATAGGGACATTGTTCCTTCATTCCTAAGCATAAAATTATAGAGCTTGGGCAAAGCTTTGAATACCTGAACTTCTCCGAATTTAAGTTGAGTTCTGCATATGATAAATATGGTAACTTAAGTTATATTAACTTACTGTCTATTTTAAAAACACTTGGCTAATATGGGACAAATCTTATATTTTTGATACGCGCTCATATGAGGAGTCCTCCCTTTCTAAATATCTGGCATCCCTTTTCCAAACTTCCACATAGAGAAAGAACATTTAGACGCGATGGATTTAACTTACACTAAACCCGCTTACACGACGTTTCTTCCATGTTATCGGGTCCCGAAAAGATAACTTACCACCAGTACCACCAGACTACAGCGACTTGATAAGTATGGCAAAGAAAAAACATTTTTTCGTATTAATAGTACTAATACGTAATTTCAATAGTACTAATACATCAATATTTGTTGCGAATCTAGTCTGCAATCTTTGGCGATAAATCGCTAATTATTTATTTTATTCCTTGAGATTTTGAGTTAGTGCGTTAGCATGCATAACAAAGTATAGATCCTTGAACAGTTTTCGTTTAAAATTTAAAACGAATATGCATTTTTAGACTCTAAACATTGAATTTTTTTTTTTTAGAAATGTTAAGATTTTTGAATTATCAGCTTTAACTGCATGCAAAGTTATAGATCGATAGATAATCAGTCATATATGGATTTTGTGTCAAATTTGATTCGGGCCAACAGTTTTGTACGTATTTTTCATTATGTTTTTTTTAAATCCTTAAGGTTTTTAACTCATTATTACACAAAGTATAGTTATTCAAAAATTCAAATTATTCCCTCTTCATATAATATTATCCAAATATCTGTAAATTCTAGAAGTTATACTTTGTTTGAAAAAAATATATATACTTGTAATCAAAAAGTTGGGATGTTTTATCACGTTATTATACGTAAAAATACAAAAGTAGATTGTCATTTAAAATAATTTATTTGAAAGGCAATTTACAGAAAAATATAAGTAAGGTATTAAATTCTCTTTAAATTAAAATTCCTGTGGTTTCTAGAGATTCAGAATAATGACCATTTGAATAAATTCACACGAATCATTTTCCTTTGAATAGGAAGTTTGAGTTTTCTTAATTCATGAAATTCCAAATGAAATTCAAATTCTTTTTATTTTTCTTTTAAAGATGCTTCATAATGATTAAATTTTATCCAGGTATTCATACTTTATAAAAATCGCTATGTTCTTCATTTTTATGTAGAAAACCAGTAAAATTAATTATCATTCATCGAAGCCGATATAAATTCATAAAAGTATTAATCAAAGAAAGAAAAATCAGAATCAATTACGCAGTAAAAATTTCGTTGCATTTCGAAATGAGAATGAAGATTTTTTTTCACGAAATAAAGCCGAATATTTATTTAAATTTCAGAATTAAATTACAGACAATGGGGTAAATATCCGATGGCAATATTAAAAATCCAACAGAAGAGGTAATTAAATTTACTTTAAATGTAATTCTTATGAAAAAAATGTACATTGTTCGTGTCTTCATTCAATTCAAAACTGTATTGTAATTAATATCATAATACGCATTCAGACAAAATGCAACGAATACAATACTCATAAGCTGATAAATTATAGAGCCATCATTCAATTCCTACTTTTAGTTCACAATTTTCCTACATATATTTATATATCTTGCTCGAATAGTTATCGTTAATAAATTACTTTTTATTCATCCACTCAAAATCAAATACATTTTTTTAACTGGTAGTGGATGACACTTGATGTTATTACAATGTTTTCAAATATTAATTCATTAAATTTGCTTTTTAATACTTTAAATAGAGTTTTAGCAGTTTGTATTGAAAATTGAAATCAGCAGGCAGTAACTCAATCTGTGAAATGCGTGGATTTCAGTATTTTTCATCTGAAGGTGAAGAATGCCAGTTCAATTCTTGAAAAAATTACAAATTTTGTTTTTGATCAATTATATATATTATTTGTTATTATTTAATAAAAAGTAAAAATAAAAATTTTCATTGTTGATCTAAGTAGGGAATTGACTTTAAAAAAGTATTTTTTTAAAAATATATTACGAGTACTTGTTTAATATATTGATTCTATGAATAATTTGGGAAAAAATTGTAAAATTGCTTACAGTATAAATTTAGCGACTTAAAACTTCTAAAAAATTTGTTACAGTAATATATATATATATATATATATATATATATATATAGATAGATAGATAGATAGATAGATAGATAGATAGATAGATAGATAGATAATTTTTTTAATTATTGGACCGTCATTTTCCGTCTTTATTTATTTTCTCGTGTATAGACAAAGTTTAATAATAGTCAAAACATTCAATCTTGTTATATTTTACAACTCCCTGATTAAAAAAACACACGGCTTTTTAAAATGTTCTTCCGGCTGTATGTTTGGGACACACATGACTCAAAAACGCGTAGAGCTTCATTGGTGAAATGGGTACACGGTCTTTGGAACAAATTTGTATTTTCTATTAAATTTTGAGCAAATTCAGTATAGAAGTCTGTATACCAGGCTGTCCGGCTAAAAGCTAATAGAATAACTACAAAGGGAACTAGATCGACAAAATTTGGTACACAGATTTAACATCTGCAGTGTAGGCCTCTATCATATTTTGAGCGAAATTCAATTGTGTGTTGACGGCTTGTCGGTTTATACTTTGTCACATGTATAACATCTGTATTGTAGGGATCTATCATATTTTGAGCGAAATTCAATCATGTGTTGACGGCTTGTCGGTCTATACTTTCAGAAACATTTAAACGTAATAATTCAAAAACGAAGTGACTCAAATATTGGAAATTCGGCATGAAATTTTATGACTAAAAGTGCAAATATGCGGAAGACTTTTGTTTCAATCAGTAGAAAAAAATTTGGCTTAAAAGCAAATTCAATTTTCAGATTCTATTAACTGCACTCTAGGAATTAATTATCCAAAAATCACGTCAAGAATCGCACGAGATATTCAATAATAGTATTAATAAAATTCATGGTAAAGTTATTATTTCAAAAAAAAAATTATGCCAATTTCATGGAAGGATTTGTCTTAGATAAACCTTTTATTAGAGGTTACGCGAGAAAATATTGAGGAGACTACACCACCTAGTTAAAATCATCAATTTTTTAAAGGAAATATATATCTATATTAATAAGGTTAAGATGTTTTATCTCACTATTAGATATGAGAATATAAAAATAATTTGATAAAGATAAAGATTCTCTAAAGATATGAGAAAATATTAAATTTCAGTTGTGGTAATTGGTAAAGATCCTTAATAATGAGCATTCATTAAATCAAATAAATCTTTTGTCAAGGGAAATTAAATTCAAGCGAGTTCTGTTAAAACTTTTATTATGGTTGTTTTTAACAATTCCAGATGAAATCTATATTCCACTTTTTTTTTTCTTTTAAAAGTCACTTACTGTAAGTTCATTTTATCTAAATACTCATTTCTATACAAAATTTATTATACTATGTTATGTTCGTTATATTCAACGAATAATAAATTTTCTAGCCACAGGATCGCAAACCTCATTATTAATATTTTAACATACCTGATATTAAAAAATTTAATCAGGGAACAAAAAAATACATTGCTACTTGTGCAAAAGTTTTTATTGTATTTCTAAGTTAAGAATAAAACAGAAGAATAAATATTTTACGAAATGAGCCTCAATTTTTATTAATTTTTTTAATTAAATCACAAACCATGTGGCATGTATCCACTGGAAATATTATTAATACTCTCAAAAAGATAATTAAAATTTCTTTAAATATGTTAGAAATAAAGAAATTCATTTTTCTGCTCCTTAATTAAAATGAAAATTGTATTACAGTTAATCTCGCAGTA
This sequence comes from Argiope argentata, assembly GCA_026289955.1. Classification (NCBI taxonomy): domain Eukaryota; kingdom Metazoa; phylum Arthropoda; class Arachnida; order Araneae; family Araneidae; genus Argiope; species Argiope argentata. The sequence goes on along the minus strand of JAOUZG010039927.1, from coordinate 807,461 downwards.
TGTATTCGAATTCAATTCAGCTAGTCTAATATTCAAGGTTTGGTTGGTTGTAATTTTTTAGATTTAGTTAAGGTATGCGAATAAAAAAATTATATTTCTAGACGGTTTGATTAGATTATTTTAGACAGGGCCCATTTTTAAATATATTTATAAAAATAACAATTTTTACTTTTGTTTATGAAATAGTACCAAATCATTCATCAGGAAATTATTATTACATATAAGAAATATTAAAATTTATATAAATATTGTTTATCTTTATAAACAAATAGAAATGAATCGATAAATAATTTATATCTTTTTTCAATTACTACTATTAGTTCACACTCTCCCTATATATATCTTGTTCACATTTTCAATCGTTAATAAAATGCTTCATTCATGATATTGGCTTATGTTTTAAAAAAAGAGACAATATTGGTATTTACGTATTAGACCGTTTTCCTCAACGATCGCCAACGGTTTAGTAACTCATTGGCGACGGATTTAAATTTTGCGATAAAGATCGACAGATGGCTCCATTGCCGGATAGCCATTATTGGTGGTTTAGCAACTCATTGGCGATGAATTCAAATTTGGCGATAAAGTAGGATGGTCTAATACGTAAGTACCACAATATTTTAAGAATTTTATTATTAACTAGGCAAATATTTGATAAGAATTTGTTTATAATGTCATGACTTCCATTCCGAGACCTAATTATAAACCAGAGCTGCCAAGCATACGAACCTACTGTAAGCTTAGCAAGTTAACTAAGTTGCTAGCTTAGCTAAGTAGGAAAAGTGTAGGAGAAAAGAAGCAAGTCACGATTTAAAATTAAGTGGCAGAATCCCACTAAGGTCTACGAGTTGCTTCAAAGTGGAACATTGATAAAACTAATCTTCTCATTTATTATCATGCATTATGAAGATTTTTTTTTGCCTTTGAAGTATTTAAAATGTAACATTCATATTGCCTCATGATGGCCTCCTGTTTTTAATACAAATATTTCTCGTCGTTCACGATTTATTTTCAATGCTGTTATGTCATCTATCGGTGGTTCAAAACTGTGAGGCTTTCGTTAAAATAACTCTAAAAAGAGATTTTAATATAATTAAAATACAAACAACGGGAGCTTGCCATTAGTTTGCTGTATACCCATCAAATTGTTGTGATCTCTTCTCCAAAATTGACGGTACATAGCCATGTTTGGAATATGAATTTTTGTCTGTCAATTTTAATGTCCTGACAAGTCAAGCTGCCTGATGTAGAAGTAGTGGTGGAATTTGTGATACAAAACTTACAAATATAACGAATCTGCATTGTCGATAATTTTATACATATTTAATTGGTGAATAACCAACAAATCAATTACGCCCGACCATAATGACCATATGATTACTTGCAAAAAAATTAAAGAATTCAAAAATACAAGAATTAAAACGATATCTATATTAGAACTCGCGATTCTAGAAGATTCTATATCCTGTCGATGATCTTAAAATGATAATCAAAAGCGGGTTAAATCAGTACACTGAATTCACTATATTAATTGTTGTTAGTGGAAGAGAGTTTCCTGAATTCGTTTGCGCTTTTTTATTTAATTAAAATGTTGCTAGCATGTTTGCTGCTGATTTCTGCAAATATTCTTAAATTGTGTGTTTCCTAACTGTGCTTCGTTTTTTCTCGGGACTAAAGGGTCGTTACCCTTTAAGAAATGTTGCATTTCTGAATATATGCTGAATGGACGTCTTTTCATAACAATCATATTAACAGATATTAACATGCATTTTATAAAAATAAAAATTTCTAAACAATAGTATTTATGCAAGGATAATTTTCGAATTAATCTAAAGGACAAATCATTTAAGTCATTGTGTTTTTCTTTATTTGGGCCATTTACATACTGAGATGTGCAGACCGACCGACGATATGCTCTAAATTTAGCAAAAATCTACGTTTCAGATTGTTAATTTGAATGAAAGTTTTAAATATCCAATTCTCTATATTTTACGTTAGTTAATTTATATTTAAACAAACTGATAAAAAAACGCAGTCTGAAGGAATTTCGTATTAATTTTGAATAAAATCCTTATTTTTTTTATTGGCTCTCGAAGTATAAACTCCTTGTGTGCCGACAAGTATACCACAAGGTTTACAGATTTATTCATTTCACAATTAACATTAGGATGAATTTCGAAAATAAAGATATAGGCACGAATGCAAAGAAAAAAAGAGCGGGAAAGCAAATACACCAGTTAAATACACAAAACTGCTCACAAACTATCAGAAACACACAGTAGATTTTATAATACAGTTGAAGAAATATGATAAAATAAAATAGAACATTCAAAACACAAATACAAAAGAATATATGCAAATATTTCTAGACAAACACACTGAAATGAAGTTTAAATAACGCGGGGGAAAATACTACTAATATATGTACAAAAGGAAATGTAAAATGATTTATTCTGCGCAAATGCAGATATATGAGGAGGCCAAGTGATATTGTTCTTTAGAAGACAATTTCTGAGTTTACATCTTTCGTGAATAAATTTAGTGCACTCAAATATCAAATGCTTGGCATCCTGAACTGCACCACTGTTGCACAAACCCCTATCATTCTGTTATAAATTGAATCGTAATTTAGTAATAGTTCTATCTACCAAACGCTGAAAGAGTTTTGAAGTATCCTGACTAAGTATTGCCTTATCACTTATCGCGTGTTATCATGAAGATAGACTTAGTAATAAAAACATGTGTTTTGATATCAGGGAAATCTGTAACTTGGAGATTCTTCAAAATTTGGAATTTGAGCTTTTTAAAGATTACAGTGCTTTTCCAATACTTCGTATATGAAGAAGTAAAAATGCCAAAATTATTACTTTTTTATTCAAATTTTTGGAATATTTCATATTGCTTAAATGGATAAAATGCTTATCATTAACAATAAAAAAACTGATCTTCCAAATGAATTGCCACAATAATTGAAGAATTTTTGCCACTTTTTACATTTTCTCTCAGTTATTTTCGAATAAATGTCCTTGCCAAAGATTTTATAACAATTCTATTTTTTTTTTCATTTCCCAACTCAAATTTTCCTAAATTATTTTTTCCAAATACTGAAAAGCTTTACCAATTTCTAAAATTTTATCTTTATAAAGACACATTTTCTATATCTTGCTATCATATTAAAATTTCAAATTTATACATAAATATATAAAATACTAAAATTATTTTGTGATGCATCCCTGAAACAACCCATAATTTTACCGGCCATATCTTTAAAATCAATTAGCGCAACAACAAAGAATAACTTTCGGCTTTATTAATTAGTGATATGCTGAATGGAATATTCAAACAAAATCCATACTTTCTTAATTCAGACCGAAATAAAAGCTTTAATTCAACATTTACCATTCAAAGGAAGCTTTAATTCTCTTTTGAAATATATTTAAAGTAAATAATTATTTCTCATTGTATTCCTGGCTATCAATGGAAGCGGGAATTCATATTCTTTAATGAAAAAAAAAAAAAAACGTTAAAAGAAAAAAAATTGGGTGATAATTAAAGTTAATGAAAATGATTATTTCGTATTTATGCACTTTTTTCGTATTTCTAACAGTATAGAAAATTTTCACTTTCATAGCATAATTGCTGTAAGGATTTTTTTCCGCTCTTTCCAATAATTACTGAATTGTGCACAATTATTATTTCCAATTCAAGCATTACGGTTTGTAATGAATGGTTTAGATTTATCGATGGGAGGAAAAAACACGATTGTCGAAAATTATACATCTGTCTTTTATTGGAATACGATTAATTTCTGAAGGTTAAATGACACAAAAATTCCTGCATTTAATGCCAGTTAAAAAGATTGTAATATTCGAACTAAATCTTTTCAAAGCCATTTGTTGAGAATAAAAGCCTTTTATTAAATCGAAATACTTATTTTGTATTCATTAGAGCTTTACAATGTTTTTAAATTGAAATATCAAACTATTTTAAAATCATTTGGAAATATTTTAATATTTTATTAAATATATTCAGCTTTTAATTTTATCTCGTATTTTTTAAGTAATAATTTCATAAACTTCCTTTTGTGCAACCTGAAATAGTGAGTCTTCGTAAAAAACGTTAATATAAATATTCTTAAATTATTTCATTTATTGCTGATACAAAACTATTCAATGATTCAACGATAGTTTTTAAAAAACATAAAACGGATGTTCATTATACTAGAAAATATATTTGTTATAGTAGATGCATAAAAAGTCATAATTCTATTGAATGCCTAGTCAATTTTATTTGAAGTCTGAAATGTGCGTATTATTTGAATATATAATCTTTTCATGGTATTATAAAGTATGACATATACTACATTTAAAAAATGAAGTCATGATAAGGTTTTTATTTAAAAGAATATATTACAAGGATACAAATATTATATAGAAAAAAATAGTATAATTAGATTCTAGATATTTCCTATTAAAGAAAACAAATCTATCGCGTCAAAGAAAAATGAAACATTATAAATAAAATGTATTTTGTTAACCTTATATAAAGCATAAATGTTTTTTTATAATATATAGGCTAATCGATTACATAGAATGGCGTATTCCACATTTCATGAGCAACATTATTTATTATAGATAACTTTAATTATTTGGATAAAATTTATTAGACTTTTAGAATAATTTAAAAATTGACAAAGGAAAAGTTTGTTAGCAAAAGAAATAAACTTTGTTAATAACGCATTTTAACGAATCTGCAAAAGCGCTTTTGTCTCACTCTCATCATAAGGAAGAGATGTTGCAGGCATTTTTAGTGAACTCTAAATATTTGCCAAATAAAAAATCTATGTCTTTAAGTAACAAACTAGATTACTCTGGAAATAAATGAATGTGTTTCAGAAATTCAAAACTTTTAAAGGTATATCTCTATTAGTTTTCGAAACCAGAACTTTTTAGGCACTTCTATCTGATCACGGGAAGCTATATAAACGAGGTGCACGCATGAGATACAATCAGTGAAATAATATCTTTTTCAGAGTATTGAGGGTGGAGTGAAACTTTTCCTAAAACATTTGCTTTGTGTTTTATTTATTTAATAATGTTATCTTCTTGTTCTTTGTCGGCTCTCTGACTGGTCGGTGAGTCTAAATATGAGTTATTTATTTATTCAGGTGCATTTTAACTCGTTTTACTTTTAAAATTTTATCTTATTTTACTTGGATCTTTATTCTTCTATTTGCTTTTTTCATTTTCAAAATTATTCATTATTTTCTGCTGTGAATATATATTGCTGTTGCTTGTGTTAATAATTTTGTATTTATTTATTATTTATACTTGCTTCTTGCCTTATTTATATTTTACTTAAATATCAGCAAATAAGTGACAAAAAGAAAGAGCAAAGAAAAAAATAATGCAATTCTTATTTTTTTTAAAAAAATTTATGACCTTATTTTTTATTAAGTGTTTTAATTTTATGCTGAGAAATATATATAAATGTGCCTTTATGCGGATAAATGTGTATTGAAGCGGTTTATTTTCTCCTTTCTAATGGTTTAGGCTAAGTCAGAGATTTTCAATTCAGTTATTCCTAGGGATTATAAAAAGAAAGTAAAAGTTCGATATAGTATATCCAATATATGGATTATATGTAACAGAAATAATTTACTAACAACAAAATCAATATTGTTGCCACTTTATTTACTTAAATTTTTACATTAAAATATCATTTTTGTAATCATAACAATGAGCCATTTAGACTGCGTTTATTTGCTTTCATTACATAATTTTTTTCTGAAAGCGATCGAGAAAATTGGAAATTTACAGCATGTAATTCTTTTGGATAACCCAACTGATTATAATCTGATTTATCAAAATCAATAAGCAGTCATTCTTCCTTTAAATGGGTTTTTAATTAATCTACCTACTCAATATTCATACTTTTATGGAATTTGCCTAGATACTCTATAGAAATTCGGATCTTGAAATTCGTGGGCAGCATAGTATATATATATATATATATATATATATATATATATATATA
>JAOUZG010039927.1:768031-801325 GCA_026289955.1 Argiope argentata | reverse complement strand
AAAGGAAACTAAATTATCCGAATAAACTGTATCGTACCCATCCTGATAATCGAATGTATAGATAATTGCTATATGCGGAACATTTAAAAAATTAGGGAAATACTTCTTTAGGAAAAAAATTGTTTATAACATTTTTACTGAATTAAAATGCTCCTTTCTGATCATATTAATCAAAGTTTTTTCGGAAGATCGTTTTTATTATAGATTTTTTTAAAAAAATCTGGGTGACTTTCATACAACTTTATTTAATCTTGAATATTCCACATGATCATTAGGGGATGGCCTAGTACATCTGAACAAATAGAATTCAGAAGTCTCCTCTCTTTAATATTTTAACGATACTATTTTTGAAGAAGTAATTTTACTTAAAATCACAAAATAATTCAATATTTGTGAAAATATACATAAAAAAACCATTAAGTAAGCACATTTAATATTTTTGATTGAGCAATAATCTTAAAAACACACAATAAAACCACTGCCCTAAATTCAAATTAATAATTAAACGCGAAGTCATAGTGATATTCGCACTTATTTACATTCATCAGTCAGTTCACAACCTCTAGAGATAACATTACAAAAATGCGCGATTGGACAGTAATAGTTGGTCTGGCTATCAAACATGTGTGATTGGACACTAATAGTCGATCTGACTATCAAACATGTGTTATATGACCGTAATAATTGAACTGGTTATCAAACATGTGTGATGTGACCCTAATAGTTGGCCTAGCTATCAAGCATGTGTGATGTGACGATAATGGTTGGTATGGCATCAGTATACTCCGTCCCGGCCGAAGCCACTCGGATATAACGATGAACCGCCCCAAAGAAACCCCCACTAAGCTCGGAAGTGCAGATTAATCAGCTTAATTTTCATAAAACTTAATTCAAAGAACCAGATCAGAAAAAGATACGAATTTAAATTCTCAAAAAATGTCACCTTGTCTTCATGTATAGTAATTACCAAACATTTCAACAGCTATAAGAGAAACATAATTATGTTAGAGAAACATATAAATGTAAACAACATTAACTAAGAAAATGCTGTTGAAAAGAAAAAGGTATAAACATTTCAACGGTTATTAAAGGAACATAAAAATGTAAATAACGTTGACTAAGAAAATGTTGTTTAAAAGAAAAAGGCATAAACATTTTAACGGTTAATAGAGGAACATAAAAATGTAAACAACGTCAACTAAGAAAGTGCTGCTGAAAAGAAAAAGGCATAAACATTTCGACGGTTATTAGAGGAATATAAAAATGTAAACAACGTTAACTAAGAAAATGCTGCTGAAAAGAAAAAGGTATAAACATTTCAACGGTTATTAGAGGAATATAAAAATGTAAACAACGTTAACTAAGAAAATGCTGTTAAAAAGAAAAAGTATAATTCAACTATATACAAAGTAATATCTTGGTAACCCTTAAGCAAATAACATATATACAAAATATAGTTTCCATATACAATATAGGCGAAGAAAACTAATGTCAAAGAGATAATGGTTAGTATGGCTATCAACTATGTATAATTGGACAGTTCTATCCGAAAAATTTTGTAAACGGTCATTATTTTATAAAACTGCCTATTTTAATTGGCAAATCCATCAGGATAAATTTAATATTCAATAAACAAGTCAATTTAAATAAATATATGTCACATTTTAATGAGTGTATGGCAACTGTTCTGTTTTATATGTGTAAGACAGCTAGACCAAATGCCAGAACATTTTACTTTATAAAACAAATATGGCATCTATTGATAACTTATTAAAACGATATTTTCAAATAGCTTAGCAAAGTGTTGGTTGTGTTTTATTTTTCTTCAAAGTAAAAAAATATCTATCGAATTGAAAAAAAAAATTAAAGTTTTCTTATAATTCCATTTCTGAGTCACACAGTTGAACAATCTAATTTGAAGACAAGCCAAACTTTCTGCGAAAGTTATAACAATAAGAAAGCCTTCATTCATGAGGTTGATATACCGAGATTGTCCAACGCAACCATCTCCATCTGGAAAAGGAAGCTGAACTAAAAAGGAATAAGACTGGAACACCCCGCGGGAATCCACCGGCAGACAGGAATCGCATTTCATAACTTTGGCTTTTCGAAGAAGGTTGGGGAAAAAATAAGGATTCGATCAAAATATTGTTTGAAAGGGCTTTTCTTCAAATCTCATTTCGCAGACTGGTTCGGATCTCTCAGAATGAAACTACAGTTTACTGGATGGATTTTATTCTTTATGCTTATTATTTTATTCTTTCAGGAAAACATTCTCATGAATGTTGAACTTGTTGAAGTAATTTTTTCTCCGATCTGCGTACACCACTTGCAGATTCTTCGATTATGTCAGTCTCATTTTGTTTTGAATAATTTTCTTGACTAATATTATATGCTGCAAGAAATGTTTAACGGACAAAAAGATTTGAAATTAGTTTCCGCAGAGGAAAATTGAATTTGGAATGAATCGACTTAAAATTTAATAAAAACTTTAATCTTGTTCATTCAATTAATAATTAAATATTGATTTAATTCTTTAATTTACATTTTGGTGAGTAAAACCCTTCTATTGTGGTTTAATAAACATTTAAACTACCAATTTAAGTAAATTTTAATTAGACAGCTCATTTTATTTGGCATATTGAATTACTGAAAGGGTTAAATAACTTTTTATTCTATCGAAATTATTATTACATTTTACGTTGAATTTCACTTTTATCAGTTTCAAAATTCAAAAGTTTTCTAACTCAAATTGGGTTTGGGCACGTCATTTTTAAGAGAAATTGTAATAATATCATGCAAATTTAAATTGTGCTATAAAATATTTCCAATGAAAATTTTGGTTGACTTTCTTAGGTAAATTTCATTGTTAAAAAGAGAAATTATCATTACATTTTACGTTTAATTTACATTTATCAGTTTCAAAATTCATAAGTTTTCTAATTCTATATTGGGTTTGGACACGTTATTTTTTAGAGAAGGCGTAGTAATATCATGTAATTTTAAATTGTGCTATAAAATATTTCCAATGAAAATTTAACACTGGCTTTCTTAGTTAAATTTCATTGTTAAAAAGAGAAAACTTGGCTTAAAGTTCTGGCTATTTCAACGAATTTGTGATAAAGCCGATCTTTTCACGCGCGTGCTTACCTTTGAGAATGCGCTGCAACTGAACTGGAGGCGAAAAAAATAAGAAAATTGCTTTTATACTGATACACTTTAGCAGCTTAAAACTCAAACTGCAATGAAATCTGAATGCATCTGCTTTGTTTATTTTTCTAAATATGAATATTTAGTGAATTAGCAAAGGTCATTAAATAACTTTCTGATAACCGCTGTTATTTTCCCATATATTATAGCTTTAAACTTCCTAAATTACTGTGTCATTAAAATACTGTGTTTAAGTTTAAAATGACATAAAAAGCAGTTTTGTACGATGATATATTTTCGGATATTATCATAGTTTATATATAATCTGTTATTATCAAGTCAGAACATGATGGGTTTTTTCTGGGGGGATGAGGGATTTGGCGTCAACAAATATCCGAAGGCGAAAAAAAAATTATCTGCACGAACATCTCAAAAATTCAGCTTTTAATAACGCGTTGCCATTGCATTTAAAAAAGCTCGGATTAAAAAAAATAAGTCAATGACTACAGCAAATAAAACCTAGAAAAATGCCATTTGGAGCACATTATTATATAGAATGAAATAAACAGGAAATGAGATATTTTTTTAAACAATAGCGAGACAAAATTTCCTTGATCGTTTGCAATACTAAAGTGACTCATTCAACGAAACAATTAAAATGAATAAACATATAATTTAACTCGCACGAGCACGTGATGCTTCAATGAGGGTTTAAGGGGATGAGGTTTGTGGCTTCAGCAAAACTGCGTGGGCCAGGAAGTGAAATTTTAAATTTCTTCCTCAAAAATAGACCTTAGAAGATTAAAAAATATTGTAAATGACTGCCATTTCGAAATAAAGACCTTCTTAACCTACAATTTGATACTTTTTGTTGAGATGGTTTTTTCAGCCTTTTTAACTTTATGACAGCTTTTTTCAAACTTGAATAAAAATCTTTTAAAAAATAGTTTTAATTGTTTGATTAATCCATAAAATTGCAAAATATGCCACTTTTTGTTGAGAAGTTTTCTTCAAACTTTAATGAAAATCTTTTTAAAAGTAAATTAGATTGTTTAAGTAAGTAAAACGTTTTCAATGATTGACCATTCAAGAAATTATGTTCTGACATGATACATTGAAATATGCATAACAGATTTCGGTTGAATGTTTTATTGTAAATTTTAATTGTTATTCCAAGGAAAATTGCTCCGAAACTCAAATAAATATATCCATCCAAATTTGATATCTATAAGCCAATTAGTTTATTTTGTTTAGAGGAAATAGACACACGCACACACATTGTAAAAAGTAGTTATTATTGAATATAAATAATTTAGAGCCTCAAGTGTCGATTTTAATACTTATTAAAGCCTTTTCGGAATAATTATTTCAAACGATAATTCAATAGGCAATTTGTTGCGTGACTTGAAACAAATGACACTTTTCTTAGAAAAAAAATTTGTTCTTCTTCTGCAAGTATTAAATTATTATTGTTTTAAAGATTAAGTTATAGATAACTATTATATATTTACAACTTAATTCCGATTGAAATATAAATTCATTTCTTGGAGTTTCCGCAAGTGGTCCTACCAACACACCCTCTTACAGATTTTAGCCACACCATTTCCGCGCAATCTATTCCTCTCTTCACTTCATCTCCTTTCGAAGGTGGGGCCGAAACATCTATGTAGAAGTTAGTGAAGTGACAAAAGTTCTTTCTTTGAAAAGCAATTATTCGTTCTTTAAAATATGCCTTAGCCACAGTTAAAGTTCTCTGGCTCGCTTTGATCTTAGTTTAAATTATAGAGTATTTCAGTTAAAAAGCAGTTAAATTTGTAGTCCTAGTGTGCGATTTTCTTTTTATTAAAGCAGAATGTCACCCCCAGACAGCCAATTAGCCGTCTTCTTAGGCTTCTTCAGCTTTATTTGGAGACTATAACTCGAAATTATTCTCTAATAATTCCTATGCAGTTTTAGAAATAGGCATTAATTTATAAAATCTGACCAATGTTTAACAATCAATCATTTAGAACTGCTTAGTCAATTTTTCATATAATTTAAAGAGAAATTTTTTTGAATACTCTTAATTTCCATCATTATTTGACAGTTTCCTTTTTATTGACACAAAACCTTACTCCAAGACAGTGAATTAGCTATTTGTTTAGGCTTTTTCAGTTTTATTTTGAGATTCAAGATTAGTCTATAATAATTTACCTGAAGCTTTAGAAGGCATTAATTTATAAAACCAGACCAATAATACAATAATCTATCATTTGAAATTTCTTTATCAATTTTTCATATAATTTAAAGAGAAACTTTTTTGAATACTCTTAATTCCATCACTAGTTAACGGTTTTCTTTTTATTGACACAGAACCTCACTCCCAGACAGTGAATTAGCTATCTGTTTAGGCTTTTTCAGTTTTATTTTAAGAATCGAAATTATTTTATAATAATTTATCTGAAACTTTAGAAGGCATTAATTTATAAAATCAGACCAATAATACAATAATCTATCATTTGTAATGGCAATATCAATTCTTCATGTCATTTAAAGAGAGAAAGAAACTTTTTTGAGTATTTTTATTTCCATTACCAGCAGAAACGATAGTATTAAAATTCTTTCGGGAATATATGAAATTTCGTTATAAAATCTTTAAAAAAAAACATATTTCTAAAATATTATAAAGGTAAATTACATTATGTCGTAATTCTTGATTTTTTTTTTAAAAAATATTAAATCTTAAAAATAAATTTAAAAATAAAAATATTGTTACGTACATCGAAAAAAATTTTTTTTGACTAAAATATGATTTTTTTTGACACAGATACCTGCTTAATGATACAGAATAGAGGAGAAAAATACTACAAAAATAGCTACAACAATGTATCTTTTTTTTACTCCTCTTCTTCTAAGCAGGTACTTGCGCATTAATTCTAACCCTGCACATGCTAGCCCCGGTCACTCCCAGGGGCTCAAAAATAATAAAAGAGGAACGCATAAAAACTCTTAAAAAATAACATCTTACTAAAATATTATAAAAGTAAATTACATCATGCCATAATTCATGATTTTTTAAAAAAATATATTACATTTTAAAAATAAAATAAAAAATTTACGTATACCCCCCCCAAAAAAAATTTAAGGCTAAAATATGAAATTTTTTTGACACAGATACCTGCTTAATGATACAGAATAGAGGAGAAAAATACAACAAAAATTACTACAACGATGTATCTTTTTTTTTTCCTCCTCTTCCTCTAAGCAGGTACTTGCGCATTAATTCTAACCCTGCACACGCCAGCCCCGGCCAGTCCCTGGGGCTCGAAAATAATAAAAGAGGAACGCATTTTTTATCGGATTAGAAACAAGCGATGTGCTTTGGGGTTATTCAGACGTTCCTATAACACTGCGAAACTCGCAAAAGTTATTTTTAAATTCATTTTGAAGAGAACAGGAAATATGTTGCATATTTTATTCTTCGTAAAAACGGATACAAAACTCATTTATTACGTTTCAACTTCTTTTTTAATTCGCAAACACTGCAAAAAATGAATTTTTAATCAAGATAACAATTATACGCCGAGATGTTCCAAAGAAAAGGGAATTAAAAAAAATGCAGAGAGAAATATTAACGTTCGTACTTAGAAACTAAGCTCTAAGCTGATTAACTCCTTTCTTTTTCTGAGTCTTAAATAAGACGAGAATCTTTCATTATTGTTTCTGTTATTTCGACATAAAAAGATTAGAAATATTTTCTGCAGAATTTGAAATAAATGAAGCTAATAATTTCTAGCATGTTAATGGATTTTTTTAAAGACGAAATAAAGATCGAAAGGAAACAATTGACGATTCTTTTTCTATTGTAATCTCATTTTCATTTGATGCTCTGTAGTATGTTAAGTCGAATTATTACATTAAATACCTCTGTCTATTACGCTCGCGTCATTTATTATTTACAAATGAAAGATTTAGTTATATTTACGTAGATAATGGAATTTAAAAGTCAAGGAGTATAAGATTAATATTAAATTATTTTTACTAAATTCAAATATTTGTTTTTAAATAAGATAATTTATTACATATAATGTATTATTTATTTTATCTATATTTATAATAAAGTTCAACGTGTGTGTGTGTGTGGCGCTAATCCTTTTGCCCCATAGCTACCAAATCTGGTACGTTTATGTCTTGGAGGTCGGTAATATGCACTTTGGCAATATTTTTTTATTTTTTTAATTAGAATACTTTAATTCTTAATTGAAAACTAACTTTATCTTTAAAAACATCTTCATTTCACCGCCCCCCCCTAACGAGTAAGGTTTGAGTGATTTTTCTTTTTTTTCAAACGCTAACAAGGTTAGGCTTAATACGTTTTCGGCGGATTATTTCAAACGATTTTGTTTGTTTTCTTAATGTTTGATACATTTAAAACTAAATATTGTTAATTAATCAATTATTCGAGTTCGTTCCGAAGTAATTTTTAATAATAAAAAAAACAGAATAAAAGAAATTAAAAATTTCTAATCTGCATAACATTACCAAAACAGGCGTAGAAAATTCATGCATTTGAGTTACCATAACTGGAGTTGAAAATACAAGCATGCGCATTGCGTTCATATTCTGTTATGGCTACAGGTATTTCTAATATTATGAGTGAATGTAATATATTCTAATATTTATATGACTATCAAAATTTGATATTTAAAATGTTTTGTTATAGAAACTATCAAAATAGGAGTTTCATAAAATATTAAAATTTTAAGAGCATCATGATTGGGCATCATAAAATTTTAAGAGCATCATTATAACGGGTTGGTCAACTAAGGCGACAAGTTTGTTAATAGAATAATTCCGGTTGGGTCTCAAGTTTCTGTATATTAATAGTAAAGTATTGGCACTTAATTCGAAAGCCTAACTGATCGAAACTGGATTCCATCAGCCAATGAGCAGCTGGTGTATCGCATAATATCAAGTCTTTTAGCTGGTATGATGTAGAAAAATTGGCTCAAAATAAGACATTTCGTTACACAACTAATATATTATTTAGACAGTTTGTAATAACTTATTTCAAGAGGGCTTCACGTCACAATGATTCGATGATTAAATAGCGGTGATAAGCCGGGGATGCTTTTGCATATTCGAAATAAGATTATTTCCTTCAATGGAGTGCTAAAGGCTCCAAAATGAGATTGAAATAATTTTCAACTGCATGCTATAAAAATTTGGAAAATTAGACGTTTTTAAGAGGATATGTAGCATTAAAATAAAAATATTCATATCAAAATAATTCTTACAGGAATTGGCTCCAAAGTGGGGTGTTAAGTTAAATGATTAAAATTATTATTTCAGATTATTAAAATTATGATATCATTTCAATATTTGAGAAAGAATTTGTACCCTCGGTCTGATGTAGTTGTGCTTTATTATGAAGTTACAAGAAGGCATTTTCTTAGAAAGGAATCTGTAATCTTGAATTACTTTTAGATTATGGAAACCTTAGTTACCAAAAATTCAAAACCACACAAACAAGGGCATGTTTGATAATCTCATTTACAACTCGTGGTCATATTTCATATTCTATATGTTCCTATATGATTTGATGTGATAAATTATATAAGAATTAAACCTTTAATTCAGTGTTCAAAGATAACATGAGAAAAATACAGCAGCAATTTACTTCGTTGTTAATTGCAAGGCAGTTATCACCTCTTCTGTAGAACAGAGTTTTAAAGAATAACTGTACTGAACTTTCTCCTCACTTAAGGTAAAAAACTGCAGTGACAGATTTTTTTTAATGATATACTAGAGGCGTTCAAGAAGTAATTTATACTCAAATAATTAGGCCATAAATACTTTATTGACAAGTCCGTTACAATTTAATATGATAAACATACTGTTTCTCTACATAAATTTCTCCAGCTGGAGACATTTGTCAGAACATAGTGCTAATCGATTGATGCTCTGACTATAGAAAATCCCTCCTTGGTCCAGGAGTCAGTTAGAACAGCTGTCTGAACCTGGTCATTGTTGAAAAATGGAATGAGCAAAGCCAACGGATATTCTCAAGTCCTGTGCAATGTGTGGGTGGCTCACCCTGCTATAGCTGAGAATCATGTCTTCCAACCGCTCCACCATGTCTGATGTGTTCACCGTTGTTGCCTTCCTTGCCTTGCCACATCGATTAAGTATGTGTGTCTTCAAACTTTTGGTCCCATTTCCCAAAGGTTAGATGTTACATTGCATCTTGTGTATACAATAATATTTCACAATGAATATCCGTACTTTCTAACCCTTTTGCCCACAAAAAACGCATTGTTCCTCATGTTTTAACTTTGGATTAAGTTTCCAGCTAACGCGACATTTGTTTCTCGTACTACGCAGCGACGGTTTTCTCTATCCGAATGAAACAGCCACCATTGTATGTCGGGGAAATGAATCATTTTTGTGTAAGATTAACTCTTGTTTCGTCATGATGCCATTTGTGGGGGGAAAAGTGTAACTTACTTTTTGAACACCTTTGGTTATATGGTGTAATAAAGTATAGCAATGTCAGCAAGACAAATATTAACTTGTAAACTATACTTGAATCAATCAAAGATAAATTTCCGATGCTATGCTTATTTTATTATAATTCATTTTCAAAAAGTTTTCATTATTGGCATATTGAACACTAGATCTACGGGTGTCGGCCGTATACCTATTTTTATTGAAATCCGTCTTTTTGACGGGTAAATTAAAATACAAATTTTTGAAAATCTTTTTTTAAATAAACAGTTTTTTATTCACAGTTGCCTTTAGTACATTTTTTACATGCAAACTATTTTGGATGAACACTTTCCACATGCATACTTGTTACATTTAATGCAAATGTTATTTGACCTATTTTTTTTTACATAATCTAATTTGACAAGATTTTTGCACGTTTCGATTTTATACATCAGACAATGATTTGAAACTTGTATTTTGTTCGCCGCGATGGTCACTGCCTAGTTCTTCAGCTAATTGAAAAATGATGAAATGGTTATTTTTGATATGACAAGGTTTGCAAGGTTTGTAAATAATAAGTTCAAACATATGATTCATACACTTATTGTACACAGCCGTTATTTTTTCATTTCTGTTGTTTCGCAAGATTCGACACATATCTGATAAGCACAGTTTCTTACTGAAGTTTTCAATCAGAATGGACTAAGATGAAATATGGTTAATGCTCCGCTCCTCACATAAAGGACGATAACTTTTTCAATCATACATGAAACGCATAATTTGGATATTTTACTATTTGCCAATGTTTTGGAAGGATATTTTATTATTTGTCAATTTTATTACTGAACAATGTTTGAGCGAGTGCTTTCATGGCCAATGTTGGAAAATTTTAAATAATTTATGAGCCGTTGTACCACCCATAAAATTCCTACTATAAAAACCTCCCACAGCTTAATGTAAGTCTCACTGCAGATATAATCAAGTTTTTGATCAAACACGATACAGATTCTTTGTCCAACTTTCTCTACCATGAAAAAAAAATGCAACGACAACAGAATCCATCCATTTGTTCAAAGCTTTATAAAAAATACAAAAGAAACTGAAGTTATACTTGGAAATTTCAGGATATGCTTGGGTGGGTTCTAAATCCCGATACATTTTGGTCACACCTCATAAATTGGTGGGTATTTGGTGGAATCTGTTTTATCTAGTTCGAAATCCCCGAGTTCCGAGGATTAAACTGGATTATCATCAAACTCTCGTAATCAGTAAAGAATATTGAAATGAGTAGAGGTGGACCTCCTCAGCAGATTTATATATACATTAAAATGTTTTGATCGTCATACGATAAATTTATTCACACGCTCTACCGAACAGAAAATTCTATTTTGAATTATGGTGTCTATCTCATGCTCCAAACCAACCAGAATATTTTAAATCCATGATAGCAGGATTTATTTTGAAAGGCTTCATAAAAACGATATATTTGAATAAAATGGACTTTGAGACAATTATCTTCTTTGCTTAAAGTCTTATTACTACAACAATTTTCTACAATCTCGAAGTAAAACCAGTAAGAGTAGCGATCGCACCAAAATTTTCTTATATTCTTTTATTACCAATAAATGCACTCACATATGCATGCCATTGTCAAATAATAATTACGAAAGAGCTTATTACCGTACGTTCTTAGGCAGTTTCTAACTGAAATACGTTTATTGTACAGCATCAGAAGATTGAATGCGTTTTTGAAACTTCCTTTCTGATTGAAATCTAATTGACAAAATTTGACCTAATTCTGATTACATCAATATCATCAACGGGAGTTTTAATTTTCTCCTTTATGGAACCCTAAAATATGCATTGGACCGTAATGACCGATTTAAATTCGTGGAACCAAAGAATGCCTTATATTTTTCTTCCACTGACACCATTTTAATAAATTCAAATATAAGATACTAACTGTAAGAATTTCTATACAGTGAGCAAGTAATATAGAAATAATATATAAATCACCATTTTTATACTAGTTACTAATGCAAAAATGTCGGAGTAAAAAAGTTAAGAATAGAGCAGTTTCGTAGAAAAAATCTACAAAATCATAATCGGTGGCTTCTTTTTGTAACAGGGAAAAATCATAATGACCATGCATATTAGCTACGTTCAAACAATTTATTTGAGTATCATATATTTTAAAATGCGTTTTTGAAGCTTGCTATGAAAATCCAAAAAAATGAGAAGATTATATAGAAAACTGTAAATTAAGAATATGGTATATATTTCTAGGCAAGCATTCAATTTCAAACTGTTTTAAAATTTTATTATCAAATTATGTCGCAATACCTGCTACTTCATATTTCAACATCTTACAAGACAAATGATACCTGATATTAAATAAATTTAATAATACTAGGCCTTACAATTATAATTAACAGACTACCAAGAAGAATCGACCATCTAATCATATGTTTCAGACGGATTTAAAAGATGAGTCTAACGTAACATTCTACAGAAAAATAAAACACTTAATTTCCCCCAAATGATGTAGGTAATATCTTATCACTTTTCTTTGAATAGTTAGTGTACTTTAATATGCTTGCTATCAGAAATGTGCAAACAAAATCATTATGTAGAAGAATTAATCAAGATGTTAAATTCTAGATTAGATTAAATCATAGGCTTTATTTACCCATTAAGCCATAATTATGTGTGTCTGTATTAGAATATATTTAAATATACACTTAGTATTTAATAATATTAATGAACCATAATAAAGTATCATAATAATTAATTAGATTCAGTACTTAATTTTAATGATTGTAAGTCTAAGGAGAAAATACTTTACTACATTTAATATGTTTTAGCAAGTTAATTAACTTTAAGGAAGAATTATGAAACAATAATAGACTAGTTCTAATTGAGGCTAAATACCTAATTTCTGAAACATGATGGATATACATGCGATTTGAGAGAAAAAAGATGCTCTTAAAATCACTTTATGGAATTGTATTTGATATAACAATAAATATACTTCTGAGAAAATGAGAAATCTAAATTTTTACCCACATTTACTGTCTTATCAATCACATTTAACGGCATTTTTTGACGCATCAACTATTTTAACAGTAAAAGTAATTATATTATTTTACCACCAAAATAAATCGAATTAGGTGACTATATATAAACAAGCAAATTTTGCTCAGAAACTTTTCAAAAACAAAAACTCTATTCATGATCACAAAATTGATAGAGTTAGAAAGTTTAGAATATTAACAAGCAAATTTTGTTGATACAGATACCTTTTAAATAAAACGAAGAAAAAAGTTTTCAAGTTTGGTGGATAAAGAACTAATTCTGTTATAAAACTTTGGAAGTTTAAGAGTATGTCATTGATCATTTCAATGAAAATGCTATTATCACAAATTAGTATTTTCTTGAGACAGTAGTTGATTACTTGAAATGATTAAATTCAATGTTTTATGGTCAATTTTACTCGAAGAACATGGTTTTATTTTCTCAAATGCATCGTCAAGAGAAAGTAGAGTAAACGTTAAAAAAAATTGAAATCCAGATTTTAGCACTTTCAACTGTGTACTCTAACTCAATGGTGATCATAAGTCAATGATAAGAACCATTGAAATAACTTAATAATGATCATAACTCAATGATGAGAGCCATTGAAATAACTCAATGATGATCATAATGATTAGAGCCATTAAAATAATTCAATAATGATCATAATGATGAGAGCCATTAAAATAACTCAATGATGATCATAATGGTGAGAGCCATTAAAACTTAATGATGGTCATAATGATGAGAGCCATTAAAACTCAATGATGATCATAATGATGAGAGCCATTAAAATAACTCAATAATGATCATAATGATGAGATCCATTAAAATAACTCAATGGTGATCATAATGATGAGAACCATTAAAATAATTCCATAATGATCATAATGATGAGAGCCATTGAAATAACTCAATGATGAAAAACAATGATGGGAACCATTGTCTGTAGCAAATGTAATGTTCGAGATTTATCAATGGTACTGGATGGTACATGGTAAAAAAGAGGCCATACGTAAGGGAAGAAGTTACAGCCATATCAAAGGACAATGGAAAGATAATAGCTTTTGAATGCATGTTTAAGAACTGTTTTACTTGTAAAAACAAAGCAAATGTTTGCAAAAGAGGCCAAAAACAATGAATGTTTTGGTAGAGAAATGGAAAGATAAAGTGTTATTCGACTCTTCGATCGGTCTTTTTTTCGAGAAATGTTCGCTACGCAAAATATCTGGGGGATGGGGGACTAAAAAGTTTCCTAAAAAGAAGTGATGCCAAAGTTTATGTACATAAACTTTAAACACCCCAGAGTTTTAAAAACAAGTTTTGGGAAAATATCTGCCTAAGACAAACATAAGTGAAAAGCATTTTGAGCTAAGCAAGTACAATTTAATATGCTTTCTTTACAGAAAATATGCAGATTTACATCAATTTTAACTAAAATCTGCTAAGTGGAAGTTGGTCGACTGTTCGAATATAAGTTAACATGATAATTACGATACGAAGAGAGAGAAAATTAGGTATATAAATTTAACATGTGTAGAATAGACAATTGCCAAATTTGAAACAAAATCAAGAAGATGTTGATTGACTATCGGTTTGTACTTTCAGAAACAGGTAAACTCGTAAATTCAAAGTCTCAATGACTTAAATATATAAAATATTTAGTATAGGATTTTGTGACTACGGTCGTTGTTGTGTGTCATTTTTTTATTTCAATAAGTTGAGAAAAACGCGTTTAAAACACAAATTCTATTTTCATAATCTATTAACCTCATGCAAAGGATTAATCACCAATAATGACTCGATAGATTTCGTAAAAAAAGAGAAATTCGAGACAAAAATTAATATAATTATTATACGGCATTTGTATCTAAACGTTCTTAGGCATAACAAGTTACTTAGAGAGTGAACGCAAGAAATTTTTGGAGAGACTACTCCCTCTAGTTTATTTTCATGTCGGCAATATCTTGCTAAGTATAAAAGTTATAATCTTTGTAATTCATTTAAAAATTAAATTATTGGCTTAAGAAACACAAAATGCATTTGTTTATTCCACTCAAAGTATTTTTTTTTCGATTTATTATAATTTTTTTCATTATTATACATCAAACACAAACAGTTTTAAAATTATCTTTTAGCCCATCCTTTATATATTGGCTTACCATATAATTCTAAAGAACATTAAAATATAAGAATGAAATAAAATAATGACATAGTAAATTTGCGTATTAAATTATATTTGTTTACAACTTCGCGATCGAATTTTGATAATCCGAAAAAAGAAAGCATTTTCAGAAACGATGATCACATTTTTTTATGACTTAAGAAGACAGATACTCTTTTTTCAAGAAAACAACATGTTATGATCGACATGGACTCCTTTTTAAAATGTTATGAATAAATCTGCATTAAACACAATATACATAGACTACAAATACGAGTTTATTTAAATAAATGTAATATTTATGTATTTTTCTCGCTTCTTGAAAAGGAAATTTATATTCAGAGATTTGTCCGCTTAAACTCGATTTCATACACTGAGTAATACACTCGCAATTTCAAAGCAATATTGTTATATCAGAATTTCTGAAATAACTCGGGAGTATTTTTCGAAGAAAATATCCCTGAAATTTTTGTTTTCGAATTTCATGTAACGAAATCTCTTTCTTAAAAAACAAACAGTTTACAACCTATCCAATTCTCTAAAGAGAGTAGAAAAGGTCTTGGGTTTCGCTTTTCTGTAAAATGCAAGATAAACTCGGTACGGGAATAAATCAGAATACGGAATCGTCATCCGTAGCTAACAGAGGTTTCTTATTTTGAACTATTTTAAGATTTTTATGCAAATTTTTTGAAAGATACACACTTTTTGCATAGATTTCATAATCTTAAACGTATGGGCACCATGATTATGTGTATTACGTGTACTATGACTTAACAAATTCTTATAAAAGCAACATATTGCATCAAATTTATACAAAATAAATAATTTGAAAAGTCGTTAGGTATAAAGTATGTTATGTAAACTTAAGTTTTAAAAACATAAGATCAGGAAATTTAAACAAATAAGTTTTTCTTAAATGGGATTATCTTATTTCAATTTAGACTTAATATCTCGTTTCAAACGGACACAGTATCTATTCCTTATTCTTAATTATGATTATATGTTGAGGGGGACATCAGAGATGGCAATCAATTATTCAAATTTCCCCTCTATAGCACTTTTGAATGGCCTAGACAGACTCGATTTTAATTTTTTAAAATCCAATTAGGAAGCACACATTTTTAGTTCCAAATAATTTATGCTTACTAAACCAATGTAAATTGTAATGCTTTGGTGCAAACGGATTTCAAAATTGATGGTCGATTTTCAAGCAATCGAATTTCAAAATTGAGAGTCGATTTTGAAACAATCGAATTTCATAATTGAGGGTCGATTTTGAAACAATCGAATTTAATAATTGATGGTCGATTTTGGTGCAATCGGATTTCATAATTGAGAGTCGATTCTGGTGAAAGTAGAGTTCAAAACTGATTATTAAATTCCCAATTGATTGCATCAAACAATCGGGCTGTAATGGTCACCTCTTCTCACCTTTTTGATGAATACATTTGTACATTTGAAGCTGAAATTTTGAGCAATGATGTACAATGATAATGTCATTTAAGCCAACTTTTTCCTCACTAAATTTTTGAATTACAATACGACTTCACTGCCCTATTTCTACACACTAAGATATTTTATTTAGTCACGATGGAGCTCTCCAACCCTGAAAGTGATAATTGACCCCCATTTCAACTTGGTATTAATATTTTGTGGCATAAAGAAGTTAAATGAAAATAGAGAAATGATAAAATTCTAGAATCACAATTGGCAAGTTTAATTTGGACTCATTAATTTCTGCAGTAGAAAATAGCAAACATTTAGGTGATAATTTCCTATTTCCATTAGATATAACTTATAACCTAGCTCAAAACGGCATAAAAAAATCTGAAAGTGAGATTGGGAACCTATTTAAAATTTGAACTTAGCACATTGTAATTAATCATTTTACTGTAAACTGCCCTTTTCAGTAACTTTAAATTTAAAAAAAAAAATAATTATATTTGTATTTCATTTGTAAAGAAACGACAACTTTCAGCAATCAACCCAATAGCAATTCGATATGAAATCATATTAATCTTTGTAAAGGTAGTGAAAAATAATATAACATTCTTCCTCTGATATATAATTTTAGAAATTATCATCAAAAGTTTACATTGTATATAATTAAAGAAGATGTTCTTGATAGTTCACTTGTGTATTTACAAAAATTCGTCAATATCAAAATATCACATAGCTCTACATTCTATTTTCTTTGCTGTAGCAAGTATTATATAGAAATGAAATCCTTGCTTACTTATTCATGTTTTTCTGAGCAAGTATTTAAGAACTGACATGACCAATCAATAACGCCACAACATTTGTCTCTACTTAACATAGACTTTTCGGGAAAAGGGGGAGGGAAGGGACATGGAATTCAGATGCGAGGTGCAAATGGGAAGAAAGGATTAGGTGGGCTTTTAGCTTGAGCTCTTTCGGTTGACTAACTACCACAGGGAATCTTAAGCGTGGCAATAAGGAAAGTTCCAATGTACGTGTTTTTTTCCGCCATTTTTCTGCAGTGGAATAATCCAGTTTACTGAAAAAGAAGAAATAAAGGAATAGCTAATGGTAAAAGGGAATTGGACGATATTTATGAGAAAACATTGAATGAAAAAATTTACTTGTATGTTTTTTATTTGAGATTCCTTTTTCAATTTTTTTAAAATTTCTGTCTAGTGTTACAGCTTTAAATTTTATACGAATATAATTTTATAAAAAAAGTATTAGTATTATATCTTTTGGTTCAACTTCCCCACTATTGTACCCTTCTATCATATGTATATAAAATTAGAGTTTCTTGAAATAAAAAACTAACATTAAATCTTTATAAAACACAATTAACCCTTTAAAATCAAGCAAAATCGTTAAGCACATTAAGTGTTTTATGTGTCTTTGATTGAATTAAACGAACAGAGAGTGATATTTATCTTTTTCATCTTTTCTGGGGTTATTCTGAACCAAAGCTTATGATGCAAAAAATAAATTTAAAGATTTGCTCTTGAATGATTCGGAACAAAAATAGTTAATTTTAAATATTTGTAAAATAATAAATATTTTCAAAAGAATTAAAAATTCGTCAATGATTCTGCGCCATTTCATTACCTTTTTGCACTATATGAAAAATTTAATTAAACATTTTTCACCATACAGATCTAAATTGAAGGAAATTGATTCTTGCGATTATTTCAATGAAAAGCCAACTAAATGGTAAGATAATGTGTATCAAATTAAAATCCATGATGCTATAGATGATGCAGGGGTACTAAAAACGCATAGTGTCACCTTGCGTAGTCAAGGCAACTAAAAAAGGAGGAATGTCACATTTTTAACATTCGCTGGAAGTAATAATGTTAATTTGAAATGACCAAGAATTACACTTCGGATACAATGACGCGTCTGACACGCGCATCGAATTACTGAATCGTAATTTTCAAGTCTACAATTAAGCCACATAATTATTTAAATACGAAAAAATCAATATGAAACGATTTGCTATCTCAAATGATCCGTATATTATTTAAAAAAATCAAATTAACAATAAATTACCAAAATATGATGCTATTTAATTAGAAAGTTAAATAAATTCGTATGTCAAGTGGTTACATCCCTTTACACGAAGTAGATTTATCAGAAGAGGTAAGATAGTGCATTTCGAAGAGTATTGCTAATGAAATTGGAATTGGCAACAATGTTACGTCACTTTCTATAGACTATATGAAAGATAGATGGACAACGATGCAGCAATAGATGATCGCTATATCACCATGGCGACGAAGAAAGATCATCAAATAGCTAATGACATCGTTCATGACTCGCGACGGTAAATACGTTTAGCTGTAAATACATTTATATTAATATACTGTCTTTGTTTTATAAATCTGGAATACAATATTTATTTTCTCCTGAGTAACAAGAAATTATAAACCATTTTGGAATCTTGAAAGTGTTAAATGTAAGTTTCGCAGAATTAAAAGAAGTATTTCTTTAACTGAGGCGGATATGGCGTGTGACATTTAAGCAAGTGAGTTTAAAAATACATTACAGAAAATAAATTTTCCAATGGAGAAACTTTAATTGGAAATTCACAGGCCTTTCAGACAATTTCCACATTCTTTTTTCTTAAGAAACCAGTGTCATGACCTCTTAAGCCTAATGCACACCTTCTAAAAATGAAATATTTTTGAAAAAAAAAGAAGCTGAAACTAAATTTTATTTCGTATTCTGTAATATAAATTACTATTGTTATGAGTAAGTAATATATTCAAGGCAATATTTTATCAATCCTAATATTGTATTTATTTATTCTATTTCGTATCCAGTAGTTTAAATTGCTTTTGCTATCAATAAATGATACATTCAAAGTAATATTAATATTATATCATAATTTATCGACCTTTTCAACTGTTAAAATACAATAATCCTTAATTTCTTATAATAAAGTCTTGATTAAAATATTTTTAAATCGCGAATTTTAAAAACATTTGAAATAAATTCGTTTGTATTATTTTATTATGCATTTGTACAATTAACGTTTTTTATAAAGTAATTGTGATTTATGTTATGTTTTGTTAAAATTTAAATAATCCTAATCCAGTCGTTTTTTAAGGTATTTAAATTAGAAGATGCAAATACATTTTGATAATCCATCCTCCTCGATTTCATATTAATAATTGAAACTATTTCTTTTTCTTTCTTTCTTTTTTTTCGTTTGAATGAGAATGAATTCACATAAACCAGCGTTAGTCCAATTGACTAATATTCCCAACTACAAGACAGATAACAAAACAGAAAAATATCCAATTACAATCAATCATCTAAAATTTTTCCAATAAATGCATAAGAATGGGCTCCATTGTTCTTCCACCCAACACGAAAACATTTCGTAAAAAAAAAAAAGACAACAAAAGATTCCCATCTATTCACAGCTCTTTTAGAATTACAAACCCCAAAAAAAGAATATCTTTAAATTTTGTTCCGAGAATCATTTGATTGATAATTCCTCATCGCAGAATATGATCAAAATATTTGCTTTTGAAACAAACCCAATAAAGAACGAATGGAATAAACCCGCCCTTATTATAACAAGGAACAACAATGCGATATCGTTCTACAGCATCGCTTTGAACTACATTCCACCGTAAATCTGACGATACGAAATTTCATAGAACAAACAATTAACCCACTGAAGCAAAAACCCATTCTTTATGGTAATCAATTAATCATGCAAAATAATTTTGCATCTTTCGATACTTCTTTCTTTATTAAAAAGGACAAGACACGCTGCTTTTTTTTTATCTCATCCAGAGAGAGGTTAGCAGAAAAAATATCGCAATGAACAAGGATTTTCATCTTGGGAAATATTTATTATTCCTGGCCACACGCATATACAACCACTTCGAAATCTTAGCCTTTGTCGGCGTCTTTCGGTACCTCTTCAAATTTCAAAAGAATTCCCCCCCCACCGGAGTTCCGTCACCCGTTCACCTATCTGAGTGGTAAGAGCTCCTCCAGAAAATTTTGCAGTGTGTTTGTGTATGCTGGTTTCTCCTTTCTAGCGGAATTTTTTGCACCGTCTGCTCAGCACGAAGAAGAAAAAAAATTATCTTTTTTTTTCCTCCCTTCCCTTAAACTGAGATTTTGTTCTTTTTGAGGAGGAGATTCCTCGATCCTTGGGCAAACATGAGGACAATGAGTTCAAGAGAGCCGAAACCAGCTGCTCTCAGCTGCTTACCTTGAAGAAAAAGGAAGGAGGGTGGCGATAGTTTTTTTTTAGTGATTTTTTTTAACTTCGCGAAGAAATGCTAAAATTCTGAAATGTAAATTGTTTGGTGATATTTGGGAAATTTGTTTTCTTGATGGGCTCTTACAAGATTTAAGCATATCGATTATTTATTAGTTTTATTTAAAAAAACAAGCAAAAAATATTTAATTTTTGTAAATGACTAAACTTTTTTATACTCTACAGTACTAGTACTTAAGAGCTAAAAATGCTATCATATTTGCTGTATTCATTAGTCTTTTAATGTTTATTGTGTTTTTTAAAAGACAAAGGTTTGTGAAGAATTCTCTTTCATTGTTTAGCTACATCTATTGATTCTCATATTAAAATTAGTTACTTATATTGTAAAGAGGTCGTCACCTGGTCTCCTTTTTGGAAAAGACACATGTTCGAAAATTGTTACTTCTAACCAGCGGTGAGACTATTCATCCTTTGTTGCGCATTGTGTTTCTCCCTTTCAGTAACGCCCTTCGGACTTGAATAGGGTCATATAAGGGAACACACAGGCTGGTGACCCATTGAAGAAGTAAACTGTATCGAAACACCAGATGGGACTATTTCTTCTATGGACCACCCAAACTTGGATAAAGTTCCAATAATAAACAACATATGCGTTTTACCACCCATTGAAGAAAGAAGTGCTGAAACCTCCAGATGTGATTATTTGTGTATTGTGAAAGTTCTGTTAAGGGGTGGATGTTTCAAGAATATTCCCACGACATAACGGCGTGTCATTGGGAGTATTTCTAAAGAATTATTGGACAATTGGCATCTCCATTGCGCCAATGCGAGCCTGAGAGGTGGACCTTCACCAATGTTAAAATGGTGGAAGAGACAATCTGATCCGGTAGATAAGACCAGCTGATCTGGCTAGAGACTGGACGAGAGTGGATACGACAACTAGACGAGCTGTGAGTTGTCGTATCCACTCTCGTCCAGTCCTATGAAGAGCTGGAGTTGAAGAGATACCACGTGATCTCGAGTTTATTGAAAAGTTCTACCGGAAGTAATCTGTAGATTTCTGGAGTTACACGCAGTAGTTGGATTCGCGGACAGCCTGTTAATTCTCGGTATAGATGTTGAACGGACAATCCAGTTGTAAATATTTCTCAGCATTTAACCTAGAGGACGTGTTTTTGCTTTTGTTAATGTATAAAGATGTAAATAAAACCTTTGTGTTTAAAACGCTACCGTTTTATTTGATCGACCAGGACCAAGTAATTACAATATATAAAATAATAGAAAAAAACATTATGTTTCATTTGCATTGTACCAAAGATGCTATAAGCATTAACTGTAGGGAAAATTTCTCACTTTCATTCTTCCACTCCATTGATCAGTCCTGAGCGTTATTATCTTAACGTAAATAAAGTATATTATCATTACATATGTATATTCTACTTCTATTTCTAAAGCATATAAACTTAATTTGAACAAACAGAAAAATAAAAAAAAACAATCATTAACTTTTCAAAATTTAGATTTTAATTTAATATTCATTTAATCGGAAAACAAGCATATCACCAATTATCCGAAGAAATTTCAGAGCAAATTTTATAAACTTGATATATTTATATCATTCTTAACAAAAAATGAAATTTTATACTTTTAAATTGTTTTATTTTCTTAAAAGGTTTCCTTCAAATTAAAACAGATTCAAAATTTATTAAATAATTTAATGAAGGCAGACGATTCTGAATCAAAACAATTCATGAATAATCCATTGCTAGGCAACAACGAGGTTTTGAATTGTTCTACGTTTTCTTTTCGGCCTTTTATTATCATGTGAGAACATGTTGTTTCGTCAGAGGGTTTTGAATACTTGCAGCCAAGGAATAATTGAAGCTCGAAAATACGTTGGCAATGAGCAAATGATAATATTCTTCATCTTTTAACCGCATATTATATTATATATATATATATATATATATATATATATATATATATATATATATATAACTTTACTTGTATTGCATTATACCCTTACTTTTACCTGTATTGCATTATAGTTATGTATGCTTCATTGAAAGCAGATGCATTTTTAAAACCTGCTTTTACCAGTACTGCCTTTTTAAACTGGTTTAAACTATTTAATGGCTTAAATTAGTTAAGAGAATTAATTACTTCAAAATAATTATGTTCTCGTACGATGACGTGAAATTTGCGATCATAGATTTCATTTTTTAAAAAATCTGTTTTAAAAAATATGTTTATTTGGTTTTATTTTGTTTATTTATGAAAAACCAACTATTTTTTTGGTTTACAATTTCCATTGAAACAATCCATATATATTAGCATTATTAAACAAAATTTAAAATACTCATTGTCTAAGTATGAATTAAGGAAACAACTGCCACTCGGTGGTATTTAAAAAATCGCACGAATAAGATCATATACAAACTTTAATGAAAAACATACAATTGATGTTAACATACGATTTGATGTCGCATACGCTGAGACATACGAGTGCAAAGGGTTAAATCCAACATTGGGTAGCTCCCCCTCTTTAGTTTGGTACATAAGTTTTGAAGGCGGGAACAGGTTTACGATTTAATGTCATTTGACTACCTTTTACGGTGACTGACTACATGTCATTTGATTGTAGCTTATTGTCATTAATCGCGTGTCATTTGATTACAATTTGCAGTCAGTGACTACATGTCATTTGACAATAGTTTGCGGTCATTGACTACATGTCATTTGACAACAGTTTACAGTCGTTGACTACACGTCATTTGAATACAGTTTGCAGTCATTTACATTTCATTTCATTTGACTACAGTTTGCAGTCATTGACTATATGTCATTCGACCACAGTTTGCAGTCATTGACTATATGTCATTTGACAGCAGTTTGTAGTCATTGACTACATGCCATTCGACCACAGTTTGCAGTTATTGACTATATGTCATTTGACAACAGTTTACAGTCATTGACTAAATGTCACTTGACAATAGTTTGAAATCATTAACTACGTGTCATTTGACTACAGTTTGCAGTCATTTGGCTATAGTTTGAGGTCATTGAATTTAGGAATTTTGACTATGGTTTGAAGTCATTGACGAAATGTCATTAACTTCATATTGCGGTCATTAACTGCAATTTGCAGTCATTGACTCCGATTTGTTCAGAACCGTTTTAAAACCTTCTTGTGTAACTTTATAAAAGTAGCGATAATGCAAATAAATCGAACTAATTATTTTAGAAGTTCATAACATAAGAATAAAACTGTTTATGAAAACTAAAATATTTGAGTAAATAAAAGAATATATTAATGATATCTATTTCAATTAAATAATTTATTTGAATTAAATAAATTATTTCCCCTAGTTTATTTTGAGAAAGCGTTATGACACTCTAAACCTAAGATATATTCTTATTTGAGTTATTTCTTTTGTAAGATTATAGGTGTGTTTCCTCCCATCCACAAATAGCAGTTTTCTAAACACTTTGCAGTTAGAAGTTCCCCGTCATTAAGCAGCGGGACCCCACATTTACTCAACAGGGTGCCTTCCTCCAAACTGCAAATGGGGTTAGAAAAGCCGTTCCATTCACTTCTCGGAATGCTTGATCTTTTGAGTACATTTTTGAAAATAAATGTTAGTAATGTATTTGAATAACTAAGAACTCAACAATGTTACTTTTAAAAATAAGAAGAAATAAAACATTTATAAAGCAAGAATTTTAATTTGAAATACTACTGAGAGGCCATTAAAATACATTATTTACATAGTGAACTTCATAATAAATAAGGAGAGATTTTCCAAGCTTTTAAAGTATGTTACTTCAATTAATTAAAATTGTTTTTTAAGTCTTTTTATTTACTTTTCTTTTTAAAATTCTTCTTTTAATATTCTTAGTTTGATGTTTATGATTTGTATCAGAAATAAACATTTTAATAAAAATTTCCATTGTTAAAAATATCATCCAGACGATTTTTTTTAAAGCGGATGCTAAAAATTAATTTTACAATTGATAAAGGTGAAATAAGTTTTACCATTTCATTTATCTTGTCACAAAAAATATATTAAACCAATTCACAAAAATAAACTATCAAAAATGGACTCTTGATTTGGGTGATATTTACAGCCTATTAACAAATATATTTCTGCACATTTTTATTTGAATTGATGTTTCAGTATGGAACTATTATATTTGATAAATTCTCACTCACTTCTTAACATGAAATTCTATATACTGGCAAGTGATCGATAATACAATTTAATACTTTCAAAGGTAAAGTCTCAATTTTTCAATGCTTTTTTATAAAAATTTGATACTATACGAGTTTTGCCTAAAAATCATTTTTTAATTCTAAAATTAATATTATTATATGCTATCTATAATTACTATAATTATGAATTTTAAAATGACATAGTATTTTTTAAAGTTAAAGAAATCAATCAAGGAGTTTAAATTTCCTTTGCCTCTATAATATCAGACTTTTTAAAAAAAAAATTTTTTTCTTAAAAAGTAACATTCTTTCTCAAAACTAAACTTTAAAAATGCATCTGTTGGAAATGAAGATCAGAAAGTGCTCCCATTCATTTAAGGAGGAATTAGTATAATATTCTTTTAATGAAGGGCAATTTCAAAAACTTCTGTAATTTGTAGTCGTAAAATATCCCTTTATAAATATATTTTTATTATATTAATCTACGTCTGAAAATATAAAATAATTATCTGATATTATTCATTATTTGACAAAATTGTGAGTTATTCCTTCCTATCATTCTTTTGTTTATTTTCAAATTTTTGAGGTATCTTGAATTCTTGCTGTTCTTGAAAAGATAAGATTTAGCGTAGTAAATTAAATGTCCTTTTTAATAAATAATAAATTTCTGTTTTTACTCATAATTTCTCAGGCAGACGAGTTTGCGAACATTTATTACATGCAGTTAAATTAAATAAAGTCTACTTCGATAATTTTACAGTATTTTATAATATGATGAATCTTTCTAGATTCCGATGCTATGTTTTATATATATATATATATATATATATATATATATATATATATATATATATATATATAATTTGAATATTTCAAAATTTCAAATGTTGTAGCTTGTTTAATTTAGTATTTTTACAATTTCGCACATTTTGGAAGAAAATGAAAGAAAATTTATTGTTGCAGAAAAAGTATGATATAAGTTCAGTATACTCTGTAATATCGGACTATGATGGAAAGCACAAAGCTAATGTAACAACAAAGAAAAGCAGTCTAAGCATAAACTGTGAATAACACTTATTGATACTAACAAGAAAAGTAGACAACTAATTAGAAAATAGAAAACAGTTCAACTAAAAAAAATAAAAAACACTCCAAGAGAACATTCCTTTGAAGACAGAATTCAAATGAATATTTCATTATAATGTGTTTTTCTTCCGTTTGTATAGATCTTTCGTGATAAATTTTTCTAGAAAATTCATTGATGCTTATAGAGATCACCATAATTCTAGTATTTGTTAGAACTTTATTTTTATCCTCAAATATCTCTTTAAGGCTGGGGGTCATTCTGCTTCTTATGTCTATTTAGCATCAACTAATTATATTTGCTGGATTCTTATCCGTAATATGAAGCTAAGTGCACAAGAAAATAGTGTTACTGATTCATAATATCACGTTTTAACAATTTTAATTCCTAAATTGAAACTGGAAAGAAATTAAAAAAGGTATTTTATTCAATAATTAATATTTAAATTTAACTAAGCTTTAAAAAATTGTTATTGAACAATAAATTATATTTTCTCCATTTTAAAATTTTTATAGCAATACCTTCATCTGATAAAATCCACTGCCGAGGGTATTTCCCTTGTTTCTGAAATGAGTTTTTCAATAAGCACATTTTCCCTTGTTTCCTAAAGCAGCTTTAATGTTATACCAATGGAAAAATTCAATAAACAGTTCAATGTTCCCCCCAAAAAAACATCATAAGCAATTTCAAATGAATATTTTCAACGTCTTGATTAAACTGAAAATAAGTTTTTTTTTCTTGTATTAAACTAAAACTACTTCGATTTTTCTTTATTAATATTTGCAGAAATAGCAAATTATCTTAACTACCAAAAGATTCTGAACATCATTCCTTCTCTTCAAATTAGATATTAACTTTGAAGAGCCCAAATAAATAAAGCAGCAAAAATGATTATTTTTATAACGAATAGAATATTTCTAATTTCGTTCTCGGATTAAATTTTAAATTGGAATAAATGCGATCGCTCTTATACCCAGTTAACAAGAAATGAATTATTATTTCTAACAATTCTAGAAATAGTTGACTGCAGTCTCTCGGGATGTTATTATAAGATATTATTTCTCTTTATGAAAATAAAAATCAATAAATTTTAAGAATTCTCTCCGATTTTGAATAACATTCGAATAAAAATAATAGGTTAAATATTTTCAATTAACTATTGTGGTTTTCTTTTATAATGGCAGGAGCAATTTTTTTTATTTTTATGTAAAGATATGTTTTGAATGAAAAGTTTTCATTTGTGTAAATACATTTTAATATTTCGTTTCATATATATTAAGAAAATCAAGAAATGTAGGCATTTTTGAGCTTAGAATTCTTTTCTAATTGATTCGACCTCTATTAGTATTCATTATTTAGAATTACTTTTACAGAAATATTCATTTTTTTTCTTTCTAAACAAAATGAAAAATAAAATTTTTAATGTCAGGTTTAAAAATGTTCATCCAGCAGCATTTTTGATCGATGTAGTTGGTTGTATTACCATTCATATACAGGGTGGCTATAAAAAACACTGTCCAGGTATATGAGTTTGTAATTATCATACCGTTTATAGTAATGGAATAAAAATTTGATCCAAGATACTTTGAGATATGCGCTCAAGAATTATATGAAAAACAATAGTAGAGTTCTAACAGCTACAATTACAGTGTCAACATTTCCCCAATTTTTTTTTAAATATTGTAATTTGTTCTCCATAACAAAAAATAAAAAAATGCTCTTTTAAAAGGCATTTATAACGTGAAAATTACCTGAGATAGACAGACTAAGAAGAAAAGAGAAGTAACCATTAACAAAAGAGAAACAATCAATAAAAATGTTTAATAAACAATCATGAATTTTCTACTGGGTCTGTTTCAACTACAATGATACTTTGCTTGCTGTAAATGATGTTTAGAACCAAAGCACTTGTCATGCCGAAAGGACTCTGTTGAACTTTTTTTTTTCTGCACACCACAGTTGTTTTTTCTTTTCTTCTTTTTCTGTTCAGCACAGGTGACTTGTATACTGCAGATGTTGTTTCAAAGCTATTTATTTCTTGCTGCTATGAAGAACAAATTTCAATAAAAAAAATTGTTACTGCCATTCGAAAAGTTTGCCGCTGTCACCGTAATTTTTAGAAGGTAACTGACATTTTTCATAAGATTCTTGAGCACATATGTCAAAATACTGTGGTGATTGCAATACATATAAGCCAGATAACATCCATCGGACCGAAGTTCACTTTTGGCTCAACGGATTTGTTACTCGGCTACTAACCATAAGATTGGGAGCTCGGGCCTATCTCAATCCGCCTACAATACCATGAACCAAATTTTATTCCATTCCTGATTGTGTGTGTGTATGCGCGCGTGTACGTGTGTGTGTAAGGGGAAATGTCTACAATCACTTTATTACTTTTCTGTAATTTATATTGGTCCAGGTTAAGGATTACTTATTTTTAAAAAAAATTCTAAGTCTCACTTTAACATTGAAAGTTAAAGCGTTGCTAAATGATATTCATACTAAGCTCATGTTGCAAGCATGTGCATATCAAGATATCACCGTAATTAAGAAAACATAGCGATACTAAGCAACATTTGCAACCAGTTGATATAAATCGAAGGAAAGTTTTTCTATTTAAAAATGATTTACAAATTTAAAACCTTTGTTTCTAAAACTAATAATATTCAATATACAAAGCACAAGTCAAGCTGAATTTTAGGCAAAGCCATGCATATGTCTTTTAGCAGGTTTTGGAATGTCTTTAGTTGATCAATTCAGATTGGAATTTGAATATGGCCATTGTTTCGAATTCTGTTCTATTCGAATTCATTCTATTTATCTGATAAATAAAACAATGCTTTTTTTTGTAATTTTAATCAGATGCTCTCTGGTGTCACCGCAAAAACCGATGGTCAAGCTCAGTAATTGATTAGGAAACAAAATATCGTAAACAAACTGAATCACCGAAAAGACTTGTGCAGTAACTAAAAATATGAACTAATTTTAAAGTGAAGCATTTGATTTTGAGCATGCCAATTGTTGCAGATCCGGTTAATTGTGCTGAATGACTTCAGAAATTTAAAATTAAAAGATAATCCTTAAAAATGCCATCTTTCATTCGGAGTTTTTTACAGCTACATGCTTGATTTCTAAGATTTATGATGCTGACACTGATATAAATAAATTTCAGTCATTTAAAATCAATTGACAAAAATGCTGAAGTATAAAACGGTGATTTTTTTTAAATCCTGCATTGATGTGAACTCAATTTTCTATTCAATTGTTTTATTGAGTCTTATACTCGACTATTCAATTGCTTTTTCTTAATTCACTCTCTTCTTTAAAAAACAACTAACGTTAGAAACGTTTAAAGTTGGAGAATTATCGGAAAGTTCATTAGAAACCTATTAGAATGTCGTTAAATCAATGAAGGTGCTTTGATAGGCAGTTGGATCTTTAAAGTTTATATTCTTTTTTTAAATAACATTTCTTAAATCTCATTTCAAAATTTAATTTATTTAAAATATTTTAAGATATTGAATGCTTGTTTTGATTAATTAGTTTAATAATTCGCCCGAGTCATTACAATTTTTTGTTCTTCTAATAGTTTTACCCAAATTATTTAGCTTTGAAGTAGATACTCTTCAAATTATATACTTATAACTTATTTTTAAATCAAAACAAATGTTAACTAAAGATCACCATCTTTTCTCATTCTTATGGTATCCTTTTACCTATTGCAATCATATCACATTCAAAATAAACTTTCTCAAAATTAAATAAATAACTGAAAGTGACGATGGTTTACGCATTTTTATTGAATTAAATGCTAGGCATATACATTTTTATTGAATTAAATGTTAGTGACATGCATCTTTTTTTTTTCATTAAGTATATGAATGCACAGCTTTTTTGTATTAATGGATAAATAAGTCTTGGCCAAATTAGTGTTATGATAATTTCTTATCTATAGAATATTTTAAATATATAATTCCTAAATATTGAAATCCAATGCTGACAGTATGAAATTCATAATTTAATGAGCCATGGTAAAAGTCATTGTTCAAATAAGATTGTTATTGCTAAAACCAAACAAATGGCAATAAGTAAAAGCTATTATAACTTAGTTCTATAATATTTTTAATAAATAAAATAGTCGCCTACCTGGAAAAAAACACTAGAAATATATAAGAAAGAAGAATTTTATACAATCATTTATCAATAATTGAAAATAAAAATCTTACAAATTAACTATTATTTCCTAAACTTACTAATCTCAATCTTATTCTTTATTCATTTCTTACTATTAGTTCACACCCTTCCTATATATCTTGCACAAATGTTCAATCGTCAATAAAATATTTTTATTCATCCACTCAAGTTCAAATACAATGTTTTTAAACTTACAAAGGGTGACACTTGATGTTAATACAGTTTTCTCAAATATTAATTTGGTTAATTTTTTATTAATTAAAAACTAACTTTCCTGTCAAAAATCTTCATTTCTCTACAGCCAAATGAGTAAGACTTCAGATTGTTTTTCGCCACTCTAATGAGGTTAGACTTAATATGTTTTCGACCTATTATTTCAAACGATTCTGTTTATTTTCTTAGTGTTTGAGGCATTTAAAATTAAACATAGTTAATTCATAGATTTCTCAGAATCTTTTTGAAGTAATTTTGAAATTATTATAAAGCAGAATAGAGGAAATTTAAAAAAAAAATTAGTCTGTATTGCGTTGCCTCGATTGAAGTTGAAAATTTATGCAGGCTCATTATATTCTGATTTATTTTCAACGGACACGAACTTGATTTTGTTTTGGCCAGACATAATTTTCTGATAAGTTATTTATATTAATTGTAATTATTTAATAAAAAGTAACTAAAATACTATTTTTCTTTAATCACCTAAGTATTAATTGACTTAATATTTTTTGTATATTATTTGTCTATATGCAATATTTCCATGAATATATATATATATATATATATATATATATATATATATATAATAAATAAAATTCTTTCGCTGCTTTACAGTGTCTGTTTAATTCCTTTTCCATGCAAAGTAACTTCTTTATAGCAGGTTTCAGTTAAACACGGACATTTAACGAAACAACCTTTTAAAACAATCAACCCCCATAAAATCTTCCTGTAAATTCGGGGCAATCAAGGTGTCGTTCCTATCAGATCCACCCACCCATAAAACCTGATACTTTACACACCAAATCCTTTACCGGTATAATGGGATCGTATCGAGTCAAATAAGTATCCACATATGTCCTGCTCTTTGTCCCAGAAGAGTTTCCCACTATGGAGTAAGGCTATTTAAAAGATCTGGCTGCGGCGGTGACAACAAAAAAAAGTCATCGGAGGGGGGGGGGGGTAGAAAGAACTCGAAAGGCAGATCTCGTTATGTGTCCTTGATTAAGGCAAGAGATCTCAATCCCTTTCCTTGAAGCCCTCTAACAGTGTGCGAAAGCTTCATTAGGATCCTTCAGGGACATCTCTTGATGTCGGGCCCTATTCCTAATGAAGATCTCTAATTCAGACTCTTTCCTATCAATCCCCCTCTCACTTACCTCCCCCTTCCTACCCCATCCCCTATTCATTGAGAATAAGAAGAAAGTAGAGAGAGGGGAAGGGGGTGATCTTGTGCAAGACATTGTGTAATTCTTGGAAATTCTATGAGGACGATTGGGTCGTAAATAATAAAAGATGAGGGACGAAAGAAGAAAAAAAAGTTATCCTCGAACATTAAAACGGGGCCCCTCGTTATTCATTTTAAGAAAATGCTTTTTGAGAGATTTTTCGATCAAACTCACATTTGCATTGAGGCGGGATAAATTATTTATGATCTCGCGATTTTTTTTTATCTTTTCTTTGAGGGTTATACTTTTAAGTTGGAGCGAATGGGAGAACTTGAGCCCATCTCTCTCTTTACAAGTTATTTTTGTTAGTTTGGAGAAAAGTTTTATGGAAGTTTGAGAAGGACTTCGTGTATCAATTGTGGATTAAAGGTACCTCTTTTGAAAATACTTTGAAGAAGGGTTACGAAATCATTGCACTCAATTTGGGACCGAAGAAAAGTTGACGCAGATGGTTTTCGAAGGATTGAGGGGAACGATTCATATTTGATTCAGCTTTCATTAGATGATATATCTACCTTCATCTTCCTCTGATAGGTGTAATTTTAGCTTTTTTGTCAAATTTATGGGAAAACTTTAAAAGAAATGAGAATTTTGTTGCATCAGGATCTAATTTTGAACGGATTTTCAGTTCAATGCATGGATAAAAGTTATCGAGTGGGTATATTAATATCTTTGAGAGGTCACCGTATTGAAAATTCATAATGACTTCATTTTTAAAGCCACTTTATTTTGCTTAATATTGCTGAAAACTTATGATTTTATAGTTAATAATTACTTGTAATAAATTTAAATTCAAACTTAAATTTTTTGAATTTTAATTCTTTAAATGCTTTATCAACCCGGAAATCATTTCTTCTAAACTCAGCACAAGTTATTTGCAATTACTGTGAAATGATATGAAACTCTTGTTACATTTAATATAGATTATAATAGAACCATAACTGATTGTTTAAAAAATCACTATTCACGACTTTCTGAAATTTCCAAATAGTGAGGATAAATATTTAAGGAAACCAGCTAAAGACCCTTTACGTGTCATTTATTTTCAATCAGTTCCATTTATTAAGTAATGCTGAGTTTCAAAAACACATTAACTCTGAAAGTGTTAATAAAAATGTCCAATGAAAGCTAAAACAACATATAATTCTTCCAATACATTTTAGTTTTAGTGCATAATGAGCGTTATCCGGAAAGATTGATAGGTTAGTCACAAAAATTGTAATTATAGCCGTCTCAGACAACATATGGAATAACCTGAAGAATAGAGATCCTAGGATTACCCGAAGGATTGGTAGGAAAGTCACAAAAAATGTCATTAATGCCATCTCCGACAACATGTCAAATTACTAAGATAATACAACTACTGGGACTACCCGACAGCTTTGTATGTCAGTCACAAAAAGCATTATTATCGCCATCTCAGACAAAATATCTAATCATCAAAATATTACATCTCCTGGGATTACCGAAGAATTGATGGGTTCGTTACAAAAGGTGTAATTATAGCCGTCTCAGACAACATATCAAATTACTAAAAAATGCAACTCCTCGGACTACCCGAAGGATTGGTAGGGTAGTCACAAAAAGGTTCATTATTGCCATCTCAGACAACATATAAAATTATCAAAATAATACGTTTCCAGGTATTACTCGAAGGATTGGTAGGTCACTTACAAAAAACATTATTAATGCCATCTAAGACAAGATATCTAATCATCAAAATAATACAACTCCTGGGATTACCCGAAGAATTGGTAGGATTGTCACAAAAAGTGTAATTATAGC
>JAOUZG010039927.1:748539-759424 GCA_026289955.1 Argiope argentata | reverse complement strand
TATATATATATATATATTATATATATATATATATATATATATATATGCGATTTATTTTTGAATTATTGTGCTTTCAAACCTCTAATAATATATACTGATAGATGGCCAACCGCTTGACAGATTTGGTAGAAAATGTGATGCATTTCTGGATTTTAGATTTTAATTGGTTAACCAAATGTTACCCATTTAGTCTCTTTGACTTGACAGTTACGCTAACTTATATGCAAACAGATAGATGAACAGATTTCTTATAAATGAATTTCGTCCAATCTTTTGCTAAATCAATATTTGATCATATTATTATAAAAATATCCAATTTTACAATTACGAAAAAGTATGCTAATAAGTATCAATTTCATATATCACAGTCAATTTCATACATTAAATAAACCATTCCCAACTCTTTCAAAATCTCTAAGAGAGTTACTTGGTTTTACACTCAATCTTCATTTGAAAATTTGAAGCTTACAATGAACTACAAGCAAATCTGATAAAAACTCCTTATTATATTTTAAATCTGTTTTTAGGAATTTAATTAACCATAAAGTTTGATTCTTATCAAATGGTCACCTTGTCCTATATTACTAACTCTAATATATAAAACAGTTTAGACGAGTTCAATATAAATTTTGACATCTACAAATTAATCAGCAATTTTCAATTGTCAGTTGAAATACAATCTTCCACCTCGTTATTTAATGCTAAAAATATCAAATGTTTCTTACCTTTTATTTTTCACGGACATCAGTGGAGATCTCTGGTTGATTGATATCGTTTCTCAACTTGAGGTAGGAAGTCCTTCACCTCCTCATCAAGGATTGGACATTGGAAGAATAGAATATCATCATATTTAGTGAATAGATGTAGGTTATTCATGTCTGAGATGCTGGATTAGTTAACTATAAAATATCATTCTAGGGAAATTTGGGAAGAACGTTACTGAGATACAGATCGTTGATTAGAACTGGCCAGATCATCCTTTTAATAAAAGACTGTCTAAATCCAATATCAATAGTGCACAAGCGAAACAATGAAATGAGCTTCGACGTCCGGCAAGGGTTGTTTTCTAAACAACGACTCTGATTTCTAACACACAGCGATTTCAGATGATATTTTCCATTAAAATACATCACCTATAAGTGGTGGGTTGATAGGGCGAAATCGGATGGAAATAGTGCACAAATTTCCCCAAAACTGGAATGTAAATCAGAGATAAAGTTGTTCACATCTCAAGGAATGGTGATGGAGTTTACAAAATCACATCATCAACTGGCTGACTATAGTTCGTTTAGGCTTAGGTCAACTGAATGTATAACACATTCACATACAATCTTTACTCTAAATTTAGACCAATAAAACACAACAACTCTGCCATTTCGAATAGTTTTGAACCAAATTGGAGAATAATATATTACGCATCACTACAATTCGGTTTTGCTTTTTTGTCCAAGAAACTACCGTAATGCTAATTTTCAATCAAATTTTCTGCTTCTTGTTTCATTGTCTCACATCCAAAAATCTCGAAAATACAAACAAACACAAGTGCACTAACTGGCACTTTCAGGTGTGTTCACACGAGGCCAACTATTGCGTGCAATAGAAGGTCACACCTACTTCAAGAAAATCACGTGATCCCAACGGGACAGTGGCGAATAGTTGATCCGATGGAACAACCGTGTGCCATTGTTCCAACTACGTTGTCTCAACTGTTCACACGCGGACAATAAAGGGACAACGTTTGCTTGTAACAGTTGGCCTTGTGTGAAGCCACCTTTCCTCTAATAGGTCAAGGAACAAAACTCGGTAAGGATTTTGAAACGTTTATTGGATGGAAGATTATTACCAGAGCTTAAATCACTAATCAGTTCCGATTACTGAAAAAAAAATATCTCAATGTGGATAAAGAACTAAATCTCTGTTACAATTAAGGGTTAAAAAAGTGAAAATTGAAAAGGATGGCATGACATCTAATCGTTAAATACAAAAGATTCTTAGATATTAATGAAAATTTGGGTTCGAAATATCAAATGGAGAAATATCTTATTTTTGACAACGTAAACAAACATCCTACGATTTGCAAAAGTGACGAATATATATATATATATATATATATATGTAAACAATGAAAAGCCTCTTAATTTCTTAAAAATTATATTTTTCCATAAGATTTGAATTGGTTTGTAGGTTATCAGAAATAAATTTTTTAAAGAAAAGCACATGGTCACAATATGAGTTTAGTAGATCGAATTTTGGCGATTTTGGGAATGCTGCGCCGATAATCGGAAATAACAACTGCATCAATGGTACAATCATAGGTAAGACATACACAATAATGATGTTGTGACCGCGTTACCACGAAAAGGAGATGCAGTAGCCTTTGAGGGTAAAGACCTTTGAGCACCAGAGGGCAGAAATATGAATTCGAGCTCATACAAAGATGACACTCAAACATTCATTTGCACAACCTCTTTTTTAAAGGGGGGTTGGCACTTTCGAACACCTCAAAGACAGATCACAGGATGAAGAACAACCATTCTAGAGCCAGAATCGAACCTGGGATGCCCTGATCCTTGGGAAGACGAACTCCATCTATCCTAGAATTCCGGCGTAAGACATACATCTAATTTTTAAAATATAGCTTTGATAACCCTCAGAAACTACTGCACCCCCACCCCTCTTCCCGTTGTAAAGAAGACACGAGATCATCATCATAGCTTTGATATCCAATCACTAATGGCAAAGGATCCTTCGATTTCGGGGGATGTTTAGTCAAAACGTGAAAGCTTCTGTCTCTCAAAGTGAAAATAATACCAACAAAAGAGACAGAATAAACGATATTTTTAGCACAAAATGTAAAGCATCTTAATTTCTCAAGAATTTTCAGTAACCCACAAGAGATTTGGGGCTTAGCATAACTAAATATTTCAAAATAATTTCTACTTAACTTAAAGGTGGGTTCAGATGAGGTAAACTACTGCGCGCCATAGAAGATCATGCCTACATCCTGAAAAATCACGTGATCTCAATAGAACAATAGTAAAGGGTTGTCCCGACGGGATAATCGTTTGCCATTGCCTCAACGACGTTATCTCAATTGTTCAACGAAGATAATACACAGACAACAGAACAAGGACAACGACTGCGCACAATAGTTGGCCTCGTGGGAACCCACTTTTAGATGAAGGTCATAATCTTGAATTGTTTGATAGTTTTGTTTGCACAAAAGTCATTCTTGGCTATACTGGGCTCAAGATCTTCAACTGACTAAACCGCACTGATTTTTGGAATAACATCTACATAGCTGATGAAATTAAAAGTGCATGCATCAAATTTAAAAGTAAACTTCAAAATTCAATCTCAAATGCAAAGATTCTCTCAATCTCAATGAAAATCTGGGTTCAAAGGATATTGATGCAATTAAAAGAAAAGACATCAAATCTAAAATGGTAGGTTTCGAATTCCTGTCATGAAATACAAAGAATCACTCAATTTAATTGGAAATCTAAGTTTAAAAAACATTGAAGCTACTAAAAGCAAAGACATCAAATTTAAAGTGTAAGGCTTCAAAATCAAAACTTCAACTTCAATGGAAATCTGGGTTCAACTGACCAAAAAAGCAAAGTTGCTTTTTCTCGCAACACAAATGGTCTAGCATTTTAGAAATGACAAAGAGCGAGACGTTTTTTGCAAATATTGAAACACATATAAAATTTTCAAGAATTATTAATGTTTTCATGATATTTACATTTATTTGTGTGTTAACAGAACAACAATTTTTAAAGAAATCTCTGAAGATAAAACTCATTTACATGAAGAAATACCTACAGTAAAACACTTTAATTTTCTAACAATAATAATCTTTTCCATGAAATCTGAAATGTAGTAATTCAAGAGCATTCAGATGAATAAGTATTCAGTTGATTAAATAATTATTAAAATTATATCTCTATTTAATTTTTATTGGAAAAGTAAATAGACTTGAAAAAAGAGAAAAAATCTATAGTTGAAAAAAAGGCAAAACAATAAATTTCCTTTTTTTCTTTTATTATAGTTTTTGACAAGTAAAAGATTTTGAATAAAATAATGAAATGCAAACACTATTTTAATCAATAGTAGGTCCAATTTCCATTGATGTTTTTGTGTCTCTTTTGACTTTTAAATTTTTAGTTGTCATTCATTTATTTCGAACGCCATTCTCTACTTTCCTTTAAAATTTTACAATTTGTAATTCAAGAAAAATATTAGGTTCCTGGTCTCAAAAATCAATAAATGTCTCGCTTAGAATTTGAAAAAAATATTTATTGGATTACTTTCCATTTACTTTCTATCAGCCTAACATCATTCATTTCTCACTAATATTTTGATGAGACTGTTTTGAAACTCATCTGTAGCATCTGCTGAATATTGAAGAAAGAATCCTTAATGGCGATGAAAATAATAATCCTCTCTCTACAGATTGCATTTCTAACATAAAAATCTGCAAGCAATTGCCCATTCAGTTTTTATGACTTCCAACTGATTTCCTAAATAATATCGCATTAAGCTATTAAAATTATCTTAGAAAAATTGCTTACTGCTCAGAATGGGCTATGAAAGCATTTCAGAAAGTTATTCATGAAATTGAACATTAGCGGCTTATATGCATCTAAAAATTATCCTTACTTTGTTTTAATGTTATATAAATTACTTTAAAATACTTATTTTTGTATTTTGTTGGTTGAAAATTTAAAATTTGGTGAAAACATTTGGTTGATTCCATTTGTTTTTATTTTCTGAACAAAAAAAATCTGCCAAAACTAAATATTTTTTTCTTTAACTCTAATTACAATATTGATTTCAGCAATTATTTCCTTTGAAAGTTCTTTATCCTTAGAAATATCATCAATAAATAATTATCGCCATTACCTCCTGATTTTGAGTGAAACAATTTGCTAAATATTACTTCACTAAACAATTTAAAAAAAAACATTAACAAAAATCTCCAACCACAATTACTGAAACTATTTGGCAATTTTTTAATTTATATAAATGTCGATGGCCACTGGATAGGCCTTCAATGATTGCAAGCTGCTCCATTCAACATTTT
Source organism: Argiope argentata (assembly GCA_026289955.1). Taxonomy (NCBI): domain Eukaryota; kingdom Metazoa; phylum Arthropoda; class Arachnida; order Araneae; family Araneidae; genus Argiope; species Argiope argentata. The sequence continues at coordinate 754,338 of JAOUZG010039927.1, read as the reverse complement.
AAGTTATTTTATATCGATTTTATGCAAATAAGTAATCTTTTTGTCTAAAACCAGATACTCATTTTCAATTATTTAAGAATATATATTTAATGCATAATATTGTATAAGTTTTACTTTACTTTGAAAAACATATCTTTAATATATAAATGGTTGGTGAAGTAGTTAACCCTTTATTTATGTAAATGCTAAACAGAAATCATTTGCTGTCTGACTACTTTGTTGAAACCACTAATGGTTTTTTTAATGATTACAATATTATTTTATCTCCTTATACTTATATTATTGTATTCCACTTATTCTACAAGCCTCTTTGTTTTATAAAATGAGTTCAATGCTTTAAATATTAAATAACAAATATTTGTTTATTTTTTAGCTATATTTTTTCACTCCTTCAAAAGATTCAAAAGATTTTTAACGCATGGTGATAATACATGTCCAATTGACCCATATTGAGGACAGTTTTAGGAAAGATTATTTTTCAAGTTTAATTATTTAAAGTGATCGTTTTCGTAACCGTAGGAGATTATTTCATTCAAAAATAAGATCTTTTTTTAGAAGAATCATTCAATCTTTTTTTGTGATTCTTGGTTTTCGTTTTATTATCTTCAGTATCCCTCCTATTATTAATATTCACCATGCTGCAATAGAACTGGATAATGGACTTATTATTGCCAGTTACTTTTTTTCGAATGTAATCGAAGATAAAGCAATTAACTTCAGAAATGACAGATTACCCACGAAACTGTTTGTTTTGCTTGCGAAACTCCAATAACCTCTTTAATCCATTACCTTCATAATATCCCTTTGTCATCAAGATTTATTACCGAGTGCATTCGCCACCCTATTTTAACACAACTTTCCAGAAAATGCTTTAAATTTATTATTAAAGCTCATACATTTCACTGCCATGTCCGCTGCATTTCAGCACCATCGAATTGATTACAGCGGACCAGCACAACCAACCACCAGGTCACCCTGTTCTGCATGGAGCCGAGCCCTAGCACATAATAGTCTTTCGTAACATGCAGATGCAAGGGCGTACCATTTTTCACGCGGTCACGCGATTTGACAGTTAAATGAACGACTGTCATCGAATGCACGCGGGAGAGATAAAAATATTAGATTCTATAAATGAACGAAGACTTCGCTGCATCGGAGTTGAGAATGTCCATAAATGTCACTCTTCTTTTTTTTTTTAAAGATGCCATTCCTTATTTGTATAATCTAATGTAAAAAGGTGAAGATGAATTATTTAAATTCGTAAGAGGCGTTTATGATTTTGGTTGAAGGATAATGATTTGATGCCGAATTTGGAGAGATTAAAACTAAAATTTTTAATATTCTAAAGTAAGTTTTAATAAAACATTATCCGTTCATACATTTTTTAAAAGATAATTAAATTTGTGAATTTTTTTTATACCAAACTTCAATTGGAAGCAGCAACCGAATTGATGGGTTGGATAAAGACGGATTCAGGCACTTCCTGGCTATAGGCAATTCACATTAAAAGGTGTCTCTTTGAACCTTACAATACATCGCGTAATCATCTAGCTACACGATCGTTTTTCGATTTATAAACTTCGTGTGATTATTCCATAAACCAACAATGAATGTTTGGTAATCTTATTTTAATGTTGTTTTTTATTTTTGTTAGAAACTTATAGAAAAGACCAATACACAGTCTAAATGAATTAATCTTGAAATTTTTAAAAACACCAAGATGTATGTTGTATGAATACTGTGTGTGTGTGTGTGTGTGTGTGTGTGTGTGTGTGTGTGTGTGTGTGTGTGTGCGTGTACGTGTGTGCGTGTGCGTGTGTGTAAAATCTATCGGTAACGAGATGCTTTTATTTATGTTGCAGAATTGCAGTTAGTATCATTTTTTCAAGTGAGTTATTCCATAATACATAGAATAAATAAATTCATTTGGGACATTTTAATTTCACAATAAAATAATGACAGATTTTTAAATAGTTTTTCTAAATTATATGCAGTTATTCAAAACAGATATTTTTTGTAAAAAAATATAATAATAAGGTTATTTAAGGTAAGGTTATCAATATGGCCAATTCAGTTTCTCCTTTTAGCTCATTTTTAACTAGTGTAACTTTGGGAAATTCAATTTTATTTATTTAATTTTATAAATATGTATTTGCTTTTATTTATATTTTATGTATATTAGATTGTAAAAATATATTGGTAATGAAATACTTTTTTTTCTATTGCAGAATTGCAATTAATGTCATTTTTTCAAGTGAGTTATTCCACAATACATAGAATAAATAAAGTCATTTGGGGCATTTTAATTTCACAAAAAAATAATGACAGATTTTTAAATAGCTTTTTTAAATTATATGCAGTTATTCAAAACAGTTTTTTTTTTTTTTTTGTAAAATATAATAATAAGGTCATTTAATGTAAGGTTAAAAATATGACCAATTCAGTTTCTCCTTTTAGCATATTTTTAACTAATCTTACTTCAAGTAATTCAAATTTATTTAGTAAATCTTATAAATATGTATTTGCTTTTATTTATATTTTATGACTTCGGACTTCCCATATCCAGGCTTGGGCACAATTTTATTGAAGCAGATGCTAGATTTTAAAAAGTTTTTTTTATAATTTCTTTTATATAATGAAATATTTAAGAATCCCATCATCAATTATACTTGATAAAGTATTAATATTATTTTCATGCAGTTTTGCCACTGAAAGAAATTCTATTTTTACAAAACTGTTTATTCGGCAGCTAGGAAAATAAAGGGGTTTTCTAATCGACTTGATTGTGACTGCTTCAGCCTCCTAGCCACTATATGGCTATTTAGTTGAAAATCCACCATTGGATGAGCCTAAGTTTAAATGCAGTTGATGAAGACGAAATTTAAATTCACCCCCGGGCTTCTTTTTACTGCTCTTAACTTATTGCCTTAAAAGTTTTATATAAAAATATCAAGGGAATTTGGTTTGAAAAAATCATACTGATTTGCTAAATTAATGCTTTGTTTCTGAAAATTCGGATTAGTCCAAATTTCGAAAGAAATCAGTATTCAACTTTTTAAGTCCCGAATTCAATTTTATGCTTACGCTTTTTTAAATTATCGTATTAACAAATAGACCGGTAGACATGCCAATGTTATTTTCCTGATCGCCCCCCCCCCAAAAAAAAAACCCGTGGAGATTCATATTTTTTACGCCTTATTTTCCGGATAAGATTTTTTTATTTTCTTAGTTTATGAGAAGGAGAAAATGTAAAGCGCATGAGCAGAATTTATCAGTACTCTTTTATTTTTAAGATTGTTTGTATGCGCCTGAATATCATATTCTTTTCTTGTGCCACAACATCAAAGAGATTTTTTGAATTTACAGTCCATGCTACCATCAAAGTGCAGGAAGTGCAGTTCCATCAATGTCAAAACAAATAATGTAATTTAACATAATTGAAATTCATTATTCAATTATTAAAGTAAGAAAAATAATAAAAGCTATTTTTATTACTATAAAGATTTAATAAATGATTCAGAGAAAAAGAATTAAAAAATCTAACAAAAATAAATGATTTACTGGAATTACTATTCCGGATCATTCAGACGAGATATTCAAATTATTCCGCCGAAAAAAATTTGATCTAAATGCGTTCTATCATGTGATTTATTTCAAAAATATGAGACGATTTTGGTTTAATTTCCTTGGAATGACCGTATGATTTATGTCCCAGTTGATCTAAATCTATAATGAATCCATAATATAGTAGCATCTCTTATTTAAAGAGCTTCAAAACATTTGCATAATATTTTAGACACTGAAATATATGATAATAAGATAAATACATTTTCTTGGCATAGTTATATACTACTAACAAGAAGGGTTTAATTTCATTCAGAGTGTAGAGATATGCTATATACTTTATATTATAAATTACATTATATGGCGTATTGGTATTTTATTAACATTTTATAATACTAAGGAAGTATATTATAAATTCTTGAAAACAGTAAATGATATTTGGAGGTTTAAGAAAGTAAATTTTCTTTGTTACAATGATTACCATTACATAGCTTCCAGTAAATCTTTGGATACCTATTTCGATTGTGTTCCTAAAGCTTCAAATCTTCTTTCGTTCAAAAATGTATATATTGTTAAGAAAATCTTTCTATGATTGTACAGTGGACAAAATACGGATTTTTGAAGGGAAAACCCATTATAAGAGTATTACAAAAAAACAATACTAGTAGATACCAGTGATACAAATAGAAGCTAATACTTGTGGGAGACAGCTCAATCAATTGTTTAGAAAGATTTCTTTGCAATCAATACTCCAAAGAAAGGAAAGTGGCCGCTCATGAACACATAATCTTTTATAATCTACTTAGAGGCTGTATAATATTAAAAGTGTTTCCACATATTTCAATTCTTAACACTTTGACTGCCATAGCTATCGTGTGTGATAGCCATTGATGTTTCCATTGGGATACTGGCGCTCATATCTGATAGCCATAGTGTTTCAACACTTTAGGCCTTGGCTATCAAAAACGATAAGAATTACAAGAAAATAGTATTAGAGTATGATTGTGGGGCCTCCTAAGATGTGTTAGGTATACGTGGTTTGTGCAAATTGATATATGTGCCGATTCTATGAGCTAAGTTTTGTGGAAATGAAATATTTTTAACAGGCAACAAAAAATATGTATATAGAGAGAAGAGAATATATAGAAAGATGTATATATCGAAAGAGAGAGAGTATGTGATAAATATATATGCAGTATGTGATATAATGCATATATTTACAGTATGTGAAAATATCTAAATACTGTATGTTATTTCCTTTATTTTGGAATAAAGTTACATTCAGTGTTTGGCATTGAAGCAATTACGACACAATTGAAGCGGGTCAGGACAATTGTCCCAGTATGTGGAAGTTAGCTTTGCGTTTTTTCTGGCCATTTCACGCCCCTCTGTCTTAGAAATGTTGATATAGCATATATGACATTTACGTCGCAACTTTTTACCATTTTCATGGACCCTATCAATCAAGTGGTGCGTTTTCTTACTTTTTTGCTTATCAAAATCGAGATCTATATCCATACCAAGCAGATGAAAAACCAAGCTCTCACTAAACTTACAAATTTTCATTTTTGGGTTTGTTACGTGTCGATATGCAACCCATGCGTTAAATACTGCAACTCCTAACAATTCTAATACTACTTTTCTGTATCATTTTAACACCTTTTCTTAGTGTTGTGGCCTAAGCACCCATCTGATTCCTCATTGAAAAATTAACACTAACTTTCGTGGAGTGCCTTGGCTATCATTTTTGGTAGCCAAGATGAAAATGTCCCCATGTGTTACAATATGAGTCAAATGGAAAAATATTGCTTTTATATGTAGTTTTATGTTGAAAAAATGCAAATTACACACACAAAAAAATTTGGCCCCCGTGGTGAACATTTGCAATTTTGGCTTGGCAGTCAAAGTGTTAATAAAAATATCACCATAATTCTTGTATTACCAAGAACCTCCATTTCTTGCCAAATGGTCACCATGGTCGGAAGCCATTAATCTGCCACCTATTAACAATATCCTTCAATTTCACTTTTTGGCTATGATTTTACTATCATTGCAGTAAAACAATAATACATGCATATCTGTAAAATAGAGAGGCCAAGAAAAACTCTTGTAGGAAAGGTGCAATTTCAGATCGAATTCGTTGATGATCCAAAATTCAGATCAGTTGAAATATTTGAGAACTTTACGGCTTATTAACTAATGAATAGACTTAAGAGATTTAAATCAAGAAATATA
>JAOUZG010039927.1:734016-748139 GCA_026289955.1 Argiope argentata | reverse complement strand
GCTCTTAACTTACCGAAAGTATACTGATCTTCAGATAAAATCTGAAATTCTAAAGTAAATTTTGAAATGGACTTTTCTTTTCTGTCTTGCCAGTAGAAGTAAGATTTTGATTCATAGATTGATAACTCTGACAGATCTGTTCTAGAATATAATCAAAAAATTGAAATAAAGAGCCTTAGTAAAGCAAGCTAATAGCGACCAATCAGAAAATCAGTTTTAGAATAAGACAATTGGAATATATATATAATAAATTTGAAATTAAATCAATTCATTTAAATTTATCCGACTCAAAATACATGTTATTATTTAACAAGAAATTATTTGTAATAATACTTTTTAATGGATTTATCATATTTTATTATTTTAATAATTCCAATTTTTTACATTCAACATAATTAATACATAAATTAAAAGGGGAATAATTGAAAAATTGAAATCACTTTTAGACAATCGTTTCAATGTGGGTTAAATCAATCATTAATATTGAAATGAATTTTATGTAAAGAAAAAATAATAAAAAAATAAACTTGATAATAAGGGAAAAATATTTTTCACTTTTTTGAAACTAGATTTCTTTAACGAAATAAGGTATTAAAAAAGTAAGTATATATTAGGCAGTTATAGACAATCGTTTAAGTGTTGGTTAAATTAACAATTTATATACAAATGAATTTTATGTAAAGAAAAAAATATTAAAATAAAATTGATAATAAGGAAAAAATATTTTTCAAATTTTCGAAACTTGTTTTCTTTAATGAAATAAGGCATTAAAAAAGGAAGTATATATTAGACAGTTATAGACAATCACTTCAATGTTGATTAAATCAACCATTCATATAGAAAAGAATTTTAAGTAAAGTAAAAAAAATAATAAAATAAACTTTATAATAAGGGAAAAATATTTTTCAAATTTTCGAAACTAGATTTCTTTAACGAAATAAGGTATTAAAAAAAAGGAAGTATATTTTAGCTTGCCTTTTAACTTAAGATGAATGATATTTCACATTTCGTCATGAAGCTATGAAAATGGATGTCATCATTCTTGTCGTATATTGAATACATCATTCTTTTCAACACCTGCTCTTAGCCAATCAGCCTCAGTTATCCACTTTTTGCTCCCTTGTTCACAGTTTTTATAACTTAATCGATGATCCAATAACGACATCTTGTAAAACATCCCTTAAAATTCTAGTGAAAAGTTAACGAACCTCTTCACCCGAGATCACCTACGGAACTAATATTTTTTTTCTGTTAATTGCACATTGAATAATTCATCAAATTACTCGATTAGCAGTTAATCCTATCGGTTTACAAGCTCAGAAAAATCTTCGCATCGTAAGCCGATAATTGAATATATCATCGGACGATAGTTAAACACAAAAGATGAAAAATAATACAGAAGAAGGGGAAAAAAACGAATGAAAAACTTAATAGAATAAAAATGCCCTTAAGAACCAGCTGCAAGGGTAAAAAAATAGATAGATAGATAGAAAGAAAATGAGTGGGAGAGAATCTTCAGCAGCGAGGAGTGACATTTGAAAGTGCTTGCTGCAACAGGAATTTCAGAACCGGCGAAAAAGAGTTTCTGAAGAACAATTTCTTGAGCACGAGATGAAGGAGGACTTGAAAAAAAATGGCTAAATGAAGTGGCGGTGGCTGGAACGTCTGTTAATATCTCGGCAAAGAGGGACAAACATTAATCAAGGACCCGCTCGATACTTTTCTTGGTGGTGAAGGTCTGGAGATAATGGAAGAAGGCAGATAAGAAGAAGTCCTTCTCAAACTATGATTCCCTCTTTATTAAGATAGGGTGCTCGCCTTTTTTCTTCTTTTGTTATTATTATGTGCTTCTAATGTGCCGTTGCCTGATGGGTTGTTGGGAGGATGGACCGCTCGTAAACTATTTGCGTTACTCGGCTGGTAATGATCAGGCATTTGCGCCTTTTTGAACCATCCCTGGTTTTGCTGTCATTTAACTTAAAAGACATTTTTCTTTCTCCTTTTTTTCACCCCCTCCTCGAAGTTGTTAAAATTCTTTGTCTCAGTGACTTAGACCGCTTGAGAATAAAAATAATGGATAAAAAGCTATTAATATGAGACACATCATGTAAAAGGGCACGAGTTGCTTTGCCGATGATATGCATTTAAGTTGTATAATAAAAGAGTTTAAATATTGAGAGTATGTAAAAAATTATCAACATTTTTTACACAACTCTTATTCTGCATACTGAAACTTAACTCTTGCTTATTTTATTATCATGTGAGAACATGATGTTGTTTTGATTTTGGATTTTTAAGGCCACAAAACTCCCACCAACCAGAAAATAAAGGGCTGATTCGGAAGAAGGTATAGTTCGGAAAAGAACAAAAAAGAAAATGGGAATCAACGCAAAACTGCGATAAGATGTAGAAAACTATGGATAATATTTTTTTTTTAATTTATGCTTTGCAAAAATGGAGCTCGAAAAGCGATTTTGAGATGTAGGGGGGGAAAATACAAAAAGCTTCGCTTTTATAAAAGTCAAGGATTGCACACTACAATAGTCCGACGACCAAACCAGTTTAATCTAATATTCGCAAAAAGAAAAAAAAACAATCTGACCTGAGAAAAAGTTTTGGGGTTCAAAAAATTTTGAGAAGAAAAGAAAACAATCGTTTACTAAATATCAACGCATCTGTTATCTGGTGATTATTTCAAACCACTTTACGTGATTATTTCAAACCACGTGATTTTTCCACGTGATTATTTCAAATCACTTTACTAAATATCAACGCATCTGTTATCTGACGGCCACGTGATTGTTTCAAACCATTTAAAGTGGTATTTGAGGAAAAAATTCTGGTCTTGAGGGAAAAAATTTTAGAACTCTATTCATTTTGAGATGGTCAAAAATCATCGCTTTTCTAAATGTCGATGATTGAAAAATATGACTTATGCGTGAACATGATGCTTTTCTCTCAGATTTATTCCACGTGACATTAAAAAAATAATGTTTTTTTTTACAGTTTACATTTTTTAACAGTTTATCGTCATAGTGCTTATGATATTGCTATGGAAATTTAAATTTTAATTTCACCGAGTTTGTTCCTGCTACCAATAGTTCAAGGTCGCCTCATTAAAAATTTGCACCAAAGAGATGCACTGATGTTTGATCCTCAGATTTTTTCTAATCAGAGGGTAACAAAAGATCAAAAACTCATTGCAAATTGTTATTGATGATTTAAAAAAAGGTAATATAACGTATAATTGAGTTGTGCATTTTGAATCGAGAGGACTAAAAAAATAAAGGAGGAAACAAGGCTCTGAAGAATTACAGAATGACCACCAACTTTCACTGCAGTTGAAAAAGTTCAACAAACTCAATACATGTTGCCATGAATTACCGAATTATGCAAGTGCTATGACAATCTACGATGAGATTTTGGTTTCCTCCGTTTAAAGTATCAGATTGTTTCCTCCATTCCGATTTTAGTTTCCTCCATTAAAGAACCTCTCGTTTTTCTTTGGGACACACTCCTAGTGGGGGTCGTGATCTATCTAAAACAAAAAGCAGAAAAGTGGAAGCATTTCAATCAAATTTTCATACCAACTACACAACAATGTAACAATGTTGTTGTTACTAATTGCACTTGCTATGGACAAGCCCCCACAGATACGATCAGCAGATTTTAAGTCTAAGATATGAGTCTCTCTGTTTTTACAAGTAGTGCCATCTAGGACCAAGAGTACAATTTAGCTACATACACGTCACTACTTTTTTTAGGGGGCGGCTTCATTCATGCAAATTCATTCATACATCTCAGATCGTAGTTTAGATCTGGAACAGAAAATGATCGCCTCTGACACAATACCCTCAATGGTATTACTCTCGACATTGAAGAATTTGCTACCACGAAAGATTTAACGAGCACCAGCCGCCACACACTCGGCGAGTCTTTTGACCGGTGAATTTCGGACTTAAGTACGAGTCCAACGCTCAGCCAACCAGGCTTTAACGGCCCCTAAAGAATGTAAAAAGCAATGTAACAATAAATTAATTGATGGTAGAAGATAGCATTCACAATGTCAGAAGAAGTATTGTGAGAATGTACATAATTTTTGGCTCACCAACGTAAAAGAAAATAAATCTTTTCAGTTAGATATTTGATATGTGATACATGAAATAATTATATGTTATTTTTGAACCAAGAGCATTCAATTGCTCACCAGAGCATTCGTAGGCTGTTGAAGTTTCTTAAGTAAGTTCCCTTTTCTTTCTTTTTAGTGCTGAAGTTTCTTAAGTAATAGTTTTAAATATTCAAGAAATCCTGTTCCAGTTCATCCACTATACAAAATTTTATTTAAAAAATATAATACAAAATTTTATTTAAAAAGTACTATACAAAATTTTATTTAAAAAATCCAATTTTCAGTAAATATGGCCAAATAGTATTTGCGATCTCTAAAAGTTTTGTCACACCCAAAAACATTTAAATTGATTGTTTTTGCATATTGCTATGTTATGTCTAGTCCATTACAATCCTCGTTGTTATGTTAATATTATTAAAGTTTAATATATATAAGCAAAATTTTTCTTTTCTTAACTTGGAGGGACAATATTTTTAGTATATGATTCTCAGGCAAGAAGCTATATTGTTTCATCTTATTCCTTTTAAGATCTCAGAAATGCTATACTAACTGAAAATACAGTACCAAATACTACAGTTTTTCCATGAATCTCATTTCAATTTTTTCTAGTTTGTTGTCAATAATTTACATCCAATAAGATGAATGCTATAATTATCCCACATATTTCTTGCCTGATATTTAATTTGGGATTTATTTCTTTTCCAACAAGACAATTTTAATTTTCTTTTAAAATTTTTATACTTTTAAAGTAATGCCTTCAGATTTTTTAAACTATCAAGTTCACTTGATAGTTTACATAAGCAGGCATTATTTTTTAATTGCTTTTGTTAAGAATTTTATAGAAATATATTAGTTTAATGTAAATGTATATGTTTTATCCATTTAGCGCAGATAATTTGTTTCAGTTACCATGTGTTCAGAAATACATATAAGATATAATGCCAAAAAGATGTTTTTTATTTATAGACAATCTGAAAAATAGAGCTTCATCAAAATTTCAAGTTCAGATTTTTGACGATTTCGATGTTTCGTTCTCTGGTTATAGATCCAACCATTTCTTCTGAAGAACTGAAGTGTAAGTTGAAGTAAAATTGAAGTGTCTGATGCACTTGAAATCCATCGAGGACAAACGACTTTCCACTGGTGTTGTGTGGATTTTGGAAAGAAGGTGCCAGCTCAGGGGTCGTCTTCATCATCTAATCGTGGTTCAAAATTACGAAATAGCTGTAGTGTTGCTTTGAAAAAAGGGACGCTAATATAACTAAAATTAAAGGAAATCCGTTATTTTTTGTATACATCTCATAAGAGAAAGTAAAAAAAAATGATTTCACGTTTTAAGATTATTTAGCGAAATTTTGTCGTTACGGTATCTATTTATATATTTCCGTTCCGTTATTTTGAGACATTTTGAAACCATTAAATTGCACATTGAAGACATACACATGAGTTAAATAAAGCCAAATTACACGAAAAAATTTGAAAAATAGCAATTTAAATGCCTTTAAATGGAATAAGCTTGGAAAGTTGTGATAATCACTGCTATTAAAGGAAGTATCAAAATTATATACATTTTTATTTTTCAGTAGAATAGTTTATTTTCTACTTCAGTTAGATTCAATTCAGTTTTCGACAGACAGCATTTACAAAACCTCAACTTTCAGCTACAAGTTCCAACAATAATACAAGCCCGAAAAATTGGTAAATCAAATCAGGGATAATATCTCACAGCAGTCTCAAGTTACAAAAGCTCCTATTATATTCTCCTTGCTGAGAATTTATCAAAAATTACATCCAAACAAACATCCATCACGACAAAAAAAAAAGAAAACAATAAAAGCAAACAAAAGAGAAGTGGAAGAAATGAAAAGAAGGATGCGACTAAAAAAATTGCTAAAAAGAGCCCTGAGCTCACATTTCTCAGTCGGGAATCCATCCCTTTAATAAGGGGGATGTTTTGAATTCTGGATCGAAATTCAATTTCCAAATCCGTTTCACTCTGTAATGCCTAAGCACGGAGGGGGGGACAATAACCAAGAGGAGATTTATGAGTGGCGAGCGATAATTTTCTTGACAAATCTAATCGACAAGAATCCGTCTCATCTTCTGCAGAGAAGATGGCGTCGTTGGCTGTGTGTTTGGCGATGAGCGGAAAAATGCCAAAAATGCGCGCTTCTGGCATTCTCAGCGCAGCATTCTTTAGGAACTATAATGGTGCGGAATCCCATACTTGCACAGGATGCTGGAAGGGATGCGGCGGGGACTTCTTAAACAAAAGGCATCTCATCCTTTTAGTAAGGGGGTTTAATTTTAAGCAATGAAATGCTTCTGGAGGGGTCCTTTCCGCTTGATGGTCCCGTGATTGATGAGATTTTGGAATTCGTGGGATTAAGTCATTACTCAAGGAGCAAAATTACAGTGGCGTCAAATTATGAAAGAAACTGGGGGCGCGAAAGATTTTGTCGTGACTTAAATGTGTAATGTTGCGCTGGTTATGAGAAATATATCTTCTATACCCCGAAGATTAAAAGTTGGCTCACAGCCATAGTAAGCAGTTCGCACTTATACCGAGCACGGGTATTTTCCATCTCTTTGCTATTATTAGGGTGGCATATTATTTCGCTCTTTGAAAAATCATGCAGGGTCGAAATAATGTTATTATTTCCATGAGAAAGGGATATTATGAATGATGGCGCTTTAGTACCAAAAGAGTTCATGTAGTTCCGCTAGATTTAAATAGTATTGCTGTCTTTATGCAGACCAATCTATAAGAATGGTGACAAATGAATAAAATACAAGAAAGCATATACTAGTTCTTTGTTTACAGAAGACTTTATAAAGGGCATTAAGCCAAAAATAAGGCCGGGATGCCCTGGTTGGTAGAGCGGTGGACTCGCACTCCTTAGGTTACGAGTTCAAAGCTCACCGGCCAAAAGATTCCCCGAGTGTGTGGCGGCTGAAGCTCGTTAAATATGTCCGTGTCCTCCATGTCGAGAGTAATACCACTGGGGTACTGGGACAGAGGTGATCGTTCTCTGTTCCAAACCTAAATTACGATCCGAGATGAATGAATGAATGAATTTGCATGAATGAAGTCCGCCCCCTAAAAAGGGTTGTGATGTGTGAGTAGCTAAGTCGTACTCTTGGCCCTAGACGGCGCTACTTGTAACACAAGAGGCGTATATCTCCGGCTTAAAATCTGCTGATGTATCAGCGGGGCTTTTCCATGGCAAGGGCCATAAGTAACAACAACAACATAACTCCAAATACACAAAGAACATTCCGAATTGAAAAGTGGGAGGCAACAAAATGTATCATTTGAAATATAATACAAAATTTACCAAATCAGGATCTCTCATTTGAGACGGATTTCATAGGTTTAAAATCTGCTGATCGTATCAGCTAGGGCTTGCCCACCGCAAGTGCCATTAGTCACAACAACACCAGACAAATATTTTTAGCTCTCAAATCATATATAAGAAAATAATTACTTTCGCTTTTACAACTGTATTCAAATGAAACAAGAAAATAACAAATAATTTAAAGAATGAACGTATAATGTACCATTTTAAATGTTCCTCAAAGTATAGGATAGTTTAGCATTAACCTTATAAGTCAGATAACATCTACGATACCGAAGTCAACTTTTTGGTATAGTGGTTAAGCTACTCGGCTTCAATCACTACACTGGTGACGCGACTTTCAATCACAATATTGGTGACCTTGACAGCGCAACCTCCCGCAACCGTCGTGGTGCCATCTACTCGCAGCAAAATCGTCAGACTCACTTGACGTAAGCAAGCAGCAACTCATCATAACGCTTGGCGCAATACAATTCGTTTGCTTCTCTGCCGACTCACTGGTGAGGGAGTACTGTAGCTCTAGCCTTATTAGCAAGATAACATCTATGATACTGAAGTCGACTTTTTGGTATAGGGATCATGTTACTCGGCTACCGAATCTAATGTCTCAGATTCGTACCGCTACCTTTATTCGTGACAGTAGGCTTAACATCCTGTTCTCTGCTTGGGATATGTAGCTAAACGTATTCCAAGTCTAATTAGTGGAATAAAATCAAATTTCATATGTAGGACACAGGAATCAGGGTGATAAGTTCAATCAAAATAATTAGAAAGAAAGATATCAATGTATGAGTTTGGGTACTGGATCATACGAAAATTGGCCAAAATTTACAATGAACGGTTGAAAACAATATTATATAATTTTTAAAATTTTCTAACGTTAAAAAAAATACGTTAAATCGTTAAAATAACTTTCCCAGCATGGTAGCTTTCATTGCAATTCTTGTACCCATATTCCTAATTATCTTTTACGGAATGTGTATGAAATTTAGTTTCATCCCGTTCATTAGTTGAATCGTTCAGATGCCTTCAAGTAGGGATTTTTATTTTATGACATCGCTGTAAAGATTATATCAAATTGATAACAAGAATATAAACCAAAATCATGTAGATATATGAAGTAATTTAAAATATGTTCTTCCAAAATAAGTATTGAAAAAATCAAAGCGTTCATCTCTTAAATTAAATTTGAAGATATGTTTTCTCTTACAATAAGAATCTTAAACTAAACTGTTTATTTTTCTAATTATTTCTTAGAGGTTGTCATTTCCACAATTCTTTTAACAATAATTCGCTTCTTTTTATTTAATTTTTTTAATTTTAATAAATCATCAATGCGAATAATTTTTCATGCCTGTGATTGAAGTTGTCCATTCTTCTAATAAAGCTCAATTTGTGTGTGTGTGCGCACGCGCACGCGTGTACGTGCGTGTGGGTGTGTTGACGCTTAACAGGCCAGACCATTCGATCTACAGAAACCAAATTTGGCATAGGTATACCTTGGTGGACAAAATTGTGCACTTCGAAGTAATTTTGTGAACTTTTAATTAGAATTTTAATTAATTAAAAATATTAGAAAATTTCAGCATTTTTCGAAAAAAAAATACTGAAAATATTAAAGCACAAAATTGATTTTTACATCAAGTTAAAGCTCATAAATTTTATTTTTAATGTTACCGGTGCTTTAATTATAAATTAAGTTTTAAATTTAACTATTTCTTAAAGTACTACTTTAATCATTTTTTCAACAATGTAATATTTTAGCCGTATTTAGCCAATGCAGTATTTTAGCCATTTTATCCAATGTAATATTTTGGCCGTATTGTAATATTTTAGTCATATTTTTAAAAACTATTAAATATGAAAATAATTATAATAAAATTTAATTTAATTTTTTAATTTTCAGCCTAACTTAAAGAAAATTAAAGAAAATGATAAGTAGTTCTATGAACAGTACTTGTTAAGATCTACATAACAGTATGACTGGTTTATACAACTATAAAAATTTGAAGCTTAAAAATATTTTTCAAAAGAAAAATAAGTATTAAGTGACCAAGTTACATAAAATATTTAATTTAAAATTTTGATCTTTAATGTTGACGAAATTGATCTTGACCATAAACAGCAAATACATAATAAAATAAAATATGAATAGTCTCATTAATTACTTATTTTTAGGAAATGAAAAAAAAATTATATCAAATAAGACTGATATTATTATTTTCCTTATTTTTTTACTCGTACACGACAGGAGTATGAGAATTTACGTAGAAATTTTTAAGTATTTAGCTAAAATCCTTATTTTTTTCATAGGCTCATTTCTAACAATATAAAAACACATATAACATCGATCTTTTTATTATCAACATTTTTGTTTAATTAATAAAACTGCAGATAATTTGAAGAATTGTATAAGAAACACAAGCGCAAATGCACCTGAAATATTTCTCTTGATATTCGAAACTAATCATTTTATTCTCAAAGTACAAATATAATTTGACAGATATTGAAGCTCATTAAGAATATCATTTGAAAGTTTTGCTCTCGAGAACGTTAAGATCTCTGAATGAACAGCAAAACTCGAACTCTTCCGAATCCCGAACTCATTTCAGAAGAGACAAAGAACCTCAAGCAAATTTTAAGTGGTGCAATTAGGGAATAGATTAAAACTGATAAGTGGGACCAAATTACAATCGATGGCGGTGACATGGCTGAACTACCTCCAGCTTGCAGCCCCCGTATTAAAACATGATGACATTCGAAATCTAACCATTATCTAAATCCTTCACGACAGCAGCTCTTGGGACATGGAGCATTGTCTGAAACATACCGGCAATACCCTCACCAGAAAGACTTACAAGATTCCGAGTGTCTTATCTGTTCTCTTCCCTTAAATGAGAATGGACGGATTGCAGTTAATTGTCATTCCTCCGCTGTGGATTAGAAGATTTCACCGAATCTTCTGAATGATCTATGGGATCCGCTGCTGAAGCTAATAACTGCCTGGAATCGCAGTTTTCGTTCCAAAGGGTTAATTAGACAATCGGTTATGACTTCGCCGGACTATGGCAACAGCTGGGAATGTTCTGATTAGTCAGGTACACGCTCTGGGGACCCGCGGAACTATTCTTGGTGCTTAATGAACCAAAGGGTTAGATAGACGTATCCACAATGCCAATTTTCTCGAATGGAAATTATGCTTTTGCCACGATTTGAATAAATTTGCAGAATTTCGCTGTGTCGAAATTAATGCAGCCAACAGAACAGCTGTCCGAGGGTGAGAAGTGGTTGAAATTTAAATACTGAAATCAGAGCTGTAGTGATATTGGACAGTTATGGAATGGATGCCGGTTAGTTTCAGGTCTGTGAGAACTATGGCATTTTGACTCCCTATATGTGATATTCAAATAGTGAATTGCTGAAATTGTGACATTATAACATGCAATCGAGCAAAAAGTAATTATGTTCGATTGATTTAAAATGAACATTACATTTTGTGTATAATTTCATACCCTTCTAATGATTATTTATATATTTAGCGTTAATTAAAATGCATATATACAGCAAATTTTCACAAAGAATTCAGTTTATCCATTAAAGATATCATGAAAATATTCCAAATAGGTTAATAAATATTATGATTAAAATTATCTGGAAAAATTTATAAATTTATTTACCTATTGCATGCATGCAGGGATTCTTTAATTGTTTTTTTCAGCACAATTTTATTCAGAAAATTTTGGATTTCAAAAAAATTTTAGACATTGAGGAATGATTTGATAAAAAATCGTCAATTAAGTTAACAGATTGTATGCCAAATATATTGAAATCATAAATGAATTATTTCGCACGTGCATTTCTTACTTAGATGTTTTTTAAAAGCATTTTGTTTCCATATATTTATAAAATTAGTTTATTTTATTTACTAAATAATTTTATTATCAATTTTTGAATTTTGGCCTTAAAAGGTTCTTCTTAGAAAGGAAAATTATATGTCATTAAAATTTTTTACTTAAACTTAATAAAAAAATATTGAAAGAACATCGTTTTTTGATGTTTATATTTGTTCATAAGTTATTTATTCAATCATCAGCTGCCCCTATCTCATAGAAAACTTTCAAAATTGTATGTACTTAAATACATGTTTTCTGGAAGTAATTCCACTGACAAACATAATGTTTATGATAATGATTACTTTCAATTACAACGATCCTAATACCAACGCTTCGTTACCATCAAAAGTTAACTATTAATTAATAAGTTCATCTATAAATAATGATTTAAGTAACCTCATACTGTGACATATACATGTCACAAAACTCCTGTTACAACATATTCTCAGCTTTAATGGAATGATAATAGGTACTTGTCACACAGCATTGTCAATGAGTAAATCACTTCCGCTATAAACGCAATGTTGAAATCAAGTTTTTTTCCTAAAAGAATAATTTATAAACTTTTTGATATACTTATGATGATACATACTGTTTTTGAAGATAATTTTCTTATCAATTTCGGCAACATAAACGAAGATAGATCTTGTATCAATAAACTCATCAACCCACCATTTTTTATTATTGATATTACAAGTTATTATTTTGAATTTTGTAGCACTTTGTAAGGCTTGCTCAAGATACTTCAGCTTGCTTTTCAGTTAATTTTGTCTTTACCTGAAAATCGAACCTCCCGAGGGATCACCTCGTAATTGAAGATGAGTTTCTTCCGACAAGTTGGTTGGATCTCGTCAACCTAGTGGGTACACTGATAGGCTCCCCCCCCCAACGATGATGGGACGTACTTCCTACGGAAAGTGCTCTACTGTGGCCGGTGATGGAACTTAGGACTCAACCATAGTTCTTGACAGTGTTGCTGTTGCGGCGGTCTGGTTATTCAGCTCTAGAGATGGTTTAAATCCATGCGTCTATTTGGTGGGTAGGAGGGACTAGTATGACTTATCTGAAAATCGATCAATAATAATAAATGTGAAGACATTATACAGCTCAAACTAATGTTATTTTTTTGGTCCTTAAAGTTCAAAAATAACCATCAGAACTTTGTATGTAAATACCAGTTTTCAAACAGAATGTTAATGTTAGATTTTCGAAAACAATCATCCAAATGTAGATCTTGCACTAATAAACATCATCAAACAACTATTTTTCCTACTTGACATTGCGGATTTTAACTACGCAATTTGTAGTACTCTGTACTAATTGCTCAAAAATAATTTGATACACCAATGCAAATTACATTCATTCACGTAAAATACATTAAATAGCATTGAATCTTAAATAATCATAATCTTCAAACTAATATTATTTTTCCGAATTAAAAATTTGTTAATTCTATTAAATGTCAGCTAAATACTTTGAACTGCATTGAATCTTAAAACGTCATATTCTTCAAAATAACATTATCTTAGCGTTTATGTCATTAGTTGTCTGTTTCCAAATAAAATAATAATGATAAAGTTTAGAAAAAAACAATAAAAATTATAGAGAGGGTTGTTGTGCCTCTAAATTTCTTCAAACAGTCCTTTTTCTAACTTATATAATATTTATTGCGCAACAAATACTTATACGGAAAATTTGTGGTATTTTCTAGAATTTTTACTTGAAATTTTTGACACACCAGTCAATGTTAATATTTTTTTAGTCACCTGAAATACCTTCAATAATATTTCATACAAAAGTATTATTTTGACCAAATTAGTGCTTTCTTTCTATCTAAAAATTCAAAAACATCATCAGAATATTGTTTACAAAGATATGTTCCTAGATTGAATGCTAAGAATACAGTTTCGAATACAATAACAATATTACTAAAAACGTCTATTGTTTCAATCAACCTCATTAAACCAACTATTCTTCATACTTAACTCAGCCGATATTAATTCTTCGATTTTATTTCAATCTGTAAAACATATTCTAGATTGCTTTGATACCAGTTCGCATTGTATTCTTTTTTTTTCGGTCAATAATAATATTTTCAAAAGCACTAAATAGAAAAATATTATAATACCTCATAATAATATCATTTTTCCGGAATCAAAAATTCGAAAACAACTATCAGAACTCGGTCTATAAAGGTCTGTTTCCAGATAGAGTGTTAATGATGATTCTTTTCTTCCCTGATATCTATAGACCTATCTATCGAGGAAGCATTGGCTGGCCTCGACGTTCGAGATCGATCCGTGAAGCCAAGAAAAGACAATCCGTACACATGATCGATCATTTTATTTCTCTTCTTACGCCGGGTTTTGTGTCGAACGGAATATTCTCGGAAGCAGAATCGAAGTTCCTGATCAACAACAAAAGATGTCTGGATTTGGATAGTCAGCCAATTTCCTCTCTGCCGTTAAAGCGTAGCGGAATCAAAATGAGCTAAAAGCAAAACTTCTGGGATGAAGCTTTTTCATAGATAACTGGCATATTTTATGGTAAGGATCTATGGCAGGCTGTTTTGGAATTTTTATCTAAAGAAGAAGTTGCCAAGTTTTGTTTTCTTTGTTTGGTCGTAGCAATTTATAAAAAAGGGAGGGGTTTTTTTTGTTTGTTTTCTTCTTATAGTTATTTGATATCGATCTTCCAAGAATTTTTTCATCTTTGTTATTTCTTTAGAGCTATGTTTGCAAG
>JAOUZG010039927.1:689778-733170 GCA_026289955.1 Argiope argentata | reverse complement strand
AATGCCTTGCATGACACTGGTGTACACAGAAGTTTTCCCATTAAATGCCTAGAATGGCATTGGCGTACACAGATGTTTTTCCAGTGAATGCCTTGCATCTCATTGACGTACAAAAATGTTATTTCAGGGAATGCCTTCCATGGCATTGGCATACAAGAGTTACGAAATATTAACCTTTGGCGTGAATTTAGCGGTTTTTGTAAATCTAGCGTAAGATCCTTGGTGGATAACGTGGCGATTAATTCCTGGCAGGCATACAAAAGTATCAAAAAATTGAATTTGAGCTTCAGAAACCTTTTTTCTGACTTATTTAAAAATAATTGTTATAAAAACTACAATGAAAGTCACAAAAACGCTTAACACATTTGCTATATTTAAGTCATTGCGTTTTTTAATTATCTCTGAAGCATATTTCTGAAAGTGCAGACTGATAGACAGTCATACACTTCTTTGATTTCACTTAAAATTTAGTACACTTCTATACTAATAATAATTATCATAATAATAATTATGCCAAATTTTATCTATCTCGCGCTTTTAGTTTTATAGTTATCATGCTAATTTATATTCGAACAGCCAGACAAGCAGACTTCATTTGATCGAATTTTGTTCAAAATTTAATTGAAATCTTGAAGTTCGGTTTTTAGCTTTGAATATGCTATATTCAAATGATGTCTATTTACGTAAGTTGCAATTTGGGATTATGAAAACAGAAGAAATACAAATGATTCTATTTGAGGTCATTATGCTTTTGAAGAGAAAAGGGCTCTTCTTAGCAAAGGTCACCATCATTTCATATGATCAGGAGGCTGCAATAGAAATGTAGACTCAGCATTAAAATGTAGCATACAACATGTTAGGACAGTAAGTTGAAATCTCATACAACATCTCATTTGATAATAAATATAACTAAGCAATATTGATGATTTTAATAAATTAACCTTTTGACATATATAGCATATGGTATTGGCATGGGCGTATATACCAAATCTTTTAGTAAATATGACATGAGCATATTTATTAAATTGTTTGGCAAATATAGCATGAGTATACAAAACAAATATTTTTGGCAAATATAGCATAAGCATATATAGTAAAATGATCTATCAAATTACAATGGTTCAGAATGAAAATTCTATAATTTTAATTAATTTGCCAAAATCAAATCTCTACATGAAAATCAGAAATGTCTCATTTATTTCTGAGTCATTTGATCTTTTTTTCCATTTTTTGTTTGTTTTTGTTAAAAGGTTAAATAAAACAATCATTTCCAAATGTAGTTTGCTAAAATCAAACTTATAAGACTATCCACAAATGCATTACTAAACTGATTACATTAAGTTAGTTTTAGATTTGATTGCACGCGATAGAAATTGCATTTCAGTTTTTCTTTTATTTTCTGCTGTTTCCAGTAAAGATTAGCTCATAATTAAATAAAATACATCTTCTTTTTTTTTCTAAAATAACACAAAAACATATTATCGGTAATAAAAGTATAATGTTCAATATTACTTATCGAAGTAATTCTTTATGAGGATGATAATGTCTGCTACATTATCTATCTAATCAAATTAGAATCAGCTACAAACTAACTTTTTGTGTTTCTTAATCAAGTAAAGTATTTCTAAATAAAGATGCTTCTGAGAATGAAGGAAATTAAATTGAAAAACCATGTAAAGCTCTCCACTATAGTTAAGCTGTCATATCGAAGCTCTAATCATTTAATTTTTAACCATAAAAACCCTTACTGGAATTCAATTTCAATAATGCATCAAGATCCAACTCCTTTTCTCTTTCCATCAAATTTATTTTAGGCAACTAAAACCACGACTACTAAACCGAGATTCCTACCATTGCAATTTCATTTCTATTAATGAAAATATTACTATCGCAAAAATCATTAAATAGTGCTTTGTGTTCCATGTAATAGTTTTGGTGCTATCCAGCTGCCGTTGGCAATATTCTGATAGAAGAAATTACGGTTGCAGTTTTTCATAATCATTTATTCTTTTTTTTGTTATTATTATTTCTCTTTTTCTCAATGTTCTCTAAGTATAATTAAGGGAACTCTTATCCGATAACATTTCAGTAGATAATGGTTGCATATTGTCCTTTCCGCCTGTATATGTGGTTTCCCCGCGGTGACATTTGCATGGTTGCGTTCTTCCACCCCCTTCCCCTATTCATACCCTAGGGAGGGGAACTTCTCGTAATTGATGAAAGTGTTCCATTTTTTTCCACCCATCCCGCTTTCCTTCTTTAGCAAAAATTTAATATTCTTAATTAACATCAATGATAGGCTAATTGCTTTTGGTTTTGTGTCTCCTGAGCCAGATCTATAATTTCATCTCTCTACCTTTTTTTTTTTAGGTCTTAGCTTTTCCTGTTGTTGCCTTTTGGGGTTTGGTTGGGGCGTCGTCGCTGAAAGAGCTTGCTAGAAATAATGAGAAGAAAAACCGCTGGAGAATATGATCGTCTCTTCTGGAAATATAAAAAATGATAAAGAGTGGAATAAAATGTTGGCTTCAAAAATGATGAAAATGGCTATTTTTCTCCCGATGAAATTCTTAAGGGGTTTCTGCATGATTCAACAAGATTAATATATCTTTTTTTTGTCTGTTATTTTAATCTTATTATTATTTTTTTGTACATTAGAAGCACATTTAAAAAATTAAAATAACCATTTTCAGAATTTTTAACTAGAAAAAGGTATCGTTTTACAGTACGGTTGAAATTACAAACACTGTTTTGTTATTATCAAAATCATTCATGCAAGGAAAATGCTATTTAATATTTTTTTTTATCCCAACCTTGCAATTTTTATATTTTTTTATAATGTCCCAATCATACAATAGTGAATATGAAACTGTTTGTAAGAAGATATAGGGAAGTTTTAGCCCATTTTTTATGTTGTTTTCTTCTAGAAAACATTTATTTTTTAATCCAATGTTTCTAATTTAATCGCGAAATTTTATATTCTTGTTGTTATGAGGATGTATTTTATGTTTCAAAAAACAGATCGAGTTACGAATTGAGCGTAATTGTCCTGATTGGCTGTTTTCTACACTAGACAATTTTTAATTTTTATCATAAAAGTAAGAGAAAATCCGGAAATCTCTTGCAATGGAGATTTTAATGACAAAAATCAAAAATTTTCTTTCTCTCTAAGAGAGTAATTTTAATTACATTTTTTAGCTAAAAGAATGTTTTCTCTTGATATCCAATACAGTTTCTATTTTTTTTATCATCATTAACAATGAAATATCTATCACATATATCACAAGGTTCAAACTGAGCCTATTAGTATTTGATATTGTGGGACATCTCCAATACGTAATTTTATCTTTTGAAGGTCTGTAATATTACGATGATATTGTAATAATGTTGTTGGACAATCTGAACTAAATAAAAGATAACTCACATAATAATGTGATGATTGAAGAGAAAAAATTATCTATGAAGAGAAAAATTATTATCTTACTATCCCCCATCTAGATTTTTTTTTTTACATTTTTCTATGAAATATTTTACAATTATGCTTAGAAAGGTTTAAAAAACATTTTTTTAATATTATTCTAATAAAAGCTATTTTTAAACAATATCATTTTATTTCTTAGCTTGAGATTATTTCATATTCAAATTTTTTACTAGATGGCATCACTGACAAACAAAATTTAATTTTATTAAAGTTTAACTAATTACAAAAGTACTAAATTATTTCATTATTATTGAAAATATACAATTTTGAAGCTTTCATTATTTTATCATTTCAACGAATAAGTGAAAATTGTGAATAAAAGTGTCTAAAAATGTAAAACAATTGCAGAAACATTTATATTTTATTAACACGCATAATGGAGTTCAAAGCACCACTTATGATAGCTTAAAATACTCAAGAATATCGTTTGAACATTATATGGCATTTAAAAATATCAACTTACAAGTAGCATCATTGTAAAATTATCGCGCAACGCTTGAAATTAATAAGAACTGTCTATCCCCTTGGAATTAACACTAAAACCATCATCTGAATGGTTAGATTAATCAAACATAGAGATTGAAAACAAGTTAGCTTATCCGTTCAAAAGATGTACCATATGATTATCAAAAGTAAATCTTGCCTGATACAGAATCGCTATCGTCTGTAAGCAATGGCTTAGAAAAGCAAACTGACAATCCGAGTTTCCCTTGTCGTCACAAATATCTTAGCATATGTAAAAGTAATTTAATGCGATATTATATTTTCACATATATAATATGTTTGCTTTGAAAGTTTAAGACACAAGTGTTCTTATAATTTGGCACAGTTTGTTCCATCCTAAAATACACATTTTATGCATTCAAAGACCACTTGACTCTCCGTCGTTTTGCTACTGACTATAAGGTAAAATAGTCAGTAGCACGATTCCATTATAAATGTTGACGAAACGGTTCTCAGTCCCTGCCTTTAATACACAAATAAACCTGCATTTGATTCTAAAACGAACAAGGTCACAGCATTCTTTATTATTTGTAGAAATAAACTTGCATCACTTATTTTTCCATCAATATTATTAGCGTAACATGATATGATCGAACATCAATCCAGAGATATTGCAATCTTTTATTTTAAATTGTTCTGGAACTTACTTTCAGGCCATTCAAAATTCAGACAATGGATAGAAAAATAATGGAAGGGGAAGGCGAGAGGGTCGAGAAACCTGTTTGCATTCGAAATAAGTGGCAGAATAAGCGAGCGATTATCTCTGCAAACAAATCGGATGTTTGGTCCAGAGGGGATCATACCCCTCTTGCCAACACAATTGCGATTTCCAGTACTCCAGGGCACGCGATTCGCGAATCATGAGTCATCCCCAGGCAGCCTGTTGCTGAGTCCCCCACCCACTCCATCTTGAGGGGAGGGGAAGAAAAACATTGTTTGTCATCCCCTCAGACTCCCCATGAGCAAGAAACCGCGCCCCACTGCAATAAACGTACTAGTTGCTTAATAAATCGACTTGGGGGACTGTCAACAAAGTTTGTACGACAAAAAAAAACCTGAGCTGGTTTTTGTTTATTTTTCTGCTTTTTTTCCTAGTCGTATTCAGTCAATAACCTTTTAATTTTATATATTATTTGCCTGAAATTTTTAATGACCTTGAAGGGGATATAGAAGATAAGAGGAAGACTACCTTCAAAGAGATCTCTATATATCAATCATATTGTTAATAAGGGAAAAATTTCGATGTGAAAATATTTGGTATGATCAAAAATTCCGCTGGCTTTTGTTTTCTTTTAAGCCCCCTCCCCCTTTTCCATTTCCATTCAATCCATGGCATTTGAATTTTGTGCTGTTTGTCTGAAATCTATAACAGCTTTGAAGGTCATATAAAAGATTAGAAGATAGCTATATTAAAAAGAATATTTACATTTCTCCCATATAATTAATATAAGAATAATTTTGATGCAATAAAATTCAGTCAATGGCATTGAATTTTTGTGGCATTTCTGAAATTTATATCACCGTTGTAGAATATATAAAAGATTAGTAGAAGGCTATGTTGAAAAGAATATATATATTTCTTTCATGTGATTATAGTTTCATTTGGTTTCTTTCATAAAGAAAAATTTTAATATATAATAAAATTTAATCAATGGCATTTGAATTTTATGCACTATTTGTCAAAAATACATAACATCGTTGAGGGTTATATAAGAGATTAGCGGAAAATAGTATTGAAAGGAATATGTATATTTCTTTCATATGGTTATGGTTTCATACGGTTTATATCATCTGAAAAAAAATTGATATAATAAAATTCAATCAATGGCATTTGAATTTTGTGCTATATGCCTGAAATTTATAACGACGATAAAAGTGATATAAAATATTAAAGAAAAGTGATATTAAAAGCAATATGTATATTTCAACCATCTCGTTAAATGGGAGAAATTTGATATAATTAAATCTTTATTGCATCAGTTAATACATTATAATTTATTATTAAATTTATCATATGTTAGTTAATTTTAGAAGTTATGCAATTATAAAGTGAGACATTTATTAAATAATTGCTGCCAATGTATCAAAAGTACCAGTCCAACATATTGTTAAAGTGGGTGAAAACTTTGGAATATAGAATGCTTGATTGGTGTGTGTGTGTGTGTGTGTTTCGAATAGCGAGCTACTTATATTTGAAAGATTCGAATGATATAAATGTTTAAGAAGAAGGGGGTAATACTGTATCGTTTGAAAACAATCATACATCAATAATTTCATAGCAGATTAAAAAGAAAAATGTACAACTGTTTTGTGTTATTTCACATAAATTAAGTGAAAAAAATTAATAACATCAAAAGGCTATTATTTTAAATGATAAATTACTTACAGTGGTTATTTATCACTCGTGGAAAGCTGTAGAAACAAAAAAAATGTCAGTTGTAGTGTCTGAAAATAATGAATAAAAGCCAATAAATCTTCTAAATGATATCATTCGTCAAAGAAGTTTCGAAGACTTTATGACACACAGAAAATGATTATACAGTAGAATAAACGCTTGAGATTTTTTAAATAAAACTCCAACTTGTCATCTAAACTTAAATTAGGATATTTATTTGGGTGATTATATACTCTGGAAACAACAGTTCAGTATAGTTTATATGATAATAAAAAGAAAATAATTAAGGAAACTGTACATGATAATAAAAAGAAAATAATTAATGGAAGTATATATGATAATAAAAACAAAATATTTAATGGAAGTATATATGATAATAAAAAAATAGTTCATGGAATCGCGTTTTACAAATAAAATATAATTCAATAATAAAGTCATATTCAAATGCAATTTCTTATGAGAATATATTTTGATTACAAAATTTAATCAATCTGACCATATCCCTTATTACCAGATGATAAGTTGAATGATAAACGTGGATGTAATGATAAGTATAAACACGATTATAATGATCATAATGATTCAATATAATAACGAATCAAATCCACCTCAGTTTTTGGCTATTAAATACACCAAAATAGATCTATATAGCGTCGTATGAGACTTCTTCAACTCGTACTGCAACAATCCGTTTATAATAATTAATTAAAAAGCCACTCAAAAATAGAATTCTTTTATGGAAATTATTTAATAATAAAAAAAACTTATCTTGACATGCATTTGTTAAAATTAATTCAATTTTTTAAAGAAAATTTTGTAATTACTTCTATGATAAATTTCAGTTAAATTTTGATAGAAAATAAATGCATTTGTGGAGGAATCGGTTTACCACCATTTAAAGGAATTCACAGAAATCTCCGGACATAGAAAACATCTGCAAGTTGAAAAAATGACTTGAGTTCAATACTGATAGTACCAAGTAAAGACATAATGTCAAAAGTTGTCACTTTTTGCCAACTGTTTGAAAGTTTGTAGAGGAGGAGGTGGTCAGTATTTGACACTTTTAGGGCCAATTATCTTGAAGAAAATACCAGTTTGACAAATTTGGTCAGGATGGACATTGCTAAAGATCACAGTCAGCCACAACAAATTCTGTCGATATTGTTACTTTCAGTTGTGGCAGGGTGGTCGTCTGTACACAAGAAGAGGGTCCAAAACGCGCAATTTTGGTATTGTGTCTCTTCTTCAATTTGTCTGTTTAGTTGTCAACATGATAGCTAAAAACCGCTTAGTGTTAGAAGCCTGAAATTTGATACGTGAAATTATAAGTTCATCTAGTTTTAGTTTAGTTGTATTAAAGTCCTACTGTGAACCAAAACCTAGAACTATTTTGAGGCGTATCTCGCAATTTCAAACAGTAGTCAGATGACGAGTACGGCACCTGAATTGGCAGCTCCGTCTTCACACTACACTACATCAGTGGGAGAACGCTTGGCCCTGACTTTTAACGTGCACATTAATTTAAATAAACGAGATTCGACTCGTTATTTTGTGAAGAATTTTGTTGTTAATAGGCAGTAAAAATACGTTTCGAATTCTGTGGATCTGAAACATATTCATAAAGCTTTCTACTGTAAAACATTAAATGAACATCCTTCCCTCATTAAACAAAAATATTTCTACTGATTTAATATGTACACTTAGAAATAAATGTACAAATATATTTTAATGTGAAACTACTTTCGAATTTTTTATTTCTTTCACTTCGAAATGTTTCCATATCTTTCGTAAAGCTTTCCACTACAGTCCATTAAATGTCCCACTCCTAATAAATCAGAATTACCTCGTTTCATTTAACGTACACTAGGTGAATAAGTAAGGAATTTTTTTTTAATTTAATCTACCATTCAATTTAGAATTCTTCAGCTCTGAAATATATTCTTTCATAGCGCTTTCTATTGAAGTACATGAAATGAACGCCATGAATTCATTAAAAAAAATTGGGTCTATCTTAATATACATAAAAAGAAATAAATGCACAAAGATTTTATGGTAAATTTACCTTTGAACTTTCGTTTCTTTTGATTCGAAATGCTTCCATTCTTTTTGTAAATCTTTATACTGAAATCCATGAAGTGTTCCGCACCTAATAAATCAAAATTAACTCATTCCATTTAACATACATTAGGTCAATAATTAAGGAATAATTTCTTTTTAATTTCTTTTCGAATACTTTGGTTCTGAAATATATTCTTTCATAACGCGTTATACTGCAGTACATTAAATGAACGTCCTACAATCATAAAACAAAAATAATTCTACTGATTTAACATACACATTAAGAAATAAGTGTACAAAGATTGTAAGTGGGAAACCAACTTTGAATATTATTTTTTCTTTTCACAAGGCTTTTATTTCTTTCGTAAAGCTTTCCACTGAATTCCATTAAATGTCCCACACCTAACAAATCAGAATTACGTTGTTTCATTTAACGTACACTAGGTGAATAAGAAAGGGATATTTTCTGTTTAATCTAGCTTTGAATTTGGAATTCTTCGGCTCTGAAATATATTATTTCATAAAGCTTTCTACCACAGTACATTAAATAAATGTCCTGCACTCAAAAAACAAAAATGAATCTGCCGATTTAATATGCTCAGTAAAAGAATTCTTGTACAAAGATGGAAGGTGGAATTACCTTTGAACTTTTAATTCTTTATCTTCGAAATGTTTCCATTCATTTCGTAAAGCTTTTTACTGAAATCTATGAAATGTCCTGTGCATAATAAATCAAAATTATCTCATTCGATTTAAAGTACACTTGGCAAATATTTAAGGAATATTTTCAGTTTAATATAGCTTTCAATTTAGAATTCTTCGGTTCTTAAGTATATTATTTCATAAAGCTTTCTAACAAACTCCATTAAATTTCTTATACTATCTGAAACAAAATGAATTCTTCTGAATTAGAATGCACCAGGCATACATGAGAGGCAAATTTTACTAAAATCCTTAGGTGAAGTTACGAATACTTTGATATTGAAGAAAAGGTAACCGCGACTGTTGAAAACTATATTCTGTACAGGAATCTTGAAGTGAAATTCGGAGTATTTCGACAGTGAAAAAAAGACAATCATGACTGTTTAAAACCATATGCTATACAGGTATCCTTTAGTAAAATTCCGAATACTTCGACATAGAAAAAAAGACAATCATGACTGTTGTAAACTACATTCTGTACAGGAATCTTGAAGTGAAATTCTGAATATTTCGACATTAAAGAAAAGACAATAATGACTGCTGAAATCATTATTGTTTTCTTAATCATATTAACATAATAAACATTTATCCTTTACAATCTTATTAAGTAAGTAAATTATTCTTGGTTTTTAATTATTATAAAAGAAAGGATAAAAAAAGAAGTAATAGGAATGGTAAATAAATTGAAAATAGAAGTTTCTCCACCATTTTCTTTAAAAATGTACATTCTAATTGGAATATTTATTGTCGAATTCATAAACTTGAGATGCTGCAACGTAAAAGAAGAATAAAGATAAAAGTGAAAAACACAGCGAAATGAAGAAAAGTAAGTCATTACTTGAGTTTTCCCTTATTTCCTCTTGAGCCGAAGGAAAAAATGAAAATATCTTTCGAAAACAAAAGTTGAGATGAAGTATAAAGGAAGGATTATCATCTTTTTCTCGTTTTATGAGAAAACCGTAAAAAAAAGAAAGAAATTTCCATCTGGAAATTACAGAAATATGTTTTTCTCCGTTTTTGCAGGTAATGCGTATTCTTTTCGAGTAGAGCCTGGATGAAAAGATTCAAGTGCATTAAACTTTCGCTTCGAGAAAAACTTAAATAAAAAGTGAAAAGCATCTACTGTTTTGGCCAAAGAATTTTTTTAAACTGTAGTCTATTTATATTTATGATCAAAAGTACATGTTGTTAGAAACATGTTTTAATTTATAGTATCTGCAAACAATGTTATTTCATAAAACATCTTGAAAGTGGCCTTCCCGACTTAAATATTAACTGTAATTTTCAACAAGATATATAATTTTTTACAATCTTTTATTAAGTATAGGATTTTATAATTACTTTTCCTTTTACTTTTCCATATACCATTGCGTTGAAATTTTATATAGTTGCTCACGTCATATTTCAGATCCATACTTAGAATTCCTAGTTTTTATGTTGTTGTTTCTAATGGCACAAGCCATGGGCATGCTCATTGATACATCAGCCGAATGAGCGTCTCTTGTTTGAAACAGCACCAACTAGGACCAAGAATAAGAATTAGCTCCTTATTCATCTTATTCGCTTGCACAGCCTCTTTTAACTGGAGGGGGGACATTCACACAACTCACAGAGAGAACACAAAAGAAGAACAGCCATGCCCGAACCGGGACTCAAACCTGGGATGCCCAGATCTTTAGGAAGACTCGCTACCCCTATGCCAGGACGCCGGCTTCTAGATTTTATTATTATATTGATCGGTTTCTTTTGATTTGATATTGATTCAGATTGCATAGCATCATCTGATAAAGAATCTCAAAAAAAATTCTACACCATTCATAATGATTCCATTCATTGTAAGTTAATATGCCAATGATCACCATTTATTGTAAGTTAATATGTAGAGATTAATAAGAAGTAAAAATTTTTTATTAGTATCAGTGTTGAAACTGTAACTGGTTTATTGCTGCCTTACCTTAGCTACCAGGATTGATTGATTGGCCTTCTCCGCAACAGCAAGAGACGAAAATTGAGATCGAAATAATAAGATCCAATATCTTCGCAACCTAATTTTCTTTATGATACCTTCCGAAAAATCAAGAACCAACTATATAATTGAGCGACTTTTAATGGTGATTTCTTGGTGCCCTTCTGCTATAGTAGTATTTAAAAAAAATGATGTATATTTTTATTTTAAGATATAAATTCTATATTTTTAATATTTACCAGAAATTTTTTTTAGTTGATACAGATTTTTATTTTAAGATTAAAGTTCAAGTAAAAATCATCAATATAAAAGCTCAAATAAAAAGTTCAATATAAAGATCATCTTTAACGAAGGACGAATTCAAAATAATTTTGAATGTTTTAACTACCAATTTTTTTGTTGATATAATGCACTTGAGATATATAAGATGCTGTATTTTTCTATTATAATATTCACATGTCCATGACAACATAAAATGATACTTAATTCATTCACGTATTTGACTCACAGTGGGATATAAATCAACAATTACGATGATAAAATAATATGCTAATATTAATCTTTGGCGAAAATCTTAGATTTTCACGCCAAGTCAGATATAAATACCACCACCCGATTGAAGAGAGAACGTAGAGAAGACTGGTGCAAAGAAGCTGTTATCTGTCTGAGATATTAGATGTCTCTGTGTTTAGAAGCTTTTTCCTGCTGTATTAGTTAAATTGGAGCAGCCAGTTGTGGTAATTGCTGCTGTAATTGCCTGCATCTTCTGGATATATCTAAGAATAAACGTCTTGTGATTTCCGAGGGATGGTTTCATCATCTCTCAATCTACATGAAAATCGAACCATGGTACAATATCTACAAATTGGCACTAACGCATTACCACTTTGTGCCCTTGGTGCTTCCAAAGATCTGAACCTGCGTATTCTATACCTCCTTTAACTCCTCCTTCATAACGAAAGAGCAGCGATTGGACATCTATAGCGTCTTGGCCTTTACCCAAAGACTGACAACTGTGGCATCACCACCGTCTTTGTCATCTGATCACTAAGACACTATACATACCTGTAAGTTAACAAGCAGGAAAGCCTTTTCTTAAATTTCTAAAAGGAAGAAACGCAAGATTAAATAAAACAATGAAAATTACTACTGAAAACTATAGCGTATTACATTTATGTTATTATACATAAACTCCTTGGCCTCCCCTAAGATCTGCGTCCAGGGCTTCTATACCTCCTTTGACCTTCTCGTCGTAACGGCAATTAGGGCATCTGCACCCCCTTTGTCCCTCCCCAAAATAATTTATTGAGGCATTTGTACCTACTTTGGTTTTCCTCTTGAAATTACGATGATTGGAGCATCTACACCCCCTTTGCCCCTCTAAAAAAACAACCGATTGAGGTACCTTTACCAATCTTTGGCTTTCCTCTTGAAATTACGGTGATCGGAGCATCTACACCGCATTTGTCCCTCCAAAAAACAATTGATTCAAGGCTCTTTACCTACTTTGAATTCTTCTTGAAATTACGGCATTCGGAGCATCTACATTGTTTTTGCTCTTCCCAAAAGGATCTGCAAATAAAGAAACTACAATGTCTTTGCAGACCGGTCACTACAATACAAAAATTTTTGTTAATAAGAGGTATATTCCTTTTTTTTAAATTTCCAAATAAAAGAAGGAAATAAAACAGATAAAAGGAAGCTATAAAAATAAGAGCTGCGTATGTATATAAGAGCTGTATATATAGAAAGAGAATACTTTTGTAATTTCAAACCGACAAGATACATCTACTATACAACGCGAGAGGGAAAAGAGGAAAGAGCAAAGTAAATCCCCATGATTATATACTGTGATATTATAACAGGGATTTCTTACACGTGTCGATTTAGGTAAGGAAACTATCGGGATCTTTCAAAAGATTATGTTCAGACTCCAATTTTTTATCCCTTCACTCAGAGTGTGGGAACCTATCAATTTCAGCAACTTAACAGAGCCTCTATTATATTAATTAAATAAAAAAGTTAATAGGATCAGGAAATAATAGAACATTTTAGAATGAAGTTAATATGTGATAAATTAAAATAAAAAATAGAAAAATATTAAGAATTTAATTTAGATTGGTGTATATGTATTTATGCGCACTATAATTAAATTGGTAACATTAAAAGGCAATGCTAGAAGTTTTTAAGCAGCTTAAAAACTATTTTGGAATAATAGTATCTGAAGGTTTCTTAAAAAGGGAAGTTATGATTTTTAGTTAAATAAATTTTATTTAAAAAAACCCTTTTAAACTGCGCTTTCTTATCTTCCCAAGCTGATTGTAAAAACATATTTTTATCTCTACTCTAAATGATTTGGCAAGCACACATATTCTTATTTATTACTAATAAAAATAGTGATAATGATAATGCTTTTTTATAGATTATACTCCAAAAAAATGTCCCATGTAACATGTATTTAAAAAAATTGTAAAACATTTTCTGATACTTTAAACCAATTTCTAGAAACTTGGCATGAATATAGGAGGAAAGAAATAATAGTTAGTTTGATAAGAAAATAAAAGAAAGAACTGATAATAATAAGTTTTTATCTTAATTTTTTTAAAGAATAGTTTATGTTACACATTTCCTTTCCTGTAATCTTTTCAAATATAACGACGAAAAAAAAAGAAAAAGAAAAGCAATCTTAAAGAGATATCTTTGAAGTTTAAAAACAATCAAAATCTTGAAGAAAAACTATTCTTTTTGTTTCTTTTACTTCTCTTGTTATCAGAGACAATCCGTAAAATCTTCGTTCGTTTTATTCTTGTTGAAAATTTCCGATTACACTAAGAACATGGAATTAAATTCATATTATCTCTATTCAATTTGTAATTTTCTTTTTCTAAAAAAATTACTTTTCTAAAACCTGATTTATATCATGAGCCATCCTGTAATTTTTCTTTTATATTTCTATTGTTTGCTTTGTTCCCAATTTATATAGATTATAATAAAGAAATATATAGCAATTGTTTGAGAAAAAAATGGCATGCCTTTATTTTCAGCTTTCAATGTTTTACATGCAATGTATAGAGAGAAAGAAAGTATTATAATATTGAAAAGATTTCATTTCAGCATTTAAAAAATATATCAATCTATACTTCATCATTGAGGGGGAAAAATCCTTTCTATGCTTAACTACGTTTATTTGTTTGTTTGTCTGAGAATAAAATCACTTGAAAACGGAAAAAGACGAATATTGAAATAATTCAAAATATATACTTTCATCCTTTTTTTACATTTCTATTTAGTTTTTGATGAAATGAAATTGATATTCTTTCGTTTTCCTAAAAATTGAATGCTTTGATGTGAAATGATATGAAATCGTATGTATAACAGCAATTACATAAGCAAAAAAGAAATAATAATAATAATGACAGAACTTTATTATTCTTCTTCAGATGACAGAACTTCATGCGTGTATAAATTTTTTTATTCCGCTTGTCTATTAATACTAATTCAGTATATTATTTTTTTGTCCTAATAATATTTTTGAGCAGCCTAATTTTAAAATCAAAAAGTAATCACATTTAAGCAGTTGAAATCTTGTATAAGTTTTACATTTTACCATAATCATTTATTTGTTCCAAAGTTTTGGCTTTGTCTTTCAATGGAATGTAGTTAATAATTCAAATTGGATATTTTTTTATTATATTACATGTCTTTCGATGGAATGTAGGTAATAATTCATAATGGAAATTTTTTATTATATTACATGTCTTTCAATGGAATGTAAATAATTCACATTGGGCATTTTTTATTAGATTATATTTCTTTCAATGGAATGTAGTTAATAATTCATATTGGGAATTTTTTATTATATTACATGCCTTTCAATGGAATGTAAATAATTCACATTGGAAATTTTTTATTAGATTATATGTCTTTCAATGGAATGTAGTTAATAATTCATACTGGGAACTTTTTATTATATTACATGTCTTTCAATGGAATGTAGTTAATAATTCATATCGGACATTTTTTATTATATTACATGTCTTTCAATGGAATGTAGTTAATAATTCAATCTGAGTATTTTTTATTATGCTACAAATCTATGCAACAAGTACACTTCGCTGTTCAAGTAAATGAAGAAACTGAGACAGCCGTTTTACTGATTTTAAGTAAATTTCCAATGGTTTTTTAAAAATATTTCATAAAAATAAGTTTAAGTACTAAAAGAAAGCGGAATCACTTCGCTAAATTACATTGATCATGTAAGCTTCCCTAAATTACTATCAAGCTTTCAGTATCTAGTATTAATATTAAATCTTTTTTGTATTGTTTCTTAAACTGGATTATATATACCACTGTTTAACAAGCAAAATTATCTACATTAATGTTCCAAAGTTTAAAAATGGAAAGATATAACTGAATATTCTTTCGATTTTAATGTTTATAATGAATTATTTTTCATATTTTATATTGATACTCGACCGCTAATTTTTGCTAGGTTTTTTAAAAAAGAAGATAAAACAATTTTTCTGTACCAGTAATGAATATGGCAGATTCACATTTTTCACATTTTAAACATATATACAATCTCATGTCTTTGCCATATTTTGGATAAAGTAAAAATTGGGGACGTAATAAATTGGCATTGTTTTTTCATTTCAGAAAAGGATGTAATGGTCCATGTCTTTACCATATTAACAAGAGATTAATAAAACTAAATTTTCCTCTACGAATAACGGATATAGTCACTTTACTATTTTTTACATCTTGAATTCATGTACTGTCTCATGTTCTCATAAAATGTGAAGAAAGATATGCCATATTTGCGACTGATACAGAAAATTTCAATTGTATCTTTCTCTAGTCAAAGTTGATAAATTATCAAAGATATGCTTAGGACAGCGATGTACCACTTAATGTGTAAACTGTTACTTTTTATAAAGAGAAAAGTGTTATAAACAATTTTTTAACTTCCTTATTTATCATGAAAATAAACTTTAAAAGCTTTCACAAACTTCATTGTTTGATTTTCTTTATTGTTGGAAAAGGAAAAAAAATTAAAAGAGTTTTTAAGATATTCGACGGATTTTTTAAAATAAATAGATATTATACCCATTTAATTAATTAGTAAATAATTCACTTTGAACATTTAATCCGTCGCACTTGGAAAAACAATGCAATGCATTATTACTCACTTAAAACAAGTGCTTGTTTATTGCTCCAAAAATAAATTTATTATTATGTGAGAACATCATGTTTCCGTTAGGGTTTTTTGAATAAATAAAGGCAACGAATGATTGAAGCTCGAAATCACGTAGGCAATTCTTAAAGCATAAATGGCATTATTCTTCAGCATCTTTTAATCACATATATTTTTTACATTCTTTTACCAGTATTGCATTATTATTATGTATGCTGCTTTGAAAGCAGATACGTTTTTAAAAGGTTATCCTATTTTTACCAGTATTGCTTTATAATCACGCATGCATTTTCGACAGTATATGTGTTTTTAAAATGTTGAAGGCAAAGTCCTTTTTGTGATGAATGAAGTAAAGTTGGAAAAACGGCAGATCTTTCACCATTTGCAAAAGGGCTTATTGTTGCTGCCCGTTAAGCAAGTGCCTTGATTTCGAAGACGGCAGATCTCATTGAGTTCTCAAAAGCAGTGATATCAAGGGTTTTCAAAAGTGGAAAGCAGAACCCACAGTCCTTCTCTAGAAGACGTAACCGCGGTTCGAGCACAGTTTCCCATGAGCGTGATCGGCGGCGTCTCCGACGGATTGTACTACAGAACAGGGACTAAATTGTAATTCAGCTGACACAAATCGTCAACCAAGGCTCTTCCCAACAGATTTCAGCTGGAACCATGTGCAAAGAATTGCAGAGTATAGTAATGCATAGTCGAAGTTACAGCATCTGTACCGCAATAACCCTGGTTTCACTTTAAAAATGGAACGTTGCTATTATTAAACTAAACATACAACCTTTATTTAATATATGTGGTATCCGCCCCATTTACCATCCAGTAACATTAGAGCGTTTTTCAGTCGCCATCTTCAAACGCAGCTAAAATGACGAATATAATTTTTGAAATTTGTTTTTTTAGACTTGAATACGAATTTTGTGATTTTTTACACTGCATCTCCTTTGTGTACTTCAAATGCAAGAAAATAAAAATGTAAATGATATTATTATTATAGTGGTTATGGGTGTATAGATGGATGTATTTTGTGTTTATTGGCTAAAGAACCAGCTCTAACTTTAGTGAGCCAAACCTATATTACATTTTGAGGTACAAAATAAAACGTGAAGTTGTTAAAGTATTAATACTTTAAAAAAACTTTATTAGTAACGTCAAAAGCTATTTAAAATCTATAACTCAGTAAAATATTTTTCCCTACAGTAGTAAAGCAAATAGGTCACTGTAGCAAAAATTCGAACTCGATAATTTAAATGAAGTAGTAAAATTTATATATTATTATTAAATTCAGGTTTTTTTTAAAAAAAATTGAAATAAACTTTTATTTTTCGTTTAATATCTGACTATCCAGTTAGTCGATTTCTAAATAACTAAATATTTAGGAAATAATAAAATTTATAAAGAAAGGCATTAGTCGATAAGTTGAATTTTGCAATCATTATTAATAAAATAATTCGGTATAGTTAAAATAACTATTTTGATCGTTGATATTAAAATTTTTCAAGCAGCATTTGAATTTATTTTAACTTTGGTTGTAAAATCAGTAATAAATTGATTTAATGAGATTAAAAATTGCAGTAAACCATTCATAAACTGGTACAGGAAAATTTTGGAACATTTCATTCAAAATCTTCCATTTTTATTCATTAACATCATTTTTATTCACAACATAAATATTTCTATAATAGTAAAAAAAAAAAAATCTTAAACATAAATGATGTATCTATGGTGTATTAGCAATACATCATTAGTGACAAGTAGTAATAAAAAAAGAATACTAGATTGATGGATAGCCTATTACGTTAGCCCTTACAAAAAATGGCTAGTATATGCTAATGACTTTCTTTATCTGGATCACCCAAAACAGTAACAAAAAAGTTAATAACAGAACAGAAGATATATTTCTCTCTTACTTGGATATTTTTTGGATAACTGATAGACTTCCATTACATAAAGGGTAGAGGCAAAAAGAAAAATGTAGGGTAGATAAAACCATCGAAACAAAAAAAAAATAACAACGTACAGGGAAGCATAATTCAGGCCAAAGAAAATTGCTACCATATAAAAGGCAGCATCATTTCCCAGAAAGTAGCACACACACATTCCTTTGCATAGACAAGTAATGAGTATTAAACAGCCCTCTTAGATAGTATCCATTTTAAGAATACCTCCCCAATAGTCCAATCTAAATTTAAACTATCAAAGCTAAAAACCAGTTCAGGACATCTTCCTAAAGTGAGTTTTTGCATCCTGCTCCATCAGCATTATCAATCCAAGATCTAATACTTGCCGTTTTTTTCCAAGAAAAAAATCAAAAATCAAAACTCCGTGGTAAACAAAACTCATTCTGGGACACTCCCCTTTCTAGTAACTGCCCTTTCCCTACCTCGCGATACGAGGCCCACAATGACGTTATTTCCCATCGTTTGGGAAGTCTTTCGGATTCTAAAGTACCCAGCCGACAGAAGGCCCGTCTTATTTCCGCACAGTACGACGATTTCGCAAAAATCCAGGGACAAATTCTCTTATCATGGCAATCGTAATGGGTCATGGAGAACGAAAAATTCCACGATAAAACTTTGGAAATGTGTTCTGGGGGGTGTCGGGAGCTTACGCCACTATAAATTCAACTGATAAGAATCTAAAACTGTTCCTGATACAGCGCGGCTTATCAAGTTCGGTGTTTTTATGGGGAGTCCATATCTTTCCATTATAACCGCCTTGTTAAGCTAGTAGTTTAAATTTGCGGTATCTGAAACGGTGGTGCTTGGGCAAATTTTTAAGTGCGCTTTAGTGATGCTGATAATGTTGTGGGGGCTTCAAAGTCGCAGCCGTTAAAGTGACTCTACGTTGGCCGATTTTCCGCCGTATTGATTTTTTAAAACAATTTACTGGGTATTATCGATTAAATTATTATACGCTCAAATTGATCATTAATAAAAGTTTCTTTTCGGAGTTTATGCTTCTATCTGTTTTCGTTTTTTGAAAGATATGTAATAAGTTTGAGATAAAACTTTTAGGGGATTTCTTGTGACCGAAAAAGAAAAATTAAACTGTCTGTTATCTTTGAATTTTGCTGTGTTTATCTCTAGTCCCCCCATTTTATCGAATGTAATGTGATTGATTACATTTCGACATTTCATGGGAATTCTCAAAGATAATTTTGATTGAATTTTTTATGAAACTGTCGAAGACTGGGAGAAAGTCATGCATTAAATACAGTATAGATTTCAATTTAGGTATCGAAAACAAAAATATGTAATGAAAGATATGAAGTATATAAAATTGACATAAATTTTTAAAGCGATTTTTGTGGCAATAGATTAATATATTGAATTATTGGTTAGTTTTAAATTATTGTGTCTATTTGATCTTTTATCAAATATAATCAATTGATTGATTTTGGGTATTTTGAGAAATTATTAAGGATAATTTTGATTGAATTCCTGGAATTTTATATGACTTTTGAATGTTGAGTAAAATTATTAACTTAAATACAAGATAGGTTTCGATTTAAACATCCTCATTGAAGATCTTAAAGAAAAGGATAAAAATAAGCATTTAAGATATTTTTTTTATAAAAAACGAAATATATGTTATTACTAATAACAGTTTTTATAGAATTAATGAGCGAATACATCTATGCTTGCATCATTATCAACATTTATTTTATTGATAGTATTTACCATAAAGGTAGAATATCATTATAGCTTATACGAATAATAAGTACAGTGAATAATAAAAAAAAATTGCTTGGTTTTGGAGGTTTTAACACCATTATTGCTTATTGGGAGAAAAATGACCATTTCATCAAAAATGAACAAATAATGTTATTGAGGTATAATATATTAAATGAATATTTTTAATAAACGGTGTAAAGCAAAGTTTTCCTTAATAAATCTGTATTAAATAAAACAGAATTAGATTAGAACGTACACATGTTTTATTTCGAATAATAGCTATTTTTAAAATGAATAAGTTTCACACACATTTTTTGTATCATTATTTCATTTTTTCATAAAAAAATTTAATTGGCTGATAAGTTGTTATACTAAGTTATAAAAGTCTTTAGAAATATCTCTTTTTTCTTCGCTATTATCATCAATTTATATCAATTTTTATCTATATTTTCATATTGTATTTTGAATTTTTAACAATTCTGGGGATGGGAGAATATTTTTGAAAAGTAATTGAAGTATGAAAAACTGAAATTTTTTGAATTTGTTATAACTCCTTGGTAAATATCAAAACGTACAAGTTCTCCGTAGGAAGTAAAAATTATTTTCTATGAAAAATGGTTCTTTAGTTATTTAGAAATTAGTATTCTTAAAATTAATTTTTTTTTTGTTTCTTATTAATTAAAAGATCTCTCTGAGAGGATCGGTAACATTTAGATACATTAATTTGATTAACAAGCCTTCAATATATTCCTGTTCAAAATGTTCGAATGTTTTCTTAACAATAATTAATCTAAGTGAAAGCGAGTTGAGTCTGTAGCTGTTTGAACTTCCATAGGTGGGTGTGATTTGAAAATCCCGAAGGGTGGAGCTCAAAGCAAGATACTATATCTAGTAAATGATTGCAATTCATTATTTAGATCCTTGATTTGATGTATCTTGATAATGAAGCATCAAGATCTGTAACGAATCAAATCAAATTTATTAAACCATGCAGCCCATCTCACCACACCAACATTATTTTGGGATCATACGATTCTACATCGTAAAGCACTTTTATGATAAACTGCAAACAAACTGATATTTAGGTAATATTTTCATCTTTTAAGATCTATTATTTGATTTAAGTATACTTAATAACAGAAAAAATGATGAAAGTTCTGTTTTATTATTTTCTTATATTTATGACATTTTATGGTTTAACCAATAGAAGATTAAGAATAATTTAGTATAAAAACGCTATATCAGCAATTAATTAAACACTTTGATGTAGCATGGTTCTTTGAGTTAACTAAGCTAGATAAATGCTGACAAAAAATTAAGAACAAACATTTATTCTAGGTTTACAATATAGACGAATTTAAGCAAACGAAGTGATACAACAAATAATATAAAAAACAATTTTTTAATATAAATACCTACTTAGATTTACAAAGAAAAATCTAATTTTAGTTACTTTTTATTAAATAATTGCGATTAATATAAATACGTACATTAATAAGACATAATCACAATACTTAGCGGCAAAATAGAAAGCGAATTTACAAGCATTTTTCTAGTCTTCTTTCTTGTCATTCACTTTATATATTGTGTACGAACTCGCAACCCAAGGGATGTGAATTTAACGCAATACCAACCAGATTATCTTGGCCTAACAATTACATTGACTATACATAATTTATCAACAATTATATTACCTTTGAATTTTCAACGCCAACTGAGGCTTCAAGGCTAATTGTGGAAACGCAAAATGCATGATTTTCCTACACCAGTTGAGGTAAGCAGTATAAATT
The DNA here is from genome assembly GCA_026289955.1 of Argiope argentata. Taxonomy (NCBI): domain Eukaryota; kingdom Metazoa; phylum Arthropoda; class Arachnida; order Araneae; family Araneidae; genus Argiope; species Argiope argentata. The sequence continues at coordinate 711,403 of JAOUZG010039927.1, read as the reverse complement.
AAAGATTTCTAATTTTCTTTATTCTATATTCTTTTAATTCCAAAGTACTTCAAAATGAATCAGAACGATTAATTAACAATGTTTAATTTTAAATGCATCAATCATTACGAAAATAAACCGAATCGTTTAAAATAATCGATCGAAAACAAGTTAAGCCTAACCTCATTAGTGTGCGGAAAAAACAAATTGAATTCTTTACTTATATGGCTGCGGGAAAATAAATATTGTCAACTAGAAAATTAGTTTTTTTATTAATAAATAAAAAAATAATGAATTATGTTTGATAAAACTGTATTAACATCAAATGTCATCCACTATAAGTTTAAAGAAATTTATTTGAATTTGATTGGATGAAAAAAAGGATTTTATTAACGAACTAGCTTTTACCCTTGACTTCGTACGCGTGGAAATTTTGATGTGTATATTTAAGAACTGATAGTCTAATCATAATGTAAAATAGTAAACCGTGAATTTTAAACATGAATTGGGTAACAAATGCAGATTAGAAATTTTTAATTTCAATTAATCTGGTTTATTTTTAACCAAAATTACTTCTGAAGGAATCGAAAGAACTATTACTTAACAAACATTAATTTTAAATATATCAAACACTACGAAAATAAACTGAACCGTTTGAAATAACCGGTTGTTATATCTAACCGCTTTAGTGTTGGGGGGAGGGGATTGCTTAGAACTTTAAGGTTTTTTCCCCTTTGCTGGGCGCAAATTAACAATCGGCAAAGAAAATTGAGAAAAGTTGGCGAAATTCTAAACTATTTTCGATCGGAAATATACCACTATAAGCATATATGAAAAATACATAGCTATGGCAAATACAATTTAATTAAAAAACACACAATAGCACAGCTTTGATATAAAGTCATTTTCGCCACACACAAAAAAAAAATAGTTAGCCACCAAATTTTAGCGAAATGGCCGAATGTGGCTCGCATTGATTTTTTTTTTAAATATCACAAATTTCCTATTTATTTTATTTCATATAATCACGTGCTCAAAATGACATTTTTCTAGGTTTTATTTGCTGTAGTCATTAACTAATTATTTTTTAAACCAGAGCCTTTGTAAATGCGATGGCAACATATGATTAAAAACTGATTTTTTCGAGATGCTCTTGCAGATTATAAAATTTTTACTTTTTCGCCTACGAATTTATTATTGACGCCAAAAAACCCCTCCCAAAAACAACATCATGTTCTGACATGATAAAAATTTAAATAAGTCTTGTAACCTTAAAAGTATATTTGCTGCTCCAAAGGAAGTTATTTGGAAACAGTTATTATATTTTTGTAAGGAAGTGCTTGGAATCCTTTCCAGTACCTGAAACCAATGAGTACGATGGCTCTGGAGGCGGAACCAATGGCACTAATTTCACTTTTTCCTTTGTGCTACACAATCCATTTGCTCCATTATTGTATTTAAATGCCTTACAATGAGGGCAAACTAAGTTCATAGATCCAATAGCAACGCATTGGTAGGAACTGTTGTCAATTGAAACATCGAAATAATGATGACACACACACACACACCATTCTTTTCTTTTTGCTGTCCTTTTTTTCTTCACTACTTTTCTTTCTACAAACCCCTTTTCGCCTTCGTTCTTTTTTTTCTTCCCTGCCCAGACTTTTGAGAAGGCATAGATTAAATATTCATACATATAAAAAAACTAAGAAATTAAAAAGAATCGTTCATACATAAATCGTTTCAAAAATAACATAAACACATTAAGAGCTCTTCATGCCGTATTTATATATAAAAAAGAATTTTTCATCTTTAAGAACAACAATAAAAAAATAACTTTATATCAGAACACAATCAATAGAAACAGTAAAAAATAAAACTATCAAATAATGAACAAAATGATATTCACGGCAGTTTGGAAGACTTTTTTTTTCAGTATAATCAGCTGCATAAAAGCAACTATTTTCTTTCTTTTTTTTTGCACTCCCTGTTTTCTATAAATGAAAATCAACTGACTTCGCGCATTTCTTTCTAAACAAATCATAATCTATTACTTCCTGCTATCTTACTCAGTTGGTGTGGGGGAAGGAAATGCAGATTTTTGGCGGGAAAGTAAGAAAAGTGTCGTTTTAACTATTTTCCACGCAGTTTTTTAATTTTTTTCTCTCCATAAGAACCATCCTCGTGTCTTAACGAAAATATATTTAAAAAATTAGCCGAATCGGTCGAGCAGTTCTCTAGTTTTGCGCTTAGCAACGAATTTCGTGTTGCATATATATATATATATATATAGGGTGAGTGTGAGCTAAGAGTAAGAATTGAATAAAAATTGTGTTCTGCAAATAGATCTTGAAAAAAAATTAGTAAAATAATTAGAGTAACTAGATTCATAACAGTCTACTTACTATCCGACCAATTCGAATTCAATATTTTTTTTAACTCCTGTCATTCACTTTATGTATAAAATCGCACCTAATACAAACTTTATAAAGCAAAGAGAATTACTTTATTTCAAAATATACTTTAATGCGTTTTTTATAGATAATTACATTGAAGACATATATATTTCAGTGAAGATTGTTTTGTGTTTATTAACATATTGTTGGTGAAAACATGGTAGCCACCTAGCTTTAGTTAACATTGCTCATTGTACAATAATGAAAAAAATGTCATTTGAAAAAACCTAATGACTTCTTAAAGATTTAAAAATTTTCTCAAGTGGTCATCTGTTGTTGTTATTACTAATGGCACTTGCCATGTCCAAGCTCACTGATACATCAGCGTATTTAAGCTAAAATAAGCGTCTCTTGTTTGAAGTATCACTAACTAGGGCCGAGAGTACGACTTTAGCTACATACTCATCCCATTCGCTTGTACACCCGCTTTTTATAAAGGGGGGGCACATTCACACGTCTCACAGATAGAACAACTATTCCCTAACCTGGACTCGAACCCGAGGAAGACGCGCTACCTCTGTGCCAGGCGCCTTATCATAATTTCCAAATACAACACCCACTTTCCTCATCATATTTTAAAACTACCCTAAAAGTTATACCCCCAAATTTAGTTTTATTAATCCAAGTTTATTAGATGCGGAATTATGAGTGAATTTTTTGGTGATTTTCTAATGATAAAATTAAATTTTGGGCTTCTATTCACACCTTAAAAATTAATATAGTTATTGACTTCAAATTTTTTGTTATGAAAATATAAAGTATTCTATACATTTTGCTTGCATGTTTATCATTAAAAAACACGTTTAATGTGCACAATTTTTTTGAATTACAGCTTAAAAACTTTTAAATTTTGTCACAAATAATAAGACAAGGCTAAGTTATGGGGACTTGAAAATTTACAGTTCATTCAGTGACAAGTTTTCCCTTTACACTGAGTTTTATGTACAGTACCTAAAACAATTAATTTCGGGAAGAATAGCCGCCCTTTATCTATACACTATTATAAATCTGAAAGTTTGGATGGATGAATGGATGATGTTAGTCAATCACACTAGAACAGCTGAAAAAATTGGGATGAAATTTAGCGCACAGATAGACTATAGTCTAGAATAGGACTTAGGCTCATTTTTCATTAATTAAAAACTCTTTCCTACCAAAAATCATAATTCCCCATCACCAAATGAGTAAGACTTCAGTTGGAATTTTCCCCACGCTAATGAGGTTACTCTTAACAAGCTTTCGCCAGATTATTTGAAACTATTTTGTTAATTTTTTTGGTACATTTAAAATTAAACATTGTTTAATTAATCCATTTTTTTAAATTCATTTTGAAGTACTTTTGAATTAAAATAAAACAGAATAAAGGAAATTAAAATTTCTAATCTGTATTGCATTTCCCCGACTAGCGTAAAAAATTCCCGCATTTGCATTGTCCGTATTGTTGTCAAACCGTCAGTTCTCCCCCATACACATCAAAATTTCCACGACTACGAAGTTACGGGTAAAAGCTACTATTATATAAACGTCCCTTATAAATGCAGCATGGGGTTACTTTGAGACATATTTTGTATTTTTCAATCAGGGTCAGATAACGAGGACGATATTTGAACAAGAATTTCAACCTTCAATGCCGTCTTTTCCACGACGAGAGATTTATCTTGCAACAGGCTCGAATCTTCAGAGGAATCGGTTTTGAGTCTAGAATCCTCCAGCCCCGAAGGCGTAATATTATTATAAGGTCACTGCTTTCCTTTATATGCTTCATACATTAAAGAGAAAAGGTGATGCATCATTTCCGAGAGAGCTACCCTGAAACACAAATGCATTTTTAACTGTTAACTTGCAGCCATACCATTAAAGTCACTTTTAACGCGTTGAATAATCTGCTTGAGTTTGGTAAATGATAATTCAGATATGTATTGCATAGTAATAACCATAACAATAGATTTTCATTTCAATTTCACAAAGGACGACTTGCTCACAATCGTTTTGATGACGCCATCATGCAAAATGCATTAGTTTCGCCCCTCTGCCACCGTGCGTCACTTCCAACGGTTTGACAAACAGATATCTCACTTAACATATTTGTTCTATGTAAACGAGAGCTAAGATGATACACGAGCATTAGAAGTAACCCCCAACTCCCGCTTTTCATTCTTTTTGTTTGGGTTGCACTAACGATTTTAAAAAAAGCAAAGAACCAATTCCGCCCTAACAGCAGAGGCAAGCGTTTTTAAAAGAGTTTAAAAGAGCCTGAAAGCCGTATGATAACAGCCTCGCCTCGGCACAACATCCTCTTTCAAAGAAAAACAACCGGAAACTATCGAAAGTGGATAGCTGTGTTCAGTCTCCAGTAGAGTGAATTTTACATGTACACTGCAAAAAGGAAAGCAACTCTTCAGCTAATATTCAAGAGGCTGCGAAAGACGTAAATCTCGCCATCGATCGACGGCACAGAAAACAGAGACGCCCTGAATTTGAAGTTTCGCCATTATTTATCGGGGCTTTATTGAATGTTCGAGTGTCAAATCCTTTTGTAGCACTCCGAGTCAGTTGAAGGAGGGGCTCGGACATTTTTTCTCTCGCCATATATATAAATTCGCTGCTTTGCCAACTGAGGAAAAGGATATGAATGTTTCATTGTAAATCTTAACCATCTAATAAGTCTCTGTAGGTTTGGCATTTATATTACTTAATGCTATAAATTTGCATTAAATACAGGGATTGTTCCATTAAAGAACTATAGTTGAACATGGCAGTTTAGTACAGTTTCTCTTATTAGTAAGGTTTCTCCGTTTAGTATTGTTTCTCTGTTTAGTACAATTTCTGTTCTTTAGTAACTCAGATGTAGTTGAAGGAGAGACTCGGACATTTTGTTCACTGTATATATAAATTTACTGCTTTGTTAGCGGGGGTAAAGGATATGAATGTTTCATTGTAAATCTTACTCACCTAATAACTCTCTGTAGGATTGGCATTTATATTACTTTATGCTATAAATTAGCATTAAATACAGGGATTGTTCCATTAAAGAACTATAGTTGAACATGACAGTTTAGTACGATTTTTTTGCTAACTACAGTTTCTCTTTTCATTACGATTCCTCTGTTTAATATCGATTCGCTGTTTAGTAGAATTTCTCAGTTTAGTACAGGTTTTCTGTGTTATTAACTCAGATGTAGTAGAAGCAGGGGCTCAGAATTTTCTTTTCTCGCTATATATATATATAAATTCGCTGCTTTGACAGCCGGGGAAAAGGATATAAATGTTTCATTGTAAATCTTACCCACCTAATAACTCTCTATAGGATAGGCATTTATATTACTTAATGCTATAATTTAGCATTAAATACAGGATTTTGTTCCATTAAAGAACTATAATTGAACATGGCAGTTTAGTACAGTTTCTCTTATTAGTACGGTTCCTCCGTTTAATATAGTTTCTCAGTTTAGCACAGGATTTCTGTTTAGTAACTGATGCAGTTGAAGGAGGAACCCGGACATTTTTTTCCTTTTATATATAAATTCATTGCTTTCCCAACCGAGGAAAAGGGTATGAATGTTTCATTGTAAATCTTCACTATCAGAGTTTGTGTCTAATAATTCTCTCTAGGTTTGACATTTGTACTACTAAATGCTTTAATGGAATATTAAATCAGATTTTTCCGTTAAAAATCTGTAGGTGAAGTTTAGTACAGTTTCTGTTCTTTAGTTCTATAGTAACTCTAATGCAGTTGAAGAAAGTGCTGGGACATTTTTTTTCTCTATCTCTATTCTCTGTTTCGTAGAGTTTCTCTGTTAAGTAAAGTTTTTCTGCTAAATACAGTTCCTCTGTTCAGTATAGTTTCTCTATTTTAGTGCAGTATCCGTTCTTAAGTAACTCTGATGCAGTTGAAGGATGACCTCGGACATTTATTATGTTGCTATATATATATAAATTCACTGCTTTGTCAGCCAAGGAAAAGGATATATGAATGTTCCACTGCAAATCTTAAACATCAGAGTACGTGTATTATAATAATTTCTAGGTTTGACATTTATATTACTTAATGCTTAAACAGGGATTGTTCAATTAAAGAATTATAGTTGAACATGACTGTTTAGTACAGCTTCTCTGTTTAATACGGTTTCTCTGTTTAATATAGTCCCTCTGTTCAGTATAGTCTCTCTATTTAGTACAGTTTCTGTTCTTTCATAGCTCTGATGCAGTTAAAGGCAGCATCGGACATTTTTTTCTCTATCTATATAAACTTACTGACTTTTTAGTCGAGGAAAAGGATAGGAATGTTTCATTGTAAATATTAACCATTAGAGTACGTATCTAATAACTCTCTCTAGGTTTCACATTTGTATTACTTAATGCTATATTAGAGTATTAAATACAGGAATTGTTCCACTAAAGAGAATGACCATGAAGGAGAACATGACCGTTTAGAACAGATTCTCTGTTTAGTAGAGTTTCTCTGTTTAGTACAGTTATTCTGTTTAATACAGTTTCTCTGTTTAATATTGTTTCTCTGTTTAGTACAGTTTCTGTTCTTTAGTAACTCTGATGCAGTTGAAGGAGGAGGCTCGGATATTTTTTTCACTGTATATATAAATTCACTGCTGTGCCAGCCGAGGAAAAGGATATGAATGTTTTATAGTTTTCATTTCGTTTCATTGCGTGCGTGTCTAAAAACTTTTTCTAGGTTTAACATTTATATCACTTAATGCTATGATAGAGTATTAAATACAGAGATTAATCTATTAAAGAATTGTCTTTAAACATGAGTGTTTCGTACAGTTTTTCGAAACTTTTTTTGGAATTTCTGTGAAGTACACTTTTATATAACAATAGATTAACGCGACGGCTAATTTTTAATTTTTGATTGCCAGGATTTGAAATAATTATTTTTTAGCTGCAAATATTGATTTTTTATAATTATTTAGTAAAGGATTAATTGTGATATTCCTATGCATAAAAAACATTAGCTATAATATGCATAAAACCAGTTTTTAATGAAAATTTTTATAACAAAAAAGTTAAAATAGCAGCTTATCAGCATTATCTGCAGTTAATTCCTAATATATTTTCTCCTTATTCAAATATCACAAGAATTAGAAAAATGCCCATTAGGCATTTAAAACCATAAAATTGCGAGATTCATTTAAAGATTTATATTATAATAAACTTCATTAATAATTAAAAGTGAACTTTTAGTAAATATGATTTAAATTATGGGCAGTATATTTTTATGAATATCTGAGGGTACTAATTATTCATTAAATAAGTTTTTTTAATCAAAAATAGAGTAGGATTTCGAATATTTTCTAATACTCTCAACACTAATATGTGCTCTAAATGCTATTTTTTAATATTTCCATAATCATCATTTGTAACAAGTAACTTAGATACTGAAGTTGTCCATCATTCATTTTATCTGTTTGATAAATAATAATATTTATTATAATAATAATATTTCATCTAACAGATTTTTATTTTAGGAAAATTCAATATTACTGTCCAATGAAAATGTAACATTATTATAAATATAAGCGTGAAATTGTCATAATAATAAAAATAGTTGAAGTATAGGGAAATTTTCCGTAAAGAAAATTGTGTGACTTTAATATAAATTTTTCTATAATTGTGAAGAAAAAAAAACTTACCAAAGGATACTTTTCCAATGAAAGTAGGATATAAATTTTCCATCAAAATTATGATGCTAAAAATGGCGTTGCTCAAAAGCATTATCATTCTCTTTTTTTAAATTATTTTATAACGTCACCATCTATTCTTTGAGGAATGAATGAACTTTTTGTTCTATGAGTGTGCTAGTAATATAGCGTTACTATAATGTCTCGTATTCTTGTATTTCAATTTAAGTTATAAATAGATATTTTCCTTCTAATATGCAAATATTTTATCAATTTAATACTGTACCGAAATGTCCGTTTGTATACTTTTGGAAGCCTAAAATATGCCGATTATAGTATCGAGTATTCTTATATAGAAATGTCAAATCTGTACAAAACTACATTGTTAAGGCGACAAAGGGACCTCTAAAATGACTTTTTGCAATTTTCACCTTAGCAATTTAAAATTTTACAGGCATTAAGAGTAACACTAAAGGAGATGATACACAGAATTTTATTGTATTATATTAATTTATTTATGAGTTAGGAGGGTTAATATAATATAATATTAGCGATAAATAAAGTTAAAGAAAAAGGTACCATGCTCTCCAAATTTGTTCGAAAGCGCTCCAATTTTTATTATTATTCATTATAAACCTTTTGGAACAAAAGTTGGGATTAATCTTGAAGCTTGAGAGCGAAATATCAAAATTAACCAATATAATACCTTAAAACTACTGAATATTTAAAAGAAGTTTAAGTAGTTTTAAGTTATTACATTGGTTAATTTTAATATTCCACACTCAAACTTCGAGATTAATCCCAACTTTTGTTCCAAAAAGGTTAGAATGAATAATAATAATAAAAATTGGAGCACTTTCGAACAAATTTGGGGAACCCGGAACCTTTTTCCTTAACTTTATTTATCGCTAATATTATATTAACACCCCTAACTCATAAATAAATAAATATAATACAATAAAATTGTGTGTGTCATCTCCTACAGTGTTACTCTTAATGCCTGTAAAATTTTAAATTGCTAAGGTGAAAATTGTAAAAAGTCATTTTAAAGGTCCCTGGTCGCCTTAAGGCAGCGTTCACTGATTTTTGTATTTGTAAATGAACAACCTGAAACATATGTATATAAACTACGTCTTCATTTAATATGAAGTATCTGAAGCATATTGCAATCGATTTAAAAGTGCTTAAAATCCGGTAGTGTCCTTCTTTTATTTTAGAATGGTCTACCTAATAAGCAAACCAAAATAATCTTTAAAAAAATATATGAAGGAATAATTCAAAAATAATATTAAAGAAACAAATCAAAACTAAGAACGTTTAATCATCATAAACTTTTGCTAAGCTTATAGAAATTATTGACTATCTCATTGTACAATAATTCTGCTTTTAAAACTTTGGAATAAAATAGCGATGGTCTTTATTCTGATAAATTCAGAACTTGATGCGGAAGCATCTTTTACTTCATCGCATAAATTCGAGAAACTACTCTATTCCAACTGTCACGTTCGAAATCCAAAATGAATCAATCCCTCTTCGTCCTCCCACCCCACATCCACACCCTCCACCTTAACAACAAACTTATTCTCATAACCCTGTCACTCCCAAATCCAGATACTGCGACCGTATTCGAAAACTAGACAATCCACCCGTTCAAAACTTTTCCGAATAGAGCTGAATTGCTGAGCGATGATGGCACAAACTGCAGTATACAGGGTAAGTCAAAATGAATATAGCGATTACAAACGGCTATAACTATTTAATGAAAAAATATTTATCGATAAGATTTACACAGAATGTAGAAGAATCTTCAAAATTTTATATACAGAAGTCATAGATGTTCTATGTGACTTCCCTTGGTCACACGGACAACATCTAATCGGTATTTCATTTCACGCCATACATTCTGAAGCATTTGTTCATCTTCGTACGTCGATTCCGTGGGCTTTGTTGATACGTTTCGCGAATTTTTTCAACGTTTTCCGATGAAACACGTGGCCTTCCGCTACTTTTTCCTTTGCACAAACATCCTGTTTCCTCAAACATCCGATGCCATCTGCGTATGTTGTTCGCATTTGGAGGTTCTTCATTGTACCGCTGACGAAATTTTCTCTGCACTGTAATAACAGAACGCCAACTGTGAAATTCCAACACAGAGAATGCTTTCTGCACGGGACTAGCCATTTCCACTAATGAGACGCCGCGCTGAACAGGTTTCTTGTCGTTGCGAAGTTCGATTTCGCGCATGCGCAGGCATCCGCTTGGCTGCACGTGCGCTTTACGTTAATAAATTTTGAAGTTCCGTCTACATTCTGTGTAAATCTTATCGATATATCTTTTTTCATTAAATAGTTATAGCCGTTTGTAATCGCTATATTCATTTTGACTTACCCTGTATTATAACCTCCTCCGGATATTGACACAACACGTCTTTACGAAAACACTTCTTGTCTCTCATTCCGGAGAACAAAAGGTTGCTTGGCGCCTTTCCCAATTCGTCGCAAAAGTGCAAAAGGAGATACGTCTTGTAATCACAAGAACAACATGCCATTCTAATGAAAGCAGCTTTAAAGGAAGATGTCACCCGCTTTTCCATCTGAAGGAGGTGCTGACCTTAAAAGGAGGATTTTGCGATGTCAGCGACGAAGCTTTGACTCGTTCGCGTCGGGCGAGGATTTAAGCTTCAATATCTGGATGGGTGAGAGTTGAAATTAATTAGTTCAGAGAAACTCATTTCGGATTGTCTGGAGTTCGGAATTACCATTTATGGAACGTGTCTGCGATTCGGATGTTTCATTCGCGAAGTTGATTGGGAGGCAATAAATAAAGCGCTGTTGATTCAGGAAAGATGGATGAATTTGTAAATTGTGGAGAAACTAAAAGATTGTTTTTGAAATGATGGAAAGAATTTTCCAAACACAAGATATTAAATTTCGTTAAGGTATCACACATAAAAATATTTATTAATGTAAAGCAAATTGGATTTCTATTACAAAAAGAATCTGCGATTATATGATACGATTTCTGATTTTAAAAACTATATTATAATGATTGCATACACATGTATCATTGTTTACGTTGCTGGCGTTCTGGCAAAGACTGAGCATTCCGGGTTCAAGTCCCGATTAGGGCATGGTTTTTCTTGTGCACTATCTGTGAGGTGTCTAAATGTGCCCCCTCTCCCTTTAAAAAGGGGCTGTTCAAACGAGTGCATGTATGTAATACTCTATGAGCTAGAAATCAGACTTCTGCCTTCGGATACTAAGGGGTCCATACCCTCTGAAGTTACTGCACCCTTATTTCAGTTGTAAAATGAACACGTCATCATTATCATCATTGTTTGCGTTCACAGATTTAAAGAAGAGCTAATTTTTTTTTCAATAAAATCAAATAGACAATCTATAAACTGAATTTCTGGAACTGGTTTGAATTAAGGTAAAGAATTTTCCAAAGATAACATATAAAATTTCTTTACGACATACTACTTAAAAATATTTATTAATTTAAAGCGAGTTGTAAATCTATTACAAAAAAATCTTCATAAAAATGATGGCAAAATTTCTGATAAAACAAAATATATTATAATGAATGCGTACACATGTAATATTGTTTGCATTCATAGCTTTAATGATGTCCAGATCATTACAATAAAATCAAACAGGCAATCAAAAATCGATAGAATTAAATTTGAGAACTGCTTTGAACTAAATAGGATATTAACTTCGTTACAATATTATTCATGAAAATATTTATTAATTTAAAGCGAATTGGATTTCTATTACAAAAACATCTGCATAAAAACGACAAAAATTTTTCTGATAAAACAAAATATATTATGATTGCATACACACAAAATATATTATGATTGCACATACTCACTTTGTTTGCATTCACAACTTTAATGATGTCCAGATCATTACAATAAAATCAAACAGGCAATCAAAAATCGATAGAATTAAATTTGAGAACTGCTTTGAACTAAAGAAAAGAATTTTCTAACGATAAGATATTAATTTCGTTATGATATCGTACATGAAAATATTTATTAATTTAAAGTGAATTAGATTTCCCTTACAAAAATCTGCATATGATACGATGTATGATAAAAATATTATATTATGATAGCATGCACACGTAATATTGTTTGCTTTGACAATTTTTAATGAAGTACAAATCCTTTCAATAACTTCAAACAGACAATCAAAGACAAAACAGACAAAGCTAAACTTGGAGAAATGTCTTGAACTAAGGTAAAGAATTTTCTAAAGCTAATATATTAAATTTCGTTAAGACACCATACATGAAAATACTTATTAATTTAAAATGAATTGGACATTACAAAAAACACCTGCATGAAAAAAAACTATGATGTGATTTCTGATAAAACAGAAAATAATACAAAGAATGCATACACAGGTAATCCTGTTTGCTTTCTCAGTTTGTAATGAAAAATAATTTAAAGACGATAAAATGATTTTCCAAAGATAATAGATTGAATTTCATTAAAGGATCACATACCAAAAGATATATGAATTTCTGGAAAATGAGGACTGCTATTGCATTTTAAAATTTTGCAATCTATTATGGCGAAAAAACGACAATACAATTTTTAATAAAACAGAATATGAATATGAATTATGCATAAAAGTGAACGATTATTTTTATTGATAGATTTTTATAACAGGAAGAGGCTTCTATAAAATCAAATGGACAAATAAAAATTCTATGAAATAGATTTTGAGCAAAATAATTTTCCAAGCGTAAAAGATTAAATTTTGTTTAAACATCAATTCTATATAAAAATACATATAAGTTAATAAGATATTAGGTCCTATTTTCAATAATCTTGAACGTTACTGTGGTAAAAAAAATTGGATATGATCAACTTTGAAATCAGATTATTAAATACTTGTATTGTTGTATGCATATACTTCGGCATGAATTGTGCTTGTTAATACATGCATATAGTTCAAAAGATTAAAAAAAAATTAATTTCGTCAAACTCTCTGACAAAATCTAGCCTATATACATTTCAAGAATACTTTGCAGATAAAATAATTTTTCCTAAGATTAAAAAAACAATTACTTTAGACTATCTGATAAAATCTAGTCTATATAAACTTCAAAAATACTTTAAAATTCAATAAAATTTTCAAAATATTAAAAAAAATTGTCAGACTCTCTGATAAAATTTAACTTATATAGACTTCAAGAATACTTTGAAAATTATAAAAGAATTTTCCAAAGATTAAAACAAAATAATTTCATCAAGGTATCATACGTTAAAAGATATTTACATTTCTGGGAAATATGGATTGATATTTCATTTTAAAATTTTTGAAAGCCACTCTGATAAAATAATCCGACATGATTTCTGATAAATCAGAATGCTACTGTAAAGTATGCTCTTAGATGTAATATCATAGAACATAGAAACCTTTCAACGAAGTGTAGATGACCTAGTAAAATACATGCTATTTAAAGTATAATTACGTTAAAAATAGCATTTCCGATTAATTTAGGGATTTTTTTTGTAGATCCAGCTGTTTACTTTTCGAAACCCTTTACAATTTTTTTCGAATTGTATTGTTAAAAAAGGAAAAAAAAGTTATAATCCATCCTGTCTGAGACAAAACCAAATCGGAAGTATTATTCATAAACAGAAATTATCTTAAATTCTAATATTTTATAACTTTTCAGAAGTTTTTTAAATATAATTTATCAAGTGATATGTAAGGAGAAAATTGTTTGAAAAATTTAGCAAGCATTGAGCACATATATGTAGTAGTTGTTGTTACTTATTACACTTGCCATTGCACAAGCCCCTCTGATGAAAGCATCAGCAGATTCAAGCCTAATGAACGTCTATTGTTTTGAAAGCTGCTCCAACTAGGGCCAAGAATACGACTTAGCTACACACTCGCCCCATTCGCTTAAACAACCCCTTTTTACAGGGGGGCACAGTCACACATCTTACAGATAGCACACAGAAGAATAGCCATGCCCGAACCGGAACTCGAACTCGGGACTCCTAGAACACGATGAAGACGCGCTACCTCTGCACCAGAAAGTCGACACACATATATTTAAAGACTATTTGCAAAAACGCTGAATGGGGAAAACTATCCCATCGATAAATCATAAAACTACAACGGGATTGCAATTCTTAAGAAATAAAGGAACTCACAATGTTTACAGTCTTCTATTATTGTAGTGTTTCATCGCTGTTGCATTGTCAAAATATGAAAGTTGCTGATGTTGGAGCAAGTATTGCTAAGCAATACTTTCGATCAGTCATTAAAAAAGTAAAATGGCAGTATCCTCACAACATTTAATAGATATATAAAGTTATATATTTAAGAAAATGTGCAATCAACAATAACTAGGTAAGTGTCTTTTGGTGAAGTAATTTGCATTTATTTAATTTTAAATTACACGGGAAAATGAGCACCCCTCCTTCTGAAAATTTGCGTTTCAAAATATCTGTATTTTTTTAGATCATTATTCTCTACGACTTTTGTTCAAAGAGAATTATGAGAGTGATATTTCTATTTGGCGTGTTGAAAATTTTCATCAAATTTCTTAAAAATTTATTACAAAATTCTTGGTCAAATTTCAAAAATTATTACATTTGCAGGAAATACGTTTTCGCCAATTGCACATTTATAAGTGCCAGTGCATACAAAAATAATAAAAAGTTCTTAAGAAATATATTTTTTCAAAAATTTTGTTCATAACGTAGTTGTTACCTTGGTGGAATAAATATATCGTATGGCATACCTTTGATTAACATTTAATGTTTAAGTTTTTCAGTCTTAAACTATTACCTTTTCCGTTAGTAGGATTTTATCACAAATTAATTCATACTGGCTGTAATTTTATGTATCTATTGTTAATGACTTCGCATACTTAGGCATGAGATGTACAGATGTTTCTTACATAACCACCAGTTCATCAAAAATAATTTTTTGGGTCCAATTTCAATAAAAAAAATTTATGCATAATTTGACTCTCAGAGTTTCAACAACAAAGTATTTCTATACATCAAACTTTTCCAAACATTAGGCTTGTTATGTAAACAGATTAACATTTTTATGCTAATAAAAGGTAAGCATTAAAAACAGTCATCTGAAAAACTTTGCAATTATTTTATTTATCATGGCATATATTAGAGCCTATTATTTAAATAACCTTATATTTAATATGTTTACTATATGCATAGGCCTTCTAAGTTGTAATATCACCATTAAAAATTTAAGTATGTGCATAGTTAGTTTCAAATTACAAGTTGTATTTTGTGACTATTGGCTGCACTCGGTAACTGCATAGATAATTATTTTTCTGAATCTTTGTAATTCAACTTTGAAAATGGAAAATAACAATAGTGGTTAAATATTGAGTAACAATAATGAAAAGAGTTTAAAGTATATTGAATTAATGAAATGATTTGTTGAAAATTGAGCAAATAAGTGTTTAAAAATTATCAAAATTCACGAGACATGATAATATAATTGAATCAACATAATTTAAAAGACATTTTATTTTTAGAAAGGAGGACTAATACTTTTTGATAGTTAGAAAACCGAATTGATTTTATATTCGTTAAACTTATAATTAAAAAAAGCCTGAAGTGCATGTTTTTATTTTCCGAAATATATCTCAGCAAATTTATTAACTCTAGATGTCAAATGTGCAACACTGAAACACCCAATGAGCACATACACTCTCGATAGTTATGATGTGCCCACGTTACAACGAAAGGGGGGATGCAGTAGTTCAGAGGGTAAAATCCCTGAGCACCCGAGGGCAGAAGCCTAACTTCTGTCTCATATGAAGATGGCACTCATACACTCACTCTCACGACCCCTTTATACAGAGAAAGGGAGCTCTTTCACACATATAGAACACAGGGTAAAGAAGAACCCTCCCCAAACCAGTATTCAAACCCGGATGTCAAGGTCATAGGAAAGATGCGCTACCCCTAGGCCAGGACCCCGGCACATAAACACTTTATTTTTTATTATTACTTATATAAACGCTTTGGTGTTTATTTATGCAAATAATATAATTTTATCTTTGAACTCTTCACCGTATACCACCAGAGCATTTTAAATTCTATGATTTAACCACTTGGCATACGAATTTATTTAAATTTCTAATTAGATGACACATCCTATTTTGGTCATTTATTGTTAATTTGATTTTTAAAATAATATATGGAGCATTTGGGATATTAAAGCGTTTCGAACTGATTTTTGCGTATTTAATTAAATTATGTTGCTTAGTTGCAAACTTGAAAATAAAAATTCAGTCATTCGATGTGCGTGTCATACACGTCATTGTATGCGAAGTGGTTAATAAAAAAATAAATATAATCTGTCGAAAAGTAACAATGTTTAAAATTTATAAGTTACATTTACAAGCATTCTTACAAAATCTTTTTAGGTCGAATGTTTTAAAGAGTCCCAAAGGCCTTTTTTTGTGATTCGTAGATAATGATTTGTTTGTTTTTTATTTTTCTCTTACAGAGGATCTCCATTCATCCTTTGCAGCCACAGAACCTCTATCTATTTGGTTTAAATCTACAAAAATAGTTCTTGGTTTCTGAAAAGACATTTTAATATAATTGGAATAGTAAAGCAAATTTAACTCAGTTACATAAATTAGAAATGCAGAGCATTTTATCTCAGATCTTTTCAGAGAATTTTTTTCTAAAAGATCAATTTTTTATATAACATTGCTTTTTAGATTAAATAATTTTGTTTAAATATAACTGAAACTTAAAATATTGCTTTAATTCGGTACTTACATATTATAACGTCTTCGCCAACGGTTTAATAAATCTTCGGCGATGGATTTAAATTTGGCGATACAGATCAACGGATTACACAATTGCCGGATTGCCATAATTGGTGGTTTAGCAACTCATTGGCGACAACTTAAAAATTGGCGATAAAGTTGGGCGGTATAATTTTTTGAAAGTTGTAAAGTACACAAAGGAAAATATACAATCTTAAGAGCGAATAAATCTTACAAAGGTACTATAATTCTATTATTAAAATCACATGGAATATACAAACATTCCATGGATTTTAAAGTAATAGAGTAAGACATTTTTATTAAAGCATAAATTATAAAGTATTCAATTTTAAAAAGGCACCATAGTAAAGTATATAATCTTAAAGGAAAGTAAACACAAGCTATATAATTCGATTAAAAAATTACGAAGAATGTGCACATATTTTATGGGTTTTAACCCTTCTTTGCATGATGATGTAAATTTCCATCATATTGTTTTTTACATAATACATATTTTTATTTACACCAAGATTTTTAAAAATATTTTTCCTTTAATCTAGAGCATTAATTACATCACCCTTATTTTTTTAAAAAGAAAAAATCATGCAAAGAAAGGTTAAATGATTTAATCAGCAAGACAGTAGATTCTAGAAACAAAAGTGTCATCAAATTAAACAATAAGTAAAACAAAGATAATTAAATAATTAAGTGATTGCCCTTTTCCTGTTTAATGAGGTCCATATCTAATATACAAATATAGACCATTAACTGGTCTATATTTGATATATTAATGTATGTTGAATGTATGCCATCTATATGCAATACTAATGCACTGTACAATTTTATATTATTACACCCATATTACAATAGGTTATGTAAATTGTCTAGTGGGAGTATGATGAGAGAATTAAGAGATGCTGGATAAATAAAAAAATGTTTTAGACTCCAGAAACCAAGCCAAGTATTTCGAATATGAAATGTGATTTATTTCTTTTTTCAGGAACTAGCTGTTCTAATTACAGAACTAAGTATTTCTTAAGTTTCAAATTATTACTCCTTTAAATTACACACTGAAGTGACAAAAGTCATGGGTTAGCAATATGCAAATATACAGATGGCAGTAGTATCGCAGCGAAAAAGTATAAATGCGCAGTTCGTTTTCCAGAGCTTTTATTTGTATATATTCATGTGAACGTTTCGTGATTTATGGCGGCACGACGAGAATTAACAGACTTTGAACGTGGAATGTTAGTTGGAGCTAGACGCATGGGCCATTCCATTGCGGATATCGTTAGTGAATTCAACATTCCGAGATCCACAGTATCAAGAGTGTACCGAGGGTATGAAATTTCAGGCATCGCATCCCATCATGGACAGCGCAGTGGGCGACCACCTGCACTTAACGACCGAGACCGCCGACGTCTGTGTAGAATGGTCAATGTTAATAGACACGCAACACTTCGTCAAATAACTGCAGGAATCAATGTGGGACGTACGAGTGACGTATCCGATAGGACTGTGTGGTGAAATTTGTCTTCCTTGGGGTATGACAGCAGAAGACCGACTCGAATGCCTTTACCGACAGCACTACATCGCCTGCAGCGTAAACAGTGCCTGTATGTATACGATCTTCTGTAAATTATATATGAACGTATACGATACGATATATTGAACGCATACGATTGTATTTTATCGTATACGTATACGATACGATACAAAGGTACCATAGTTAAGTATTCAAAGGAAAGCATACAATCTAGCAGAAAAATAAATCTTACACAAGCATTTAAATTCGATTAAAAAATAACAAAGTATTTACAGGTATTACGTGGGATTTTAAATAAAAGAATCAGAAAAAGAAAGTAGATTGTAGAAAACAAAGTGTCATTAAATGAAACAATAGAAAAACCAGAAATTAAATAATTAAGTGATTGGTCTTCTTATTGTTCAGCGTGGTTCCTCATAAACTTTTCTATATTTGATATATTATTGTATGTCTAATGTAATTTCTGTGCAATACCAATTCACTGTATAATTTCATATTATCATATGCATATTATAAATATGTAACCAAAATCGGCTAGTGGAAGTACGATGAAAGATGTTGATTTAAAGGATTTTTTTAGTCCACTAGAACAAATCTAAGTATTTAGAAAAAGAACTGTGTCTTATCTCTTAGTTTGGAAAACAGGTAATGTATTTCTTAAGTTATCTGAGATAGAAAACAAGCATGAGATAAAAGTTTAAATAAGAAAGATAATTAAACAAAAACACATACAAACATGATTTAACTTTTAACTGATTTATTTTATGTTTTTTGGTGTTTCTTTGATCTATTTTACACAAATATCCAAATATATAAATATTCTATAAATTTTTTTAAAGAATTTTCCAGCAGTTGCTCCCATTTTAAATGAATTACAATTTTCTTTATTATAAAATTAGTTCTTCATTTTTTAGAACTAACTTCATTAAAAAAAAAACTTTCAGAAAGTCAAATGAAATTTAAATATAAAAACTACAGCGACTACGAATTGTTCAAATCAAATTTAAGCCTAAAATACTATTTGAAATAAAAAAAAGAAAAGATATTTATTTGATGTACAACATATATAAAGGTCAGAAAAATTTTAAACATATTTCGCTATTCATATAAATATTTTCGATTTGGTAATATGAAACAAAAAGAAGTTGATTCCATTTCATGTGATTGTATTGGCAAAAACCGAAGTAAAATAAAAATAAAAATACCTCTATTCCTCAGAATGTGAATGGTCTTGTTATTTAACCACGGAATTTATTGGAATATTCCTCTCCAAGATTTCAAAGTAAGCGTAAACATCTTTACCCTTTTCTTTCTTTTAAACAAAGAAACAAATGTGAGTCAGAATATATAAAGCCCGAAGAAGAAATCTACCTTTTGCATATGCCGGAATTCGTAGAAAGAAGGCGAACAAATCTACGAAATTGGAGTTCAGACTTTTGCTTGAAATGTCTGAAAAAAGTTCTGATGCGAATTCGAATACTTGATTTACTTCAACTTTTGTGGTCGTAAACAAAAGAAAAGGTAAAAGAAAGAAAAAATGAATTGGTTTATTTTTTTTTATATGTATTTTCTTTTCATACGTAGACTTTCCATTTTCGATTTTCTTTTGAATATGTTTTGAAGGTTTTTCGATTTTAAATTAGCAGATTTTCTGCCTTTATATTTCATTTTATGTTTTGAATATGCTAATGCTTTGAAATGTTTTTCTTAAAAATCTACGCTTTAAGTACTTAAGACGATTTCTTATGAATTCTTTGCTGATTTGAAACAAAATATAGAAAAACAAGATTGTAGGTTGTTTATGAGAGAAATTTAACTTCAAATTGGTATTTTAAAACAGTTCATAATGTATTTCATACTATATATAAACTATAATTGGAATTATATAATATTTAACCAATAATCTTAGAAATTAATTAGAGTTTATTTCTTAAATACCTCAATCAGTCAAAGAATATCTATCTATCTAGCCACAGAATGCAACTAATTTTTGCGAATGAGTAATAGTTGAATATTACCAAAAATTTTAAAAAAAATCAATCACCAAACAAAGTAAGATACATATTTTCTTTTTTAATATTTCACATCTATAAATCAAAATGCCATTAATTATAATAAATCCTCTATGGTGTCTCGAAAATTCTTATATAATGTTTAAATAAAAACGCGATTTTATATTTTGGCAAAAGTTCTATAAAAGGAATGTATATGGAATGTGATACAACTATTTAAATAAAAAAATACAAATTTTACATCTTCTTTACTTTGTAATTCTTTGTAGAAACACACTCGATAAGTAAGAAATAAATTTTAACACTTTATGTAGTAGAATATAATAATTAAATGATTTTAAACTCTATACCATGTCATTTAAGGACAACGCATTTTCAACCACAGGTAATTTCAGAAAAATGTTATGAAAAGATAAAGAAAGATTATAAGAAATATCTTACAGAAAATCACTAATTAGTAAATAAATTATGAATTCGACTAGATTGGTTGAAATTAATGTCAGATGAATTATTTTTAATAATACCGCGACAATATAAATTTAAATAGGTTTTTTATTCATTTATTGCTTATATATCTATTTCAAATTCTTAATTCTAAGATCAGTCTATGTTGAACTAAACAAAGTTGTAAATACCATCTTATTTAAGTACAATTAGCATATAATATCAACGTTTCGCTTTTACGGCATAAATATAATAAGATTAAAAGATATATTTCTTAGAAAAGATACTAGAAACGAATTCCTAATATATTTGAGTGATTTATCATAATATGTCAAGTGAGTCTTTCACGGAGAAGAGATTAATTTATTTTCATTATGTCTCGTTTAGATGAAAGTAATGTCATAAAAGTGGCACTTAATCGTAACGTATTTAATGGATAATATTTTCGAGATTATCAACAATCTAATTAATATGTTTTAAATTGTATCTAATATTTCCTGATTCTATAATAATTTTGTAAATCCTATAACAATTCGTCTATACTATAACAATATGCCAGATAGTTAAATTCTGAAGAAATAGCAATGTGAATAATAAATCTAGCCCTGCAATAAATCAAACCGAAATCATTCAAAATATTTGTTACGAATGATAATGTAGTATGATGGATACAAGTATACATATGATATGTGATAAAATAATTATTGGGATAGTTGACCTACTAATTAAGACTAAGAACAATAACGTTAAAAT
>JAOUZG010039927.1:656754-671413 GCA_026289955.1 Argiope argentata | reverse complement strand
AGGGCCGGAATGGCCTAGTTGGTAGAGCGTTGGACTCGTACTCCTTAGGTCACGGGCTCGAAGCTTACCGGCCAAAAGATTCCCCAAGTGTATGGCGGCTGGCGCTCGTTAAATCTGTTCATGGTTGCAGAGCCCTCCATGTCGAAAGTAATACCACTAGGGGTACTGCGTCAGAGGTGATGGTTCTCTGTTCTAGGTCTAAATTACGATCTGAGATGAATGAATGAATTTGCATGAATGGAGTCCGCCCCCTAAAAAGGGTTGTGACGTGTGAGTATCTAAGTCACACTCTTGGCTCTACATGGCGCAACGTATGAAAACAAAGAGACTCATTTCTTAGGCTTAAAATATGCGGATCGTATCAGCTGTGACTTGCCACTGTAAGTGCCATTAGTCACAGCACAACACAAGCCCAAAATTTTCAGCTCTCAAATCATATATAAGAAAAAAATATTTTAACTTTTACAACTATATTCAAATGAAACAAGAAAAATAACAAATAATTTAAAGAATGAACGTATATTGTACCATTTTAAATGCTCCTCAATGTATAAGGTAATATAGCGTTAGCCTTATAAGCCAGATAACATCTGCGATACCAATGTCAACTTTTTGGTATAGTGGTATGTTACTCGTCTTCAATCACTACACTGGTGACGCGACCTTCAATCACAAATTGCAAAACAAAAGAGACGCATTTCGTAGAGTTAAATCATCTGCTGATCATATCAGCGGCGCTTGTCCAAGGCAAGTGCCATTAGTCACAACAACAACACACTATATATATATATATATATATATATATATATATATATATATATATATATATATATATATATATATATATATATATATGTATGTAATTATAACTTTACGTAGAAACATTGTAGAGAGATGAAACTCTTTATAACTTGATGATGGAGGAGATGAAAATATTAGACGAGTTTAAGAGGAAATATTTAATTATACTTCACATTTAACAAGTCAACACGAACACGGGAATACATGACAGTAACTCGGAATGCAATATAGTTATGACCCGCAAGAAGGACGGTGGGAAATATACCATGATGTTAATAAAATACCGGCATTCTGCTGTATGAAAAAAGAAGTTAGTAGAGCTATGTAATCTCTACAATATTTAGTTAATCTCATTAGACGAATTGGTTGATATGGAACAGAAAGAGAAAAGAAAAACTAACTGGAATATTCTTTGGAAGGAAATTTTTTTAAGCAAAGCTCTTTAAAAGTACACAGGTCAACTGCTTATGAATATTAAATTATGCAAAAGAAATTGTACCAAAATTAAATAATGTTTCTATCAATGTCAGCTCTAAATTTCTCTACTTTGTTAGTATCATATTTAAAAAATAAACAGATTTACAGATGCGTTTAATGGATAGAAGATCAGTGAGTCTCGCCTTCGCGAAAAAAAGAAAGGTTTTGCAAATATACAATAATTTTCGTTCTTACTCAAATACGAAACAAAATTCAGAATTCTTCTGGAAAACTCCAATCCCGATCAGAATTCCTCTATTAAAGCTAAAGCCAATCAATTAAAAAAATCAAGTATTATTTCTTTAAAAGTTGTTATGCCAAGAGCAATAAGCATTTGTTGTTATTTAACTCTTTGCACTGTCAAAAGTAATTCGAAGCATAAATATTCAATATACAAGTGCCTGTTTATTGCTCCAAATGTGTGTGTGTTTAAAATTGAATTTATCCTTCTTTTTACCATCCTATAGGTATTTTCAATAATCGAAATTGAAAAATAAATAAATAAAACGTCAAAATTATACACTGTCTTGAATGGTGTCCAAGAGGCACCATCGAGAGCAAAGGGTTAAATAGCAATTTGCATTTGGTTTTACGCTGTTGATTTATACAAGATTTGCTCTTATGTATGCTTCTGCTGTTTTTGTTATCAATGTATGGTGTTTTATGCGTAATAAAGCATATTTATTTGTTGATTTATACAAGATTTGCTTTTATGTACGCTTCTGCTGTTTTTGTTATCAATGTATGGTATTTAATGCTGAATAAAGCATAGTTATTTGTTTATTGAGCGTATTAAACTCCTTGCATCATACACATGTCTGACGATTTTCTCAATTTCCGGATTTTCAGTGTACAGATCTAAAGAGAGGATCTGATTTTATAGCTTTTCTGGTCGATTTAAAAAAATCTATTGAAGCGAGATACGACAAAATGAAATCTAAGGATGAAGAAATGAAAAAAATTGGTATAAAGATTAGAGCAGGAATTATAAATGAGATATCTGAACTTAAATAAGGAATATTTTGTGGATTAGATAATTTCACTAAATTTTGTATAAATTTTCCTAATAGCTACTTTGCTATGTTCCTTTACTTAATGTTCGCTTTATGGTATTATTAATTAGATTTACCAGATAGAATAATTGAAGTGTAATCTTAATTCATTTACATTGAACTAGGAAATATTAAAAACTATTCTGCTTTTGAAAGATATCCCCATGAAACTATTGATATGATTCAGAGTAAAAAAAATGCCCCTTTTTCTTAAGCATAATGCTGCGAAATGTTTGATTTGTTTTTGTGTGATGACAGTATTTTGTGGAATTTTATAAATGAAACTACAAAATTTTAATTTAAATTAAAAAATTATAAAGAAATTATAAATTATTTAGAGTGTTTTATCGGTGATTAGTTTCGTTAATCTTAAGTAAAATTATTTCGATGCTTTTATAGATATTACAGGCATGAAGCTAGATCCTCTTGGCGCTTTTGGGAATAATTGGAATCACATGAAGTATATGAAAAGTTTCAGTATTTAACTGTACAGTATAGAGGAAATAATCATACATCAATTCGGAAATCTGCGATCACTACCTCCCAAAACTGGTCCAAAGTGAATTGGGGAACATTATGGCCAAAATCTGATCAAATATGAATTGTTGAACATTATGGTCAAAACCTGATCAAATATGAATTTTTTGAGCACCACGGACCAAATCTGATACTGCTCCAAAATTTTAATATGGAGACAATGTTGCAAATTTTACTTATATGGTTGTCAAGTTCGCACATACATGAATAAATAAACGATCAGGCAATCAATCTTTGATTCAAATTTCAAAGATCAACCATTCATAATAAAATAAGCACCAATTTATACTTTCAACTTCATGCATTTTTTAGTTATTTCAACAACGTGCTCATTGATGGACATATACCATATTACAAGCTGATGGACTTTGTTGAGAATATTAACTTTCATATTAACTGACTATAAGTATTAAAATTTCAATTATTTTGTACATTCTAAGTTACAGTTATTTAGTTTCCGAATGATCATTATTATGGTTTTAAGTTAAGACTCAAAAAGATCAAAATACTAAAGACGTATCAAAATTTCCTAATCAAATTCTTAGACAGAAAAAATTTATGAAAAAAATTAAAAATACACTGTTGTTAAAAAATATTTTACAGTTTTCTTCCTTTATAAAAAAAATTAATAGGCTCTCAAAGAAAAACCATTGATATATCATGATTTTAGATTTATCTGACAGAGATTGTGTTTCTATGTTTAGCACAGTATATACATTTCCAGGTGATGTGAGAAAAATTTGAAAATTGCATGAAACATTTTCAAAGAATTTGGTGATATATGAAGCTATATGACTACTTTGAATAAATTTCTTCTGAGATATGCTTTTAAATACTCACCACCTTAAGTTTTAAGATAAAATGTATCAGAGAAATACTATAAAATTAAAAAAAAACATATGAATTAAAAGTCAAAATTCCTTCGAAATCTGGAGTAAAAACATGGCATTTTTGGCTAAAAAAGTAGCATTAACTAAAAAGTCTTTAGTTAGAATTTTATAAAAAGATCTGTTTAAAATTTGAACAAAAAAAATTCATATCTT
This sequence comes from Argiope argentata, assembly GCA_026289955.1. NCBI lineage: Eukaryota > Metazoa > Arthropoda > Arachnida > Araneae > Araneidae > Argiope > Argiope argentata. The sequence continues at coordinate 667,503 of JAOUZG010039927.1, read as the reverse complement.
TTTCCTGAACTAAGAAGTAAATTATGCTTTAGTAATTCAATTATTAAATTTTATTTATTAATTAAATGGATTAATCAAATTATAAATAACATTAAATTGATACTTTTATTAATTAAATTAATTATACCCAATTTTTAAAAAGAAAATCGCTTATTTTGTTATTTAGAAACATTAAACACAAAAGGTATTTTAAAATTTACTGTATGAAGATTTTTTTGTAAGATAATACCTAATCTAAAGATTTGAAAAAACGCCATTTAATGATTGAAATAACATTAAAACGAATGCAAAATAAAAATGAATGTATTTAAATCCAAACAATGATCATAAAAAAATTTAAACGATTTTATAGAGCAAACAGCTTAAAAAATGAAGAATATCGAATATTCATTTTCTTTTACAAAATTCGACTTTTCAGTATAATCATCCTAATTGTTCTAATAAACAGAAACAATAATTCTACACGATTAGAAAAGTAATCAAAATACTTTAATAAATGGCATTTTATTACAATTTTTAAAAGCAAATTATCTTTATTTTTTCGCAAAATAGTTTAATCTTTTATATTAGCAAGTAATTAAATAGTATTAATTTAAACACTGATATTTAAAGATCTGTACTCGGATTAGTTATTTTTATTTTTAAAGTTACAATAAGTATAACATATAAAAAAGATTTTTTAATTAGGTAAAATCAACAAACTGAAAGGAAATGGCATTTCAATAATGTTAATAATATTCATTGGTTTTATGCTAACATTTTTATTCCTAGAATAATCTAAGTACTAGTTGAATTTAAATTAATTAATTTTGGATTGCATTTTTAAAATTTTCTCTTAGATTCGAGGATATATTCCCAGAAGAGTCAAATTATTAATCAGCTTTCATGAAATATTATTTCAAAATTAAATGACTCGATAATAATTAAGTCAATTTTTTACCTTATTCATCTAATGACACAAAATACGGTAGCAAAATAATTTCCTGAATTTGGCTTTTCACTTAATTAGTTAATTACGCTGAAGGACAAGTAATTAAATTAATAAAGATCTAGTTCCTAAAATAAGAAGATTTTCTGTCTAATTAATATTATTTATTTTGAACTTTCCATTTGGTTTTCAATATCGTATCATTTTGTTTTTAATACCGTCTATTCAATACACAAAAGTTCTTTAAGAAATATTTTATTTATTATATTGAAACAGATATAACAAAGTAATATTTTGATATGCATTTATTTAAATATTAATAAAATGAATTTTTAATTTATATTTGAGAAATATGACAAAAAGTTGAAAAATTCTGAAAATAAAAAAAATTATTAAAAAAGCATATTAATTTAATTTTAATTTGAAATCATTATTGAAAAATTTGGTTGAATTCCCAGAATTGTAAAGAAGTGCGTGAGGAAATTTTGAAAAACTGTTATATTGTATTTGTATATTTACGTACTGTTATTATATAGTTGAGTTTATGAAATATTTATTAAAGTATTATGAAATATTTATTATTACTGTTAAGTATTTCTTATTTTATTTTATTTTTTATTTCTTATTATATTTTATTATTTATTATTTATCTCCCGATGATAAAAAAAATAAAAAAAATTGCACTAATATATGGAGAGACTCTTTTTTCTTTAACGATGTTTCTTTATTCTCTTTTGGCAATATACTATGATAAAATAAATCTTATGAAATCCAAAAATCGTTTTTTTAAATGATAATTAATTATATTAATCTAAAGTTATATGTTAACACATGAGATGAAAAAATGTATTTTACACTTAATTAAATCTTGGGAGACGACGTTAGTATAGTATAATTTTATTCTTTCAATTAAGTAGGCGTTACAAGCATATAAGTAGTTTTGAACAACAACAAAATGGTTGATGCCACCCAAGCAAAAGGTCATTATGTTAGATGGTTTGCTTGATTGCCACAACACTCTTATTTAGCATAATAACCTTTTACATAATAGTTATAGAATTTCATTAAAGCAAATATGAATTTAATTCTTTTAAATAAATAGCATTTCAAGTAATATTATTTCATCACATTATAAAAATGATTTTCCTTTCATTTTTTACTGTATTATGCAAATTTGTTACGATAGCATTTAGCTCGTTTTCAATAATTACATTTATTTGTTTCATTAACTTAAAACTTACAATTAATTTAAAATGTACATTAACAAAATTATAATTTCGGGGATTATGGATGTACATATTGAATTTCTCATATCGCAGCTGTGATTAATTCGTTATAATTTGTTTCATAATGTGATACTGTTTTTACCTGCAGTACTCATGGGCTTCTGCTTGGCATGATGAACATGCATTTTTGATTTTTTTAAAAAAAATTTTAAACTTAAAGGTTGCCGCACAAAGGGAGAATCAAATCAAGAGAATCAATCGCTTGTAAAGGGAAATAATGATTTACTAAGATTAAAAATCAATTTGAAATAAATCGTGTTAAAATTCTTCTCATACAGAGAAGTATTTTCTTATGAAATATCAGAAAATCTCCCATTTACCCAATAGAATCTGGAAGTATCTATTGAATTTCAAATTAAATAATAGTATGCAAATTTAGCTTGCAGTTTAACCTCTAAAATTCAAACATAAGGGCATCCTCATTTCCTATCACTGTTAAATAAGTGTTTTGTTTTGTTTTCGCAACAAGCAGGAATCACAAATAGACCATTCCTTCATGCTACCATTTTTACAGATAACATTAGCAAATCTATTTTTGAATAAAATATCAGAATTACTCAATTATCAGAAATAGTGTTGTATTTAATTTCATAAAAATCACATAATTTCTATCACAGAAAGATCCAAAAGCCAAAATAAATTTTTAAATTATATTCTATCGTCACTTTGTATAAACAAATAAATAGTGTAATTAAAATCAGTTGTTTGTCACCAATAAACAAAGTATTTAAGTCAAAATAAAAGGGAAAATTTTAATGTATTCTTATTCTTTTCAAGTAACGTTTCTGTAGATGAAAAAAAAATTCTGCTTATGTATTCACAGTGTATATTTATACTGTCCACATTAGCATGGAAAATTCGACATTCATTCGTGAGTTGTATAATGAAAAAGTACATTAGACTTAATAACGATTAAAGACACTTTACTCAACACAAAAATGCAATTAATAAAACATAACTGAAGCCCGCACAAAAATAACACTTGTATAAGAGCCAGCACATAAGCATTAAATCATTAATAAACAACCGCAACATCACAAAACGTTCAGAAAGAAATCATTAGAGACTTTGCTCAACTACTCTCTTGAGCTTCACTCAAATGCAGATTGTCCTCTATCAACTTTTAATCAAATCCAAGTGAAATATATTTCAGTGATGCTTACAGCTTTCATGACTAAATTTTAAACCTTCTTTGAATATTCTAGAACAAACGTCAGAACTTGATTCAAAATAAAACTATTGCCATTATTCTCAAATAGTTGACAACATTCTTTTTTCGTTGCAAAACTCTATACATTAACCTCCATATCATCAAAACTCACCATATTTGTCTACAAGGGGGAGTTAATGATTCCTCATCCATTCAATAAATCTCTAAAACTGTATTCTTTATACAAGAGATGATTGTTCTAGATAAGCAATATTAGAAATTTATGACTTTTAAATAGAAATGCATGATACTTTCTGCTACAAAAATGATGTTTTAAGATAGTAAATTATATGTTAACTAGTTTTTCTTTAAGATCTATAAAATACTTATATACATTCTAAATGTAGTTAAAGAACTACCGTCAGAATATAGATTCTTATCCCAAAATACGATTCATACAAGCGTCTTATATGCAGGAAACATCTTCAAGAAAACTGCTGCTTTCGTCGAAACTACTCTTGAAAATTACCAAGAATATTAAATCTTATCAACTCTCCGTCTGCTATAAGCTCTCATTATCATTACTCGTAACTTTAACTGTTACCCATTTGTGTGATCTACCGTCTGGGGATGCTGATGTGTATTCTGTGAATCTTTTCCCCACATTACTACTTCAGACTCAACAGGGAATAATTCGTAGGAGAGACAATTTGTTTGCAAACTAGCAGTTTGTAGTTCCTATTATTCTCTTTCAAAATTTGGCGGAAGTCTGGGTAATACATAAAGTTATGAGTTAAATGTTTCAACAAAATGGTGTATAATTTTGATGAAATGATTTATAATTTTAGTCCGAGCTTCAAATTTGTTAAAAGAGGATTAATGTTTTAAAGTAATTATTAGAATGTATAGTATAATTTCAGATTAAAAATTTAATGAACAGAATAATTTAAAAACCTTTATCATAAATGGCATTTTTCTTCTTCAAAATTTGCTAAACATGTGCAGTTTAAAGAATTGCATTGTAAAAGTAAATTATTAGTGCAAAAGATGCAAGGTAGTTATTAGTGCAAAGATGCAAAGATACAAAAGATGCAAAATATTATGTCCTTGAAAAAAATTGGTAAATGACATGACGTAATATATATTTCATATTCAATGATTATAAAAAGGCAATATTAAATTTACTTAAGTTTTTTAAATTTTAATTCAAACATTTCAAGAATGTTTATGCTTTTTATTTGAACGTATAGAGAGTATATTCCAGAAAAGAACTAAGTTTTCTGAATTCCTGAATTACATCTCAGTTGTATAATGATTATTAATAAAAAAAAGCATTTTCTCTTTTATACGCTTTTATTCAACTTGACTTGTTTCATTTTTGTAAAGATAGAATTAAATGTTTATTTTTTCTAGACAGTCTATTTAAAATATTTTTGGCATTCGCAAGTGTTTGATGTAATTCTTCATTTTGATATTTTTAAAAATTAATTTTCATACAAATATTAGATATTGGCTATATATTGATAGTGCCGTTTCGTGATAAGTTCGAGAAAATTTAATTTTAATGTGAAATATAAAAAAAAACTTACACTATACTAATAAAAATGCTCAAATTTATTTTAATTGCACATATATAAATATTCGTTTGCAATTTTTTAAATAAATTCATTAAAGTCAAATATTATAATACGAACAAAATAAGATTCAAGATAAGTTATCGACAAAACTAATTTTTAATAATATTAATATTCATTCTAAAGTCTCATACATATTAAATGAAAATTAAAAAAAAAACAAAACTAGAACGAAACAAACTAAGGTAAAAGCTTTCGAAAAAGTGTATTTTCAATTCTATTATTAATAAAGATATATATAATTGCGAATATTATTTAAATGATTTTTTAAATAAATATATATATATATAAAAGAAAAAAAATGGTTAAAATCAAATTTTAATCTAAAATTTCCATATTGATAGACAAAACTAGTTTTTTCTCCCCTAAAACATGGCAGAATTGAAAACATGTTTGTCTCTGCAACCTGTTAGCGAATTCAAGATAATTTTCGAATATACAATAGATTTAGAGCACGAACACTATACACAGAGTTTTTCCGTTTTCTAAACCTAGTAAAATTAATTTTGGACAGAGCTAATTTCTTCGTTTTAATACATTGGTATAAAAGTATTAAATTATAGAAATTAAATAAAAATGCTTTAAAATATGACTATATAAGCAGAAATTCCAAGTATAATGTACTATCAAAAATCAACCAATGAAGTATCAGAGTTCACTTAAAAGAAATATTTATTACATTATCTTGTGAATACAGTAAGTAAATTAATATCAGAATATAAAAATTTTTAAAGAAAATTAGTTTTGTTTAGTTATTTTAACGTTTCATTTTAAAGCAACGTTACGGTTGTTTTGGGATGAACCTCATAGTTTTAAACAGCGGTCAGATCACAACACGTGAACTATCCCCCCTCCTCTCCACTACCCACCAGTGGGAGGACCCTCGACCCAGGCGTTTAATGTGAACTAGACCCGCTTACACGACGGTTTTCAAAAAAAGAATCATGTATGTTAATTTATATCACTTATTTTATATCCGCCAATATCCCTCATAGAGTGATACGTTTTTCTGTATGCATAGTGAATTCAAAAACTCACCAGATAGATTTCATTCGTTTAAGTTATAAATAAATCGCATTGGAGTTGTTTCCAATGTGTAATTTGAATAAATAATAACTGGATATCTTGGGTAATTTCATGAAACAAATGCATCCGTCGTAAATGTCATAATCTTCCAAAAAGAGGAACACCAGGTCACTACTTTATTGAAAGCATGTTCCTTCTATTGTCTCTCATCTCCAATGAAGAGACGTCCCTTCATTGGAGGGAAAGCAATTCACCCCGACAGCATTAATTTGTCCCCCAACCTGCTAAATTATAAGGTAGCTTTACAGTCAGAAACTAATGGCGTGGCCGAGGATTGAGAGGAAGTGTGGGGTTTTTAATTTTTAAAACAAAAGGCTATGAGAATTAAAAATACTGATGACATTTTCCAACAAATTATCACAAGTTTAGGTGAGAAAAGCGGAATTTGTTTCATTATTCTTCAAAGTAATTGCAATTATTTAAAATATTTCATTATATATGTAATTTATTGTGATGAGAAGATAATTCATTTAATTTAAATTACTTTTCTATTTTATATCACACAGAGTTATGAAAAAAAGGAATTATTGAAAGGAATATTTCGATTCCTCCATCATTTCCTTCCATCTTTACTCAGGTTGAAGCATTCATGAAATTGTCAGAGAATTTTACTTAACTTACAACATATTACTCACCGATATTTAATGAATCGGAACTACTCTAGTTATCGTGTTCAAGATAGCATGCCAATATTTTCTCGGATAAGATCCGGTCGCCTTGTTTTGGAGAAATTTTTTCAGATACATAATCACTATAGTATTTTATATGAGCAACTTTGTCCTATTACTTTTCAATGGAAATACAGTGAAACAATTCGTACATGTTAAACTGAGTCTATATGAAGAAGTTCTTAAAATCGGGATTTTAAAAATAAAACTCATACATTCTTTCAAAATAATAATCGGTTACTGTTATTGTTACTTATGGCACTTGCCTATGGACAAACCCCCCGCTGATACAGCAGCAGATTTAAGCCGAATGAGCGTCTCTTGTTTTTGAAGTAGCGCCAACTAAGGCCAAGAGTACGACTTAGCTACGCTCTCACCACATTTGCTTGCTAAGCCACTTTTTTACGAGAGGGGGGCACAGTCACACATCTCACGGATAGCACACAGGACAACCATGCCCGAACCGGGACTCGAACTCGGGACTCCCAGAACAAGAGGAAGACGCGCCACCTCTGTGCAAGAAAGCCGGCGTAGTAATATATCTTATTAATAAAGTAGAATATTTGTGCGGTTATATGTTATTCATGCATATGCATCAAATTTGGCAAGTGCATGCCTTGACAATCTATAACATGCAATTTAAGAAGGGTTTTTTAAAATTCATTTAAAAGCAGAATTGAATCCAAAATTTTATGATTGAAAACTGAATTTTTTATTCATCATTCTTTGAAATATAGTATAAATTATGATAATTATACTGTTTTCAATATAGAACAATTATGCATTTAGTACTCATCATATGCATTCTGCTCTTCCCGCTCATGTTCCTCAAAAAATATGATTGATTTCAATAAAAAAAGTTTTTGAATTGCTCCAATTTCATTTAAAATCCAAATTTTACAAGGGCTGATAGAAAATAAGAGAGATACATAGCAAAATAAACATAACGCCTCGCAGATTTTATTATGATATGAGTTATGTGTCTATCTAAATTTGAGGCTTAAAAATATTTTGTTTTAACTCTTAATAACCTAGAGTTTCAATTTTGATACCAATCTTTTAAACCGAATGTTCACATTACTATTAGTTTTTTATAGGTTTGCTGTACGTATTTTACTGTTGTATAATATTCTTTCCAACGAAATTTTAAAAAAATCAAATGTCATTATTGTTTTATTTTATCTATGACATATTACTCGCGCGGCAAAGTGAACAAGTAAACACATTTTACTAAAAGTTTTGTTGAATACAAATTTGATATATTTTCTTTTTCTGAAGAATATAAATACTTTTAAGGTAAGTGAATATATTATTTTCGCTATGAATCAATGTTTCGCATTATTTCATACATAGGTATATCTGATTTCTTTATGGCGTTAATGCCTGAAGTATCAAAATTGATACCTGTTTTTTTTTCTAAATAAATATGTAAAATAAATATTGTGATTTTTTTAGCTATTTTTCCCTTCATCTAGACCCTCAAGCAAACACAGTAATATTAAAAATAAATCACTCTCACAAATCAGGCTACTAAGGGTTAAAAGCCATTAAACGCTGCACAAAACGTTTAATTGAACATTTCTGTGAGCATTAATTTCTGCCAACCAGCTGGTCGCCAAAAGCGGCTAGTAATTAATAATCGTTAGGATATAATTCGTTCATAAAACCTTCTCTTTGAACATATAATTTTTTTTAAAAAAATTATATACAAATAAAATATGATCTGGCATAGGCATAGGATATACACTATTAATTCATTCACAGTATAGCAATTTTGAGCATGATCATGTATAGGAAAAATCGCGAAATACTTTGAGGATGTATGCTAAAAATTTAGTTGACTAGATGTTTTGGAGTATTTCGAATGGTCTTGTGGTTAAATTTGTGAACACCCCACAAAAAATTCATCGTAATACAATCTGATGAAAGAAAAAAAAAAAGAGTGATTCAAATACAACTCCTGAAAATGTGTAAGGGTACCTTCTCGAGAATCTTGGTAATAAAGTTTTCGTGTTGCGAAATGCCTTTGTAGTCCACTTCAGCAACAACATACGTCCGCAACTATAGCGTGACCGGAGGGTAGGAGCGACCACAGCAGAAAGGGGGGGAGGAGGCCCTTTTCAGACGAAACGGGCTATGAATACACGAAACCTCTCTCAGCTTCATTCTCTTTCTCTTGTTACATTTTTATTTATTTCTTTAAATAACACTCACAATAAAAAAAAAAGAAACAGAAGTAGCAGTAGAAGAATTTTTTTTCTTTCTTCCTTCCAGACGAGGGAATACTTACCCATATTTTTATGTATCTGAAGAACGAGTGGAGGCAGAGATTCCCAGCAAAGGAATTTCGTTCAATTCGCTATTGAAAACATCTGTCAGCATTTGCTTAGGCGAATATCCGAGGGCACATTTTTAATGCTGTGTCTAGCGATAAGAAGATGGCGTCAGCTGGCGAAAACGTCCTATTTTCTGGAGCCAATCGCGAGGAAAATATTGGATCCGGGACGAAAAGTGGGCTAATGCCAGATTTTTCCCCTCCAATTTTTTGCCATCGGTATAAGAAGGTTAAGCCGGCAGCTATCATGCACTACAAACTGAATCTGATTTCTTTTGCACTTCTCTTTCTTTTTTGTTTTTATCTGGAAATGGGCATGATGTAAGATTTTTTTCGAAAGATTTCGGATGCATTCGAGTGTTTGCTATGCAGATTTATTCTCGCAAATTTCTTGTGTGATATAAACTGGATCAGGTGTCAATACACAATGGTGACTAAAGAACTATCTGGATTATATTGCCATAATTATGCAAAAAAAGAGTTAGAAATTCGCAAGGCAGTATGTTTCTATGTAGCCTAAATTTTAATTGTTTCTCTTTATTTTTTTATTCAATTATTTCTTGATATTTGTCAATTCAATTAATTTTTATTATTCAATTTCTTGAGTTTTTTTTATATTTGTTAGAATCGCATCAAAGGCTAGCATGCAATTAGAACAACCATTAGATTTTCTTCTTCATTAATTGAATTACCCCCAGACGTTCGTAGACCTTTATTGTGGTATTGGCCGATTTTATGTATTTTTGTAGTGTTAGTTTAATTTTGAAATTTTTAGAAAAAATAGAAGAACACCTATATTGGGTTTTAATTTTATTCGTAGGTGGATCCAATTTCGCTCTTTTTTTCTGCATTTTTTGAAACTTTGATTGTATCTGTCACGTTTTCAGAAAGAGACGGTTATGTTGTTAATTCTCAAATTAAATAAACGTGAGATCATTCTAACGAATTCAGAGTTTTTAATGACAATTCTATATTTGACCCAAACCCAAATATATAGATGACTCAGATATATACCCAAAGGTTATTTTACCCCAAATGCATACGTTTCACAGTTTTTGCAGACTGGTTTTAGCTTTCGTTTAAAATCCACCATATGCTTTCAATGTTACGAAAAATTAAGCTTTCTCATTAATCATTTTGAATATATACTTACTGCCCTTTAACAGAAACTTATGTATGGTAAAGGCTAAATCTATGAATTGCTAAAATTTGGTTTTCTTGAGTTAATAACAAAACAGGTTATTTACATACTGATAAAAACAAACAAGATAATTTGATTATGCTTGTGCAAAATGATGTCGAACTCAGTGTTTGGAATACAGGAAATCTATAATTATGCAAATTGTGATATTTACCCAAATGTTATATTACCCAAAATCCTTGTCTTTCCCATATTTTTTTCTCAAAAAAACTCATTTTAACTTGAATTTAAGAACAACCATACGCTTTCACTCTTTGCAAAATTTTTCAATAATCAACTAGCATATAAAATGGCTGCACTATTGAGAAAATCTATGTAAAATAGCTATTAATCGTTTTAGTATCCTAAGACCAATATCCTTCATTATTCTTTTCGATGATTCTATCCTACAAAGGAATGAGACGCAGAAATATGTACCTATTTCTTGAAGTGATTTCATTGTTAAAGGTTAACTTTTTTTT
>JAOUZG010039927.1:608613-656354 GCA_026289955.1 Argiope argentata | reverse complement strand
ATATATATATAAGTAGGGTCTTAGCCGAAAATCAGGGAGACGACAGGTTGAATTTTCTAAGTTCGTTTTGTTCAATCTCTACAGGCATGCATTATGTGTAAGCAGCACGGCACAAAAACAGACATAAAAAGAGAGAAAATATTTATCTTTGGTCTTATATACCACTTCTATTCTTATACATCTGACACCTGTCGAATTTTGAAATAATTTTCACGCGTGTTGAACTTGACAAGAGAACCATTATATTCATCTATCCCTTCACTCAGCATGTAGCGCCAATTGAGGTCAAGAATTTGACTTAGCTACTCACTCATCACATTCGCTTGCACAGCCCCTTTTTAGAGGGAGGGAGGACATTTACTCTTCCTACAGATAGAACACAGAAGAATAACCAGGTCCGAATCGGGACTCCAATCCGGGAGGCCCAGATCACGGGGAAGATGAGTTACCACTATACCAGGATGTCGGAACATTTCTATTTAGTTTATATAAGTGTACATCGTTCTTTGCGTTTTAATTTAGAGGAAGCATTATTTGAAGCTAAGGAAATTTATTAAAAAAAGCTTCTTTTTTATTTAAAAAAGAATCTCATTAAAAATATATCAGGATGCACATGACCCCCCCCCACACAATAAAAATCCAAATTTAAATGCATATCAACTTTGAGAACCTTAATCCTCTACGGAATTAGCATGCTTTAGACCCACTTATATGACACTTCTTCGATGGAGTCCAGTTTAAACTCAGAATTTTTTTTATCGCAAAACCGAAATTTTACCACCATGACAAAGCAATCTTATATTTCTAAGACATTTATATTAAACATAATATAATTTTCCATAATCGAATGACCTTACTTTAAAGTTGTCTTCAAGCGAAATTATTTTTCAGAAAGTTATGAAATTTTGTATAGGACGTAATGAATGTGAATTTGTCTGAGAGAATAAAAAAATAGTCCAAAATTTCACCTCTAAGTTATGTTTTTTAAATGAACTACACGTTTAGCATATATTTGACAAATTTAATTACAACAAAGCATGTTCAACATGACGGCCATCATTTTCCGCTACTATCTGGAATCGTAATATAGCATGTTCCACAATTGGCCGTAGTGTGTTTCGGAAAATAGTAAGAACATGCTGTGAGATGCTGCTTTTTAACTAAAGTGTTTCGATTACCACGACTTCCTAGATGGTTTAAATGTCCCCAAAGCCAAAAGTCACATGGATTTAGGTCTGGAAACCATGAAGGCCGCAGATCATGAGACAGATATCTGATGATACGTTCTTCTGTAAAATGACTATAGAGATTGTCCTTTATACAACGGCTAATGTGTGGAGGAGCTCCATCTTGCATGAAAGTTGTGCTCGAAAATCATTGCCATGATTACTATGGACAGTTGTGGAACATATTATCTTATAATTCCAGCATGATTCCAAAGCATGTTCAACATGGTCATCATGTTGAACATGCTTTGTTGTAATTAAATTTGTCAAAAAATATGCTAAATGTGTAATTCATTTAAAAAGTTGCCCTGGTGGCAAAATTTTGAACTATTTTTTTATTTACTCAAACAAATTACCACCCTTTTATAAGGTCTTATACAAACTTTCATAACTTTCTGAACAATAGATTCGCCTGTAGACAGCTTTAAAGTAGGGTCGTATAATTATGGACACACTGTACTTTCAAAATATTTAGCATATTTTCAAAAACACAGAAGCACTGTAAATTAGTAACCTTGAAACAGTACAGTCGCTCTGAAATAATATGGTCTGCTTTGCACACGAATGTTAAACAGCTCTTATTTTGCATACACTTGATTTATTTTTGATTTTTATCGCCAATCATAGACTTCAACAGTACAATGGGAATAAACTCTCACAAAAATTATATCACGTTATTCTCTTGGGACAAAAGGCTTACTTTTCATTTAAGTGTTTTGACGCGCCCTGCATACGAAAGGGAAGAAGGAGTGCAATATCAATTTAGAATAACTTATCACCAGCCAGATAATAATAGTAAAATATATAATTAAAATGAACATTCTTATGTTAACAGTCGCGTAAAAAATAGCCTGGGCTATTTTTCACTATTCAACGATTATTTATTTTCGTTTTTACCGTTTTGGATGTTAATATCTTGGTAAAAAAACATGAATAATTATTAATTGTAATGCGCCTTTTCTATGTATTAATGCTTTACTAAGAAAAATAATTCGACAGATAATTATTCTGAAATTTTGCGACTCTCGATACCAAAATAACACTAATGCAGGGTAATTGACCCATGTCCAAGGAATTTGTAGCTTTGGTATAATAATGAAGAATATGGAATATTCGAGAATCTTGAAATTAGCCTCTTTAATTTTTGAGATACAGTGTTTGTTCTAGAGCGTTCACCACCCTGAGAAATAAAATTAAGAACGCTATTATTATTAATAAAGACGTCAACTGAGGCAGTATATTTTTAGAGTATTGATGCCCACGTAGTTATCTTTGAGTTCTTTCAAATTTTTGCAGTAGTTTAATATCGATTTGCTGATTGTGTATCGACAAGTGAAATTTCATATACTCTTTGTCTCAGTTTTGTTGATCAGATTTCTTGATTTTATACACAATAAAGCAGTGTTATTCTTTATTTAGCCAGTTAAACCTTTCACCTTTGACCCATTGTAAGAATTTTTCCATAACAATTTTTAGAAGGCTAAGGATTGAAAAAATAACATGTGTTATGGTTATATACGGCATCAGGATTTCAGATGTATCCTCGTCTGTAAATAGACCCCCTGTCTTTAGAAAACAACCAGTTAACCATTAATTAGATAGATATGCACATTTATAGATATGAAACAAAAGTGTAGAAATAAGGTATACGAAAATAAAAACATGTAAGGAAATTTGAAATTTCTTAAAAATTCAGAAGAACTAATAATGAAACATGAAAAGAAGTATTCTTTTTGAGTGATCATTTAAGATTTTTGGGGGTTTTATTATTTTTCCATACTATAAATAAGGATTGGTTGATGAAATAAATCTATATTTCATAGGAGTAAATATATTCATGAGTCATTTGTATGAACTCATGAATACATGAGTATATGCATATGAGCCAGTCTTATAGGTTCACAATGAATAGGCACAAGACTAATAAAAAACAAATTTTTCTGATTTATTATTTATTTTTTTCAATTTTAATATTATTACAAATACAGAATAAATATTATAAAGTAATAACAAAATTATGTAAGACAGATAAAAAATACATTATCATCTGTTTTTTTTTCTTGTTGTATTATTTTTTTATCCCACAATTCCATTATCATAAAAATATATCTTTTTTAAATGAAAACCGAATAAAAAGAAATTAAATTCACCATTTTCAGAAAAAAATGTGTTAAAATATCGAGAAAAACGGTACATTTTTAAAAAATGATTAGTGAAATTAAAAGCTAGAAATTGAAAATGGATTAAACCTTAAATCTTTTTAAAATGTTAAAATGGGAAAAAAAAAAGAAATTCAGTTGTTTTTATCAGAGAAATCCTTTTAGTAAAATATGAAAATAATACTTCGAGGAGAGTATATCCATAAATTGATTTGAAGTACATTTTTACTCTTATTATTTCTAGACATCCAACCCAGCACTATTAAATTACAAAAAGATTTTCGGCTTTTATCATAAGCCTATTCAGAATCATGTAGGAGTAACAAAGTTTTATAAATATATTTATTTTACTTCAATAATAATATTAATTTATTAAAAGATTAAATATTTTTAAGACTTTACTGATATTACTTTTAAAGCTATTCGCAAGGGATTTTAAGGATATAAAACTCTTTTTTCGTTGCATGCATATGTGTTTAAATACATTTCAAATTTTAGATGAAAAAATACATGTAGAAATAATACTTCCTTTTACAGAAAAGTATTATTAATCTATAGAATTAAAATAATATTAAAATTAATTATATACTCTATAATTAATTTTTTACAAAATATTATTTTATTTGAAAAATTGTAATTCTGAGAACATCTGTCTCCGAGAAATAAAGAAATAGAACGTTAAAAATAAAAGAAAAATTTTAAAACATAATTTTAATTACAATAATTAACGATAATTTTAAATCCGAAAATATAATTTTAAAGAGCAGCTTTTTCTTGCAGTAAGTTTAAATGTTTCACACACACACACACACACACACACACACACACACACACACACACACACACACACACACACACACACACACACGTCCCCTTTCCCTCACAGCCCTTTTATACGGGGGGGGGGGTATGTTAAACCATTTTACAGATAGAACACGGAAGTACAACCATGTCTGAATCGGGACTCGAACCCAGGACGCCCAGATCACGAGGAAGACGCACTCCTCCTCGGCCAGGATGCCGGTATGAGACTATAACAATCTCAGGATCTTGTGTTTAGAATTAGAAGACTAATATTCAAATCCCAATTCTATAAAAATACACGTGAATATACGACTGGAACTCTTTAAATTAAATTTCTAGAATCAAATGTCCCACCGCCACTGAAGGGTGGAAGTTTGAATTTAAGGTTAGAAATTTAGAGGTCTTCTACTCATCAGCCTAAAATTCAAAACTCTTGAACTTTCTTTAAATAGCACTCTTGTTGCTTTCAAAGAGACATTAATTTAGGCATACTTATCTAATTCATCTAAATCATATAACTTAAGAATATTTATCCAAATTTAATTCATCTAAATCATATATGTATATTTATATGAATCTAATTCATCTAAATCATATAAGTATACTTATCTAAATCTAATTAATCTAAATCATATAATTTAAGTATGTTTTCTAAATCTAATTCATCTAAATCATATAAGTATACTTATCCAAATCTAATTCATCTAAATCATGTAAGTATACTTATCTAAAACTAATTCGTCTAAATTATATGATTTAAGCATACTTATCTTAATTCATATTCACTTCAAAAATGTATCTATACATTTCAATCAAGTTCTCTTTCCTTTCGACCAAGATATGCAGTATATTAATAGAAATGTCAAATTTGTTAATATATTCAGCCTGTCTTCTTTACTATGTAATGTGAACATGATTTACTTTTAAAGCATTTTTGCATGTTGCTGTATGTTTGGGTATTCTATATTGTTCTCGATAATAATGCTCATTTACGAACTCACGGAAAAAAATAAGTATTATCTTCATATGAAATAATTCCTAATTTTGAAATTAAATTGGTAATTTAAAAAAATCATTTTCATAGAAATATATATCTGCATGAAACTTCACTGGTGGTAAGGTGTCGACTTCTTAATGGAAGGGTTTCATATTCGAGATTATCGCCGATGTTTCGTCATATAAGCGTGCTTACTGCATCGAGGCCAAATGTCTTGCCGTTCATACAGTGCGGAATTTTCGAAGCAGAATACCTGCTTAAATGTCGGGCTCATCATCTTATCACGGTTCAAAAACACTATATATGTGGCGATTGAAGTTCGTAGTACGAACCTATGACGCCGGGGCCAGTACCCGAGTAACATGACCGCAATGCTAAGTATACTTGAATTTCGTAGATGTTATCTGCCTTTTGAAGCTAGTCCCACAGTACTCCCCCACCAGTGAGTCGGCTGAGAGACGAACGATTTTAAAGTGCCAAGCGTTAGAGCGTGCGTATGAGTGCTTTGGGAAGGGATTGTGGGAGTTGCTGCTTAATACGTCAAGTGGGTCTGACGGCTTTGTTTTTTGGTAGATGGTTCCACGACAGTTGCATGAGATAGCGTTTTCAAGGTCATCAATGGGGCGATTGAAGGTCGCGGTGTGAACCCGTGACGTTAGGTCCAATAGCCGAGTAACATGAATACAATACAAAAAGTATACTTCAGTATCGGGAATCCAAAGCCCTACCAACTAGGCTACGTCGGTCTAATAATTACAATTACTATAAATAGTTAATCAAAAAATTATATTAGCGTTAAATTTTCAACCCCGATATTGGCAACACAAAATGCGTGAATTTCCTATGCCATGTGAGGTAACGCAAGACAGTTTAGAAAATTTTTAATTTTCTTTATTCTGTATTATTTTAATCCGAAAAGACTTCGAAATGAATCCGAAAAATTGACTAATTAACAAAGTTTAATTTTAATTGCATCAAACCTTAAGAAAATAAACAGAATCGATTGAAATAATCGACCGAAAAATTTTAAGCCTAACCTCATTGGCCTGCGGAGAAAACAAATTGAATTCGTTACTTATTTGGCGGCGGGGGAAACGAAGATTTATGGTGAGAAAATTAATTTTTAGTTAATTTATAAAAAAATTAATGAATCAATATTTTTAAAAAATGTATTATCAACAAATGTCATCCACTACAAGTTGAAAAAGAGTTTCTTAGTTCCTTAACCGGTTTGAACGTACGTCGTACGTGCATATATTTATCGAATTTTGATAGTAGTAAACAAAAAATAAACCATTCATAACAATTATAATTCAATGGTAAAATGACTTCGAATACGTAGATAAGCCAAGCATTCCATGGATTGGATGAATCAAAATAAGAAAATATTCCCAAAACAGAAGGTGTCATCTTATTAGATAGTAAGGAAAATAAACCGATTAAGGGGTTAAACTTGAGTGGATAAATAAAAAGGATTTTATTAACGATTGGAAATTTGAACAAGTTAAATATATAGGGAGAGTTGAGCTAATAGTAAGGATTGAAAAGGAAAAAAATTCAGCTAAAATTCATTTTTAAAAATTTATCTACGTTGTTATTGTGTCCTTTATTGAATCACAATATCTTTTTTCAAATTATAATTCATTATAAATATTGTAGCTATGCTTACTTACTATATTTTACAATATTTCGATGTTGTAGTGCTTCTTTCTGAAAGGTAATAGAATTTAGCGATCCAAAAACTGAACCACTTCAAGTAACAGCTATCCTTTTTCTTTCCCAAGCTATCCAAAAACTGAAAGCCTTCCAGGTCACCATACCTGATCTCCTACATTTTTCATATTTACGCATCATAGAAAATAATATTGCGAGAGTTTATAAGTTTACCAAAAGCATCCTCATAAAAACGCAGTTCGGAAAAATCATAACATAGAGGCATTATCCGACCACAAATTCCACGACCAACCGTGTTAAGCATATTGTATGACGCAATTTCTTTTTATGGACTTGCTTCTCTGGGAATCCCAAGGCGGTTCTTCGAAACGATATTTTCCACTTAGCTGTGGCCCGGGGGCAAAATTTATATCCCACCTCTTAAAGAACGACTCACTTTAGCTGGAAATACGCGTCGTAAAATCCCGAAAACACCACTTATTAATTTGATGTGTATTTTTAAGGAAGATGTCCATAATGGATTTTGAAAGTATACTCTCATCAATATCCGAAAAAGGGTCAGCCGTTGCCACCGTCATCAAATAATCGGGAAAATTCCTCCCTCTTATTTTCGGCTTCAGACCCTTTTGTGTTCGGGAACGCAACAATGGAGAGGGCCCAGCCAAATTTGTCCCTGTAAATATAATACGCCTGGTCTTTTGTTAACAAGCTCTATTGTTCGGCTTTTCTTTCGTTTAATCTCGTCCAATATCGGAATTTTTCGTCATTTTCCGGAGAAAAAAAAGATCTTGCGGCCAGCTTATGGTCTAACTCGTTCCATTCATCGCCCAGACTATCAAGTTACGATTTTTGCTTATTTATTTTTCAAAAGAGAATTTCTTTTTCGCTGTTAATGCCCATCTTGTTTTTATTTTTTAATTTTTATTTTAAAGAAGAAAAAAGAAAAATTCTTATTCTTTGACTGTGGCGAGGAATAAAGAATGCGCCTTTATAAAAGATGCTGTATGATATCTTTTTATTTTGTCAGCTCCCCTTTTTTGTGATACTTGTATAAGATTTATTACAGCTTGTTTAGTAGTATATATATTTTAAGATGGTCATCGCACGAGACGTGTTTTATTTTTTATAAATGCTTAAAGTAATCAATCACTTTGCGAAAATATTTGAGTTTATCTTTTGATGCTTAAATAAAAATCTAAAAAAATTCTCGTGTCGTATATTTTATCTGATACCTTTTTTCTTCAGAATACTTCTTTTCACTGAAGTTCGTTTTTCTTTTTATACAGTTTTAAATACTCGTGTTACGCTTCGATTATTAATAAGAGATTTTAAAGTGGTACTT
Source organism: Argiope argentata (assembly GCA_026289955.1). NCBI lineage: Eukaryota > Metazoa > Arthropoda > Arachnida > Araneae > Araneidae > Argiope > Argiope argentata. The sequence goes on along the minus strand of JAOUZG010039927.1, from coordinate 648,152 downwards.
GTGAAAATTTCTTGAAGTGCTGTTACATATACTTGACAGAATCTGCTTTCGAAATATTTATATTTATGAAAAAAAATGGAGAAAATATCTTTTTATCCAATCCTATATGCTTGGAGCTTGCATTTTATCGGTTTAGTACAATTTTATTTTCAAATTCATTAAATGACATAAAAATTTATGTCATCCTCCTCTATCTATCTATCTAAAACATTTTTTCTAAGGAAAAAAATTATTAAATATTTTCTGTTTTATTATTATATACATATTTATTAACGATTAGTTAGTTGTTCTAATACATGTAAGAGAAATCTTAAAAGTAAAATATAATGATTTAAAAAATTCTATCTTCGTAGCATTTTTAATAATATTAATGCTCAAATATGGTGTGAATTGTAATTTCTTCTGATGCGTCCTATATAGTCAAGAACTCATCATAAATAGACAATGCGGAATGTTATGTTTTGGTTAACTTTGACTTAGGAGTTAGCTCATTTGGTAAGGTATATGTACTCATTTTCAATTGGCGTTTCTCTTTTAAAAATTAACTATTGTTTTTCTTACTACACATCAACTGGCCATCTTCATGTTTTATAAATTCCTTCTCAATCTTTGAATTCTCACTGGGAAAAATCACCTTCATCATTCTTTGTTAATCAAGAAATAAAACGATTCAGCTATTCCAAGTGTACCGATGAATTAAAACCCACCACACCCACATATTTAAATAATTTTTCATTAATAATAAATGATTACATTTAAATTTGTTGCAATCTAAATTGTCCGGTAATATTTCAAGTATAGGCTTTTTTTGTAATTTTTTCATCACCTTTTCAAGGATGATTCTTTACTCTTTATATTAACATATGGGATGACCCAAAAATCTATTTAAAGAGAAAATGTTATCATATCAGAACATGATGTTTTCGGGATTAGTTTTTGATGTCAACAAAAATCTGTAGCCAAAAAAAATTAATATCAGCACAAGAATCTCAAAAAAATCAGCTTTTAATAACGTGTTGTCGTTGCATTTACAAAAGCTCTGATTTTTAAAAAAAGTTAATGACTACAGCAAATAAAACCCAGAAAAATATCATTTGGAATAAATGATTATATGAAAGGAAATAAATAGGAAATATAATATTTTTTAAACAGTAAATGCGAGACAAAGTTTTTTTATGATCATTTTCAATATTAAAGGGAAGCATTCAACGAAGCAATTAAAATGAATAAAAAATATAATTTAACTTGCACGAGCACGGGGTGCTTGGTCTTTCAAGAAATGATGCTCTGAAATGATAAATTGAAATACGCTTAGCAGATTTCAACTTAATCTTTATTTTTTGCCAGTAAAAAATCGAACGAAACATTATTAGCAATACAATGTTTAAAAATTTTTAAGTCGTATCATTAGATATTATTGCAGGTAATTTTTAATATTTAGAATGAAATTCTGCAGAAGTTACCCTGAATTCGATTTTAAAATTCTGCTGTTATGCGTACACTGCTATTCTTAAAAGATAAAAAAAGAACATTTTCTAAACAGTAATCCTTGGAAATAGCTTCCCCTGAAACTGCCCTCCATATTCTTACATTTTGGGCCTTGGTTGAGGTTGAGAATGTCTGTACATAGTACTTCGAGTGCCTGTAATGGAAAATTATAGTTAACTAATTATAAATCTTTGACGTGAATCTAATAATTTAATAGAGCCTATCGTGTCAAAATATATTTAGTTCATCTTTCATCCAGCTCCAATTTGTTATTTGGTTGAAATCGAAATTTTATAAAAGTTACAGTCACAAAAATAAATATCAAATTTCATTTATTAAAGATATTGTATTTTTGAATTATTGTTTTTTTAACATTAGAGAGTACAGGATGACAGGCAGTACTTTGACAGATTTAATAAACATTTACCCTCTAGATACTAATATGTATGCTAAATTTTATGTATCCACTTCCTCACGTTTTGTACAAATGGATTTCACTTGAATTCGGACTATCACCCAGACTTCCTGTAAAAGGATTTCATGCAAAATCCATAATAATTCATCCATCAATGATTTCATAAGAATGATGGAGGAAAACGACCAAATGATGAACTGGAAAGAATGTTGAAATCTCCTATATCCAGAATATGTACATTCCGAGATATATTTATCGGTATTGTTTAAGTGAGCAATTCATTTTCAAAATGAACTAAATATGGTTTCCGTAAATATAAAAATTAGACTTCATTTTTGGATTTATTAATGCTAATGGAAATAAGTTATCTTGAAAAGAAGAAGTAATCAGTGATACAATTGAAGTACTCCAACAAAGAAAAGAGATAAATGAATGCCAAAATAATGAAAGAAATCATAAAAGCCTTTTAGCCTAAAAAATATTCATTAAAACCTTTTAACTACAAAAAATGCTGCACAAAAAAGGGCTATAATATTCCCTATAAAACTAATATAGTCGATATTAGTAATAATATAGTCGAAATATACTGTTACGATATCTTCAAGATATTATCCATTATTCAGGATATCGAAAAACATCATGTAGATATGTACATTGTTTGGTTTAGTCGATAGTGAATAACATACACTCAAGATCTGTGGAACTGTCCAAAGCAATTGAAGCATAAAAGATCTCAACATAAATATTTAATGATACCATTGTATATTATCTCTGATTTTTTTTAAATATTCCTTAAACCTTTTGATTACAAAAAAATGTTGTAATCCATACAAAAAAAGCTATAATATTCCCTATAAAATTAAATAGCCCAAATATCCTGTTAAGATATCTTCAAAATATTATATACCATTCAGGATATCGATGAAGTTTGTGTAGATATCTACATTGTTATGTTCAATCGATAATGAATAAACAAATTATATAATATGTACATCAATTTTTGATGCCATTATAACAAAAATTAATTCTAAATAAAAAGTAAAAGTAGATAAATATTTAATTTTTTAAACAATAGAACATTAAAACAAACAGAATATCTTTTATTCTTTTTATTCTATTATAATTCTATTAATCCAGAAGCCCTTTGCAATAACACCGAACAGCTGCATTGTTCTTATAGTGGAATTTTATTATATATTTCATAATTTATTTTAAGCTATTTTTTCCTAGGGTCCCAATTTAGATTATTTCCTTGAAACATTTTTGAAATCATCTGAATGAAAAAAAAATCAAATTTTCGCTTCTTAAAATATTCATCTTTACAGCACAAGTAATCATTCAAAGTCTTGACATTTTTTATTTATTATGGCAGGACGTGGAAGACACTCTTTTATGATAATGCTGCCTACCATACTGATGCCGCCATGTAAAACATCATTCTTTATTACTCGCAACAATATAAAAGACGTAAATAATTGATTGAGATATTAGAAAACTGATAGCGAACACAAGCTACCTTTGATTATGAAACATTTTAAATTAGCCTTGGGAAAACATTTACCATCTTCTTTTCTTATTATGAATACATCATCTAAAAGAAGTAAATCTTTTAAAATACAATTTTCATTGTTGCACTAAAATCTGTAAAGCTTGTTTTTAGGCCATAAAAGCTACTAAAAGGTATTATTGCTTAGCGGTTCCTGCAAAAATTCGAAATATGGTCTCATGAATTATTCAATCTACGTAAAGCTTTTTTACATCAGATGAATTATTAAACAAATTTCTTTCAAGAAGTCCCGTAATACTTCACATGTAAAAACTCTCGCTGAGTTTATTTCCTACTTTATGCTCAACCACGCAGAAATCGGGATTTTTCTTATTTAAAAAAGAATTTTTGCTGCACTTTGTATTAATAATTGAGATTCTTTACATCACTTCGTGGTCTGTGTATTTAGCAGTCTTGCATTGAATACGGTTCTTAAAGTAAAATAATAATTCATAATAAAGAAAAAAGTAACTCTTTTTTATTGCAGTAGTATTATACTGGAGTTTATTATGTTCGAATAATAGCTGGTATTATACATATATTCCAAAAGCTTTTATCCTTACATTATATTCAGTTGAAAAACAATGCAGCTTCATAAACAACACTTGGGGAGACTGTACAGAGACCGCTATAAATCATTTGATTGATCAACAATTTATGGACAAATAAAGTATCTTATATTTGAAACTTTTTTGATGAATTATTAAATGCTATTATTGGTACGCACGCAGACTGACGTATATACATGTTGTGCTATAAATGTATGTGTGCAAAAATAAAATCTAATAAATTAGCTTTTATTATTAGGTTATATTCGATAGAAAAGCAATGTAGATGATTAATCAGCATTTTAGGGGAATACAGTGAGAACAACATAAATCAATTAACTCATCAGCAGCTTATGATTGATTTTTGCATGAATAAAGTATCATGTATTTGAAACATTTTTAATGAATTATTTATGTGCTGTTATTGGTGCGCATGCACACTCAGGTTTATATGTTTTGTGTGCATATAAAGACCTGTGTGCAGAGATAATTGTTTGTAAATTATTCATAAAACTGTCTCCTGAATATGTATTTATCGTTTAGTATTCTTTTTCAAAATCGAATACGAATCGTATATAATTATTACAGTTGGCGAAAGAAGATTCAACTATAAAGAACCTATCTGATGAGAGAGTCATGGCTTTCTGGATTGTTGAACTTTTAAAGAAACGTTTCGTTTGTTAAAAATAAAAACAATCCAAAGCTTTATATTAATAGATACAAATACAAGATATAATAAAACAATGATAAACTTGAGAAAAACTTTTCATACGGAGAAACATATATTCATCGATAATCTCATTCAAGACAATATAAAGATAGTTCAAATCAATTCAGACAAAAAAAAAATGCAGTAAAGAAGTTTACTCTGCCCGAGTTGAAGCTATCGAGATAGTAATGCAGGATGCTCCAAGATGCACATTATCAGGTACATTAATACCTCATATATAATTAGAAAACCAACCCCAAAATAAAATGAATAATCTTAAAGCCTCTTAGATCATTACATAACTAAACAATCCAATTAAGAACATTTATTTTGATCCATCTTTAACAGTAAATATACATCTATAATGGTTAATATCTTAATAGCAAAACGTTTACAATATACAGGTTGTCCTATAAGCTGATTTTGCTCCATATTAACTTAAAGACATAGCTTACATAACGCATCATGTTCCCCCGGTGCCTACAACGCTAAGTTATCTAACCAGTTGGATGAGCATAAGATGGGAGAAAGAGATAAAAAGGGGAAAAAACTCTGTTAAAGGAAAAAAAAGAGACGATACAGCATTCAGGGATTTCCAGAGAGAATGCCATCGATCTTAAATCTTACACGAATCTATTTAATTTTTTTCTGAAGTTATAACTGGATAGAGGGGACAAGAATACTTAAACAAATGGTGATTATGGGTTGAACATACAGGGGAATTAGATTACCAACTGAAAAGGGTGGAAAAATTATCAAATTAAATTGTGAACATATGTATGACAAATAAACAGTCACTATAGTCAGAAATACGTAGCGTATACCTGGGGTCTTGATTTCCATCATGAGATCTGCACTTTTGAGGGACTTTTTAATTTGTAATTTGGATTGATTTCCACAAGGGTAATTCTAGTCTCAACTATTGTAGGTCTTGAAGAACTCTTAGTATTTATGAATATGGTTTACTATGGAGTGGATTTTGCCTTAACTTGAAGACAGTAACACCAATTTTCTTAAAGTAGGATAGGGAGATAATAGATGCTATCTTTATCATACATTTCAAGTTGCTAAAAGCATTTCTCGTCCACCCATGTCAGGTCTTCCAGGGATTAGAATAGCTGGACTTCTAATTGGCACTTGATAAAGTTGTTTGCCTCATATCATCTTGCAGTATCTCTTGTTAAGAATGTAGCTGGTATGGATGAGCCCTTGGTTCCTTTATAAGTTTCGAAGTGAGGTTTTCAGAGCGGCAACGTTTTTTATTCATCTCGTTTGGGATACTTAGTGTTGTTATTAGCAAGCTGTTACAAGTCCGGACATGTTCAACCTAACGAATTCACGCGTTAAAAGTTTTATGCTCTAATGTACTACATATATTTTATCGTGCTAAATAAGCTGATAAAATAAATAACATTTTCTCATTTCTTGTAATTTTTAATGATTGGAAAGACAACTCTGTTTTATCTCGGCATTTGGTCTGGTAATTGGCTTATTTGTCACAAATTTGGCTATAGTAAAGTGGCCATACCATGAGATTAGTTACAGGGCCGACTTCGTCTGCACATAAAAAAAAGGAATTAAACCTATTAACTTATCTCATGTTATGGTCACTTTACTATAGCTCGAGACCAAATTTGTGGCAATAGTAGTCACCTTTCGGTAGTTAATGTGAGATTTGGTAGGATTGCTGTTTTGGAGTTTTAGGATCCAAGAACCAATATTCCGCTCCACTACTTCAAGCAAAGCAAATTAATAAGATATAGAAAGACTTTAACGAGGACACTGCATAATGATTTACTATTTCTTCCTTCAGATTGGATTAATGAAAAAGTTTCTAATCAAGTCCCCTGAAGTCCATTTCAGAATGAATAGAAACAATAAGAGTGTCCATCCATCATTCCTCCATTCAACACCTTCCAACTGTCATATCCTTTAAGGTACAAGCGGGTAAAAAATGGCATACGATTTTTGGTAGACTAATTTTTATTAAATCGGCAATTCTTTGTTAAATTAAATATTCTTAGCCCGAAATTCCTCGTTAAAATTTTTAAAAAATCAAGTGATCATCTATACATGCAAAAAATAATGGGAGATAAACCTCTTTGAATTGAATCATAATAATATTTCAATGTCTGTAATAGAGGTTTCTTGTTGTCTCTTCTTGAAAAAAAACCCTTCTTTCATCCCTTCTAATGCCTTGGGGCTGAAAGGTTGAAAACAGTCTTATCTTGTCCACTGAAGGACGGATATTTATAAAACGAAGCATGTCAGAAAATATATTCCATTTATCATGAAGATGTGAGAGTAACTTATCCTCACGGCGAAAAAATGGTAAATGTTATATATATAACGATAGTTTCTTAAAAATACAATTTGAAAGAATTTATACAGTAACTAAAATAACAAAGTATATTAAAAAGCAAATTGATTTTAACAATTTAAAAAGAAGAAAAATCTCCAAAATATTTTTTTTATATTTTATCATGAAAATACTATGCAACGCATCCGGAAAATCATTTTTTAATAGCTAAAGTCTCTCAACAAAAATTTTTTTTTTTAATTTTGACTATGGACTTCCATTCTATAAAATACTAATTTTTTTGTAGTTAAAAGCTCTTCAATAATAGAAGTTATTTTTAAGGCAATCAGGGACCTTTAAAAGGATATTTTGTAATTTTCACCTCGGCAATTTGAAATGTTACAGGCATTAAGATAACACTATAGGAAAGGACTCACAAAATTTTAAAGTATTTTGTTAATTTCTTTATGAGTTGGGGGTTTAATATAATATAATATTAGCGACAAATAACGTTAATGAAAGATGTTCCAGGCTCACCAAATTTATTCGAAGGCGCTCCCATTTTTATTATTGTTTACTCTAATCCTTTTGAAACAAAAGTTGGGATTAATCTTGAAATGTGAGTACGAAATATCAAAATTAACCAATGTAATAACTTGAAACTACTTACACTTTTTAAAAAATCAGTAGTTTTAATTTATTATATTGATTAATTTCGATATTTCGTACTCACACTTCAATTTTAATCCCAACTTTTGTTTCAAAAGGGTTAGAGTAAGCAATAATAAAAATGGGAGCGCCTTCGAAAAAATTTGGAGTGCCTGGGGCATTTTTCATTAATCTTATTTATCGCTAATATTATATTATATTAAACCCCCAACTCATAATAAATTAACGAAATGCTTTAAAACTTTGTGAGCCATCTTCTATAGTGACTGTAAAATTTCAAATCGCTAAGGTGAAAATTACAAAAAGTCATTTTAAATGTCCCTGGTCACCTTAACAACATTACAACTTTATTCGGGACTAAAAAACTGCACTTTATAATACATCGAGTTCTATTATCCATGCTAATAATTAAATTACCATTAATTATAAAAAAAAAATAGTTTTCATGTATTAATTTATTAAAAGAGAACGCATATATTGAGTATGAAAGTTCAACCTTAAGATTTCAATGATTTACCATAATTGCAATAGATTTCATTGAGTTTGAAAAATTCATTTTTGAAATTATATCCTCTAATCTCCTATCATGATTCAAAATTGCTAAGTGCAACAAACGTAAAATTTAACAATTTTATCAAGGTTCCAATTTTAATAGTTTTTCATCAGGTTTTAATATATAAAATAAAATTTAGACACATACGGATTAGGGAAATTGACTATCCATCCAACCATACCAACGTGCACGTTAAATTGAAAAGGTTGTATGGACCAATCTGCCCTAAGTCTTTGTACATGGTCTGCCTTGAAACTGCCATACCAGTGGCTGAAATGAACTGACGAGACAGGTCTGATGCAAATGTCTGACAGGTCTGATGATTCTTTTCGCAATAATCACAAGTTAGGGGATCGGGAGTTTTTCACAGGTAGCCTTCGAGTTACAACGTCGAATTAGCTCTGGTAATTGGTAATCTGTCAAATACCGGTCCTCATTAGATGTTGTAACTCGTGGTAGATTTGTACTGTAACGTCTTCTCACATTACCATCATCTTGGAAGGGTTGCTAAAGCCTAGGGATGACACTCTGGGCGATTCCAAGTTTCACCGATACTTGCAGCTGGGTACGCCCCGATTCCAAACGGTCGACAATTCTACTAAGTAAAAAATAATTCAAATGCATCGTTTGTGTGATAACTATGCGGTTATTGCACTGAAAGGCTTATAAAGCGCTTGTGAACAATTTTACTTTTTTGTCTGTGTTTTCCTTATATATCACTCTTTTACATCTCGTTATTGTTATGTACTAACGGTATCACCTGGTGGCTCCCTGCAATTTGTATGTGGTTTTTAGAAGATCTGTGTTGTCATTTTAAAAGTGATGTATGTATTTTAGAGTTCGATTTCTTCATGACTTTGAATTATCCTTGATTTATGGACATGAGTGTAAATGAAAAAAAATTGAGCACATATAAACGCAATATCTTTTTTTTTTCTTTACACCAAATTATATCCCTGAAGCCGTAACTTCTAGGATTTCCTTGAGAGTTCAATAAATCAAAAAGCAACGACTCCTAATGCCATCACTATGCTAAATCTATTGTATATTCTGTAAACAAATCAATTTAGAGGACTGTTAGCAGCCACCAAGAAGAACAAAAATTACAATGAAACGTAATGTCACAAACCACATTGAAAAAACAAAACAAAAAAAATGAAAAATGGATGCAGGTTCTAAGTCCAGGAGGCATTGTTAGGCATAAAGAACGCATATGGAAGATCGATAATCTCCATTCTGGAAATCTCAACAGAGTTTTAGTGTCAATATGTGTTCAAGACTCCTGGAATGTTATTTCTTGAGGCCTAAATTTAAATTCGAATGTCTGGATGGAGCGACCTACCCTGTTTTGCTGCAGCATGTCCTCCTAGAAATGTTACAAAGTATTTGGATCGTAATGCAGTAAGATAAAAGGTTCATGTATGGTGGTCTCTACGCTGTTTTCGAATGAGTTGCTTAATTATCTGATTTACGCATTCAAAGAGGTGGGCTGAACGTTGAACTGGTTACCACATTCGCCACAAATCAATGCTTCTCCCTTTTTTCGATGGGATCCTCTTAAATTAGACATTCATGCTATGTCCTTAAATACAATAGGAAATCTCTTAGCGTGGATTGTCTGCCTCAGCAACAAACCACATTAGATAATCTAATTATTTATTTATTTATTATTATTTTGTTTATTTAATTAATTAAAACGGTTTTATTTCACAATTCTAAAATGTATTGAACATATATAGATAATACCCGATCTCCGCTTAAAGTATTAACACCATTCATTAAAGTTGAAACACTATATTTTTTATTTCATTCAAATTATATTTTTTGTCAGGTAATTCATTTATATCATCTGGATACCTTCTACTATAAAAAGAAAAATAAAGAAGGATGAAATTATATTTATATAATTTAAAAAAATTATTTTATAAAAGGGATATTTTTTTAGTAATATAAAGTTGCAACTATCATACAAGTTTAAACGAGCATATAAATGTAAGGAATAAATTTTTAGCTGCGTTTCTTTATTTGAACGACTGCAGTCATTTAATATCAATAAATATTTAACTATAATCGGCATTCCCCCTATATAAATTATACTCTTTATAAACTTAACCAAGAGTTGAGGTTTAATTTAAATTCTAGATCAAAACAATCTTTTGATAACAAACCTATATAAGCATATTGCCTTTGAGTAATAAGCAAACGTCTAACCCTTTTATCGAAAGTTAAAAGGTTCTAATTCAGACATTCGTTGGCAAATAACTGCCTTTACTAACACGAAAATCGTATCGGATGTCACAACCATACCCTGGAGGACTCTTCACACAGTGACCTAGACAGATATTTGGCCACTTGTAACCCCGAACTCCTTTAGACAAGGCAGGTCGATTGCCTCATATTGCCTAGGCCATTGGGCAAAACCGTCTTCTTCCAATATCTGCTTATACTTACATTCCAACCAACGATAAAATTGCTTCAAAACATTGAATAGCATCTTCTGTGTGGGGTGGAGGAGAGTTGAACCTGGCAACGAGCCAGGAATGTGTGTTTGCGGAGTGTCGTTTGCCTGTTTGCCAAACACCCTGAGGGGCGAGGAAGTTTGGAACGGACAGTTGACTGCTCGGACTCTACGGCGGGGTGGATCGATAGGAGGCTGACTACCTCTCATAACAGTTTTCAGTGTCTTCTTCCATCAGGGCGGGGGTGGACTGGGAGATGAAAGTCGTTTGGAGGGATGGTTCTCGACGCTCCCCCGAGGAATACTTTTTGGACAGGATTCTATTTCTCTGGTGGGGGGAAAAGTGAGAACCTGTCCAAAGTGGCATCGGGGAAAATTTTTGGCAAGCGCCAGGAGGTGATTAGGGCTGACAGTTTTCGATACTTTAAGAGAGGTCTTCGGTGACTTCTTCGCCTTGTTTAGTCGGACAACCCTAAGATGTATTTGATTTCCTCCCCCCCTTTTTTTTTTGCTATTGCTGTTTTCCTTGAACTTGATACTTCTGGAGTTACGTTCAGTTATTTCAGACACCTTGATAGACGTGGATGTGGAGTGGAACTCATCAAACTTGCCGAGTGTCAAAAGTATGAAATATGATCGGTGGAACAGCGTTTTAATTTGAGATTATTTTTTTTTGGAGTATCACAGACGTGATAAGAGTTTTGAAGGAAACTAAAATTTGTATTCCGATTAACTTAAGTTTTCAGCATACTATACAAATAAATTTATATTTTAATATATAATTGTATATTTTAGAAAATTATAACAGATTTTTGTATAATATAAATTGACGAATCCTTTTATTTATAAGGATGTAAAAAAATTTATTTATAAAAAAATATGTCGAAAGATCAGTTTTTGATATAAAATTTATATAATTTGAATTTTTCTGAAAAACTGTGGTTTTGTTTCTCCGAATAGCTAACTATAACTTGAACGTAATAGGAACTAAATTTTAAAATCAAGATTAAATTTATTTTAAAAAGATGTAATTAAAATTTTCTAGTTCGAGGTAAATATATTAAAAAAATTATAAGCACATTGTCTTCATCATCCGATGAAGGATAAAATTAAGAGATTCATCTCAAAGTAGCCCTGATATTCATTCAAATTGTAAGATATAACAAACTAAAATAAACTAAATTTAAAATCGTGAATAAAATAATGAAGAAATGCATTTTAGAAGATTTATATTTCAAAATCTGAAATGGTGTAGATTAAATGCAGATCAGTCCGATGAATTAATTTGTAACGATCTGTAAGTTCGTTCACATATTTTGCTACAAAAGTAGAGATTTTTGTTCTATTAACACTAGAATATATGTGTAAAAAACAAAAATAGTGTACAGATATCAAACCAGTATACACGATAAATATTCGGTAGAATTGGCCTTTAACTCCTTTTCAGAAACAGTATCAAATCATTATAGACCAGAAACTTAATAGAAAAATTGCAGTTCAGATAAAATTTTGTTACTCGTACTGACAATTTCCTTCTTAAAGTAACATGGAAAAAGTTGACTTGGTATCCAAAATAAACTATATTAACTTAAACTGACCAGTTTGCAGCGGCCTGGCAGAACGGTAGCACGTCTTTCTCGTGATCTGGGCGTTCGGGTTCAAGTACCAGTTAGGGCATAGTTGTTCTGTGTTCCAACTGTGAGGTTCAAACAAGAGACGGCTAAAATGCGTTGATGAATCAGCGGAATTGTCCATGGCAAGTGCCATTAGTAACAACAATAACAATTGACAATTTTTTTTCTTCAATAAATAAATATATTATTATGTCCTATTATCAAAAATAAACTTTTGGGAACTAAACAAATCAAGTTTCTCCCAAAATGGAAATGGAACATCCCTAATAATACACCGATATTGTATGATATTGAACAATATCCTAAGTATTGTATAACATCGTTGAGCATTAAATGGTCTCACAATATTGTGTAATATTACAATATTGTGTAATATCTCACAATATTGTGTAATATTGTGAAACAAGAAATGCAATTTGGGATTGTGATTTCGATTTAAAAACAGAAATATCATAAATTACAATCTAACTGGAAATATATAAAATGGATTCCGGTTCTATTAAATATTTTTCATATATAAGAACCTTATTTTAGATAAATATGATATCAAACAAAAAACATTTTCCTTTTGATGTGGGATAGAAACTTGAAAGATCCCAAGTGTTGTTTCACCAACTGATCACAATTCTCGACTGTCAGGACCGTTTTAAAATCCCTTTCATGTTGATTTAATAAAAGGTGGAAATATAATGGCATAAAAACAAATGCCAAATTTACGTTACCAAATTAAGTTTATTTTTTATGACCATTATGCTTATCCACTAGCAATGTTCTCTCTTCTGTCAAAATGCCCACTTCTTAATCTACAATACTTGCACTGATTCAGTTGATTCAGTGCTTCCAAAAAACTATTTTCTTTCGTTCTAGTTTTAAAATCATTTGTATTCTATTAAATAATTTAAATTCTCCTTTGCTTTTTCTGCCAAGATTTAACGTTAGATTTAATTTAGACTGTCATTAGTTCATAAACAGAATGTATTTTAAAGATTTTTTTTTTCTAAAGCTAATGTTAGGCGATGAAAGTCTCATGCATAGTATGGTTAAAGAATAATTCTTGTGTCAATTGACAAAAACAAATCACATCTTTCATGAAATATTGCAATCATTTTCTTCTTTATTTGCCATTTAATGGGTTACCTAAATCCTAGAAATGCCCTACTATTAGTTGATAAATTAAATTATTTATTTTAATATTTATCATTTGTTCTAAAGCTCATTTTAGACATTTTAAATCTTATTCACAAAATGATAAAGAATAGCTCCAGTGCTAATAAACAAAAATCAATCAAATCTTTCATGACTAATTGAAATAATTTTCATCTTTCTTGGTCTTGCAGTTCTGGAAATGGAACTATTGCTTTGGTGTCGTTAGTTATATAAAAACTCTGAAATATTTTACTGCATCCTCTTTATAATTTATGAAAGGTTAAATTTGCATAAATAAAGAACTTTATTTTTCTCAACATTAGAGTCTCTTTTAATTTTGTATCTCTCATAATAGCATCAAAGAATTGTTTTTATGCCCGTAAACAACAAACAAATCAAATCTTTCATGACCAAGTACAATAATTTTCTTCTTTATTTGCCATGTTTTGGCTTGCCAAACTCCTAGAAAGGGAATAAAAACTGTGGATTTCTTAGCACCATCAAGTTCTAAAATAATTTACTATTCCTTCCATATAACTTATGAAAGGTTAAATATGCATAAATAAGGGACTTTATTTCCTGTCAATATTACAACCTTTATTTTAAACTTGTATGTGGAATAATCTGATCAAAGAAGGGTTCTTACACCCTTAAACAACAAACAAATCAAATCTTTCATGAACAAATGCATTTGTTTTGCCATATTGTGGAAGATGACTAATTGAAAAAATGTTGTCTTGAAAATGAGCAACTATTGTGGTTTCGTTAGTTTCTTAACATTCTGAATTATTTTACTGTTCCTTCCTTGTAACTTAAGGAAAGTTTAATTTGCATAAATAATGAACTTTATGTGCCGTTAATATTACAGCCTTTATTTTAGTTTTGTATCTGGCGTAATAGAGTCAAAGAATTGTTCTTACATCCTTAAATAACAAACAAATCAAATATTTCATGACCAAATGTAATGGTTTTCTCCATTTTTTGCCATATTGGGGAAAATGACAAATGGAAAAAATGCTGTCTTGAAAATGGAACAACTACTGTGGTGTCGTTAGTTCCTTAAAATATTGAACTATTTTACTGTCCTTTCCTTATAACTTTTAAGAAAAGTTAAATTTGCATAAATAATGAGCTTTATTTGCTGCCAATATTACAACCTTTATTTTAAACTTGTATGTGGTATAATCTGATCAAAGAAGGGTTCTTACACCCTTAAACAACAAACAAATCTTTCATGAACAAATGCATTTGTTTTGCCATATTGTGGAAAATGACTAATTGAAAAAATGTTGTCTTGAAAATGAGCGACTATTGTGGTTTCGTTAGTTTCTTAACATTCTGAATTATTTTACTGTTCCCTACTTATAACTTAAGGAAAGTTTAATTTGCATAAATAATGAGCTTTATGTGCCATTGATATTACAACCTTTCTTTTAGTCTTGTATCTGGCCTAATAGAATCAAAGAATTGTTATTACACCCTTAAACGATAAACAAATCAAATCTTTCATAACCGATTGTAATAAGTTTTTTTTTTTTTGGCAAGTTGCGGAAAGGACAAATGGAGCAACTCTGGAGGTTTCGTTAGTTACACGATACTCTATTTTAGTGTCTCCTCCTTTTAACTTAACAAAAGTTAAACCTGCATAAATAATGAATTTTATTTCCGATAATATTACAACCTTTCTTTTAGTTTTGCATCTAGCATAGTAGAATCAAAAAATTGTTATTACACTCTTAAATAACAAACAAATCAAATCTCGCATGACCAATTGCAATAATTTTTTATTTTATTTTGACAAGTTGCAGAAAATGACAAATTGCGCAATAGTGGCGACATTAGTTCCGCGAAATTCTGAAATATTTTACTGTCCCCTCCTTAAAGAAAGTTAAATTTGCATAAATAATGAACTTCATGTGCCGTTAATATTGCAGCCTTTCTTTTAGTTTTGTATCTGGCAAAATAGAGATAACGAATTGTTATGCCTTTAATAACAAACAAATCAAATTTATCATGACCAATTGCAATACTTTTCTTCTTCTTCTTCTTGGCAAGTTGTAGAAAATTAAAAATAGCACAACAGTGGAGCTTTCGTTAGTTCCACGAAATTCTGAAATATTTTACTGTCCCTTCCTTATAACTTAAGAAAAGATAAATTTGCATTAATAATGAACTGTATTTCCCTTTAATATTTCAGCCTTACCTTTAGTCTTGTATCTAGCATAAGAGAATCAAAGAATTGCTCTTACAACCTTAACTAATAAAGAAATCAAATCTTTCATGACCGATTGCAATAGTTTTCTTCTTTTTTTAGCAAATAGTGGAAAATTACAAATGGCGGTTTCTTTAGTTCCACGAAATTCTGAAATATTTTACTGTCCCCTCTTTATAACTCAACGAAAGGTTAAATTAACATAAATAAAGAACTTTACTTTTCCGCAACATTGGAGCCTTTATTTTTAATTTTACAAGCTTAACTCACTTCCGAACACGTAATTCTGCCTCAGAAAATTCCACTTCAAAACGCAATTTAAAAGAAAGAGAAAGAAAAAAAAGCACCGAAAGATTTCCAGTCCTTTGCCAGCAAAATATATCTGAGCATCTCAACCCCATTCCATTCAATGAGAAATATATACTGATAACAGCCGATTTGAGTGGAAAAACCATCCGGGGGTAAAAAATAAATTTGCATAAGTAGCTGCAGAGCGCCTACGTAAGCTACTGAAAAGCGCTTTTAAATCTTTTATTCCGCGAGAGGAAAAGGACACTCTTCATCTTCAATAAAATGCGGTGCCCCAAATCGGCTTCCATTTCGTAAAAAGCGTCTTTGTCCGACAAAACATCTCCTAACTTTAGGGTCCATCTCATTTACATGTCTATGTTTATTTTCCGTCGTATTTGAAATGCTGTCCGCGAAAAAAAAGGACACACTACGCTTTCAATTGACCAATAGTGGCTGGATGGTATTCACCGTTGCTAGGAGAAAAAGGAGTAGGTCTTTTCTTTCCTTCCCCCTCTTTTTTTACTTTTTTGACCTGCTTTTTCTTTTCTGTGGTATTGTAAGGAAAAGAACTGTGTCTGTTCTTTTTTTAAGTCTGAATACGTCAAGAGACAAAAAAATTGTCCTTTTTTCTGCTTATGCTGTCACGTTAAATGTAAATCTATCATGTGGAATAGCGCTATAAAATAAATTCGCATCCATAACTATGTTATGTTTTTTTACTTTGAGAATTTATGTCTTGGGTAAACTATGTTATTTTCATCTTTTATCAGATAAGACTTTAAACGATGGAGAAATTTGCATTTTTTTATAGTTAAGAGTTTCGTGGAAATATTGGTTTTGGAGTTTTGAATTCGTCTTTTTTAAATGTTATATTGTAAAAAGAAAGATGTATGTTTTGTGCCGTTAAAACGGCAGAATTAAATTATTTCTATTCGAAGCATTTAATGTTAGTTTAATAACTAAATTGTCTTGAACATTGTTTATAAATTTTTTAAAAATGCTTGTACAATAAAAAGGAAATATCATGACTAAAATTAAATTCATTTCTCAACTATTTATTTTAAATTGATTGTGTTAAATAATGTTAAAGTTAATTGCGTTACTAAAATAACCCAGTGACAGCCTGATAATCACAGTGAAAAGCCTGACGTTACATAATGGAAGATGCGTTATATTCCATGAATACTGTCAAAACCATTTGAATTCAAGCAACAAAAATACAGTTAAAATGAAAGAAAAGAACAGCGCTTGAGTGCTTTAACTACCAAACCAGATATCAAATTGCTAAGCAGTAAACAATGATAGGGCTCAACGAAAATAATTATAAAGTTTGCTTTGATGCCACCAATTGAAAGAGAAAATTATTGATACTATCTGAATGTCTTTTCTAATATAGTCTCTCTGCTGACAAAGACAATACAAGGAAATTTTGCAAAAGAATATCCATATCACTGCTCCTTATAGAAATATAGCCTTAATTCTTGTATTTTCTAGAACTTTTTCTGCCGCCAAATTCGTAATCGAAAAAGTAAATAGTCGCCACGTTTATTCCTAAGATCTGGGGGCCATTCAATCATCCATTTAATTCCCATCAAAAAATTTTGTTAATAGGTCTTCCAGTAATGATATAAAGTTATTTCTTTGTCGCTAAAGCTAATTTTTTTGTCGTGATTCAAAGTGCACATAAGAACAACATTATTATTTTATGGGGGGAATATAGTTTACAACTATTGTGTCTTCCGTAAAATAAAATACTTAACTGTGAATTTCTTTGTTTATTTTTTATAATAGTGCCAAATATAATCATTTTCCATTGAGAAGAATTTGTCCTAAGTTGTAGATGAAAATTTTATCACAAGTAATAGTGGGCCCCGAATACCCATAAGTAGAATCACACGTTACTCTCATTCCCTGGATTTCCTCTGGCTTTGATCTTGTTCTTTTCCAGTGTAAATTTATGAACGAAGTTTTACTGCCACACAAAGTCCATATTTTAATTCCAAATTTAGATGGCTAACTTGGTATATAATGTTTAAAAGGGCATTGGCAGGAAATCTTAATAATTTTTCATACACAGTCATAATTTCATTCCGAATATATAATTTTGGTAGAATTTCCATCCAATTTCCCCAGATATTTCGTCTTGCAGCTTTTTTATCCAAATTTCTTCTTTCTTGACGAGTGCATTTATTATCAAAACGAATAACTCTCAATATGGTGCAAAATATTCCGAGGGACATTGTCGAACGTTTTTTGGTATCAAAATCGTTGTCAGAACTTCCATTCTCAATTTCAACAATTGTACGATTTTCATACTTGGATACTTCTTCGCTGTCAAAAGCTTCTATTAATTTAGTTAAGTAAGCATGACTAAAATTTATGCGATTCGTCATTTTTTTATCTCACATGCACAGGTACAATTCTTTTACTATATATTTGAAAGTAAAATACAGCAAGAAAAAAGAAAGGTTGCAATGAAGGCAAATAGTTTAGTCCCCTGCCAATCGCACCAACTTTTGGTCCTCTTGTCATGTGACCGAATACAGGAAATGGTAAAAAATCTGACTTGGAAAACGGAAAAATTAAAGATACTATTGATATTCTTTTCTTTTTAATCATTCAAACAAATGTAAAAATGCATGAGCAAAAATAAGGGATTTTATAACACTGGATCTTATTGATCCCAACGATACATTAAGTATAAATGGAAAAATATGCATTCAAAATGCAAACACACATGATTGCTTCTACGAATGTATACTTATATTATCTTCCAAAGATATCCAGTATTTTCATGAAAATATATCTGCATTGTATTTTTAACGAACGTATAAATTTTATTTTGGAACATATAGACCGGAACAGAATAGCAGGATTAACTATGTTATGACATATTTTGTTAAATAAGAAATTAAAAAATGGTACCTTTTGCAGGCTTTCTTATTAAAACACTAGTTAAGAATTTTTAATTTATCTATTCCTTTTGAATTCGGAAAATAATAAATTTATTCTACCATCAAAATTATTGATTTTATAAATAAAGTTTGTCATTTAACAAAAACAGTTAAATTGTTTTAAATCCTATGCGAAAATTTAAAAAAAAGGTTAAACAACCAATTTTTCTAAAGAAATATCATTATTCTTCCACCTTTCTTATATTAAGTAAATATGTACATATTTTAGCAGTCGTTTACTTTAAATAAATTAGTTTCTTTTTAGTGTGATAACAAAAACAATATAACATTTCTTCTTCAAGAAAATACATCATCTAAATTTTATACAATACATAGTCTAACAAGTTTTATTTTTATTATAAGTATAATTTATAAATTATTATAGCTTTATAAATTCCTACTTAAAATCAAAAATAAGTTCTCATTAAATGCAGAAAATTTATACGCGGTTCAAAATATATTTATTATCATAACCATATCTGATATCAGATTTCTGAGAATTATTTTTGTTATTTATTTGATCAGCTTGGAAAATCTTTTATTTTTATGCTCATGGAAAGAAAAAAGGGTTTTTCCTTTATATTGAATCTACATTTATTATTTGAAATACCTTAATGAATAGAATTCACATCCATTAAGCTTTTCTTTCTGCCAGAAATAATATCTCGATTAAATTGTATCCCATTCATCTTTTATCAGTTAAAGTTTGAAAGATAATTAAAGTTAATTTATTTTGTTATTTTATATTAAAGAGAAAGTTCCACTTAGTGAATAATTAAAATTATTCATTCAAATTCGATAAAATTAAAATGTTTTATAAAAGAAGCTAAATTCTTTAGAAAACTATTAAATAAATTCATTAATATTAGACTTTTTAGTATTATTTTCACTATCTACTCAACCTTTTTAAATAATTTAACATTTTGTGTTGAAAGGATAAAGTATGCAGAAAGCAAAATATGCGAAATTTTGAAAAATTAATTAAAGCTTGTTAAAAGCCCACATCATTCAAAACATAAACTATTTGCAGCTTTGAGAAACCTAACATGAATTATACGAGGTTTTTTTTATAAACTATATATTCTAATTTTATTAGTGTTTTATTTTAAATAACCAAAGATAAATCATTTTATTTGTAATAAATTGAAGAATTATTTTTCATTCTTAAAGAATACATATTAAAATTTAATGATATTTGGATGATGAATTAGTACACTCATGTCGTATTAGTCATAAGATAGATTAACCTATCTTTTAACAGCTTTTTTAAAGGCTAGGTATGTGTTAAAAAGTAATATGGATTTTGCATAGAATTTAAGCAATTTTGGTACTCGTAAATAAAGCTGATTTGATTAATCCAATTAATATTGAAGGTATCCAAACTCTCTTTGAAAGTTATGCGTGCCTCCCTCACCCCCCCCCCGAAACATCTAGGTATCAATGCTAAATTTCTTTCCCCTTCCTTAAGTGTGAAGGACTGAATACATGTGGTGCCTGCTTTGTTTGTTTGAGATGCTCGTCAAGATCCTTTCGTAGAAGGGTAGATAATTTTCTCTAAATAAATGTAACGGGTGTCCAAAAAGTTCCCGTACTCCAAATTTAAAAAATCATTGTCCATGATTTTTTTTCAAGTATATTAAATTTTGCCATACGAGCAATGAAACCATGGTTTTGCTTGAAGCTTTTTTCGGAGATCGACTTATCTCAAAAAATCTTTGGCCACCTCGATCCCCTGAATTGATCATCCCGGACTTTTTTCTGTGGGGATATTTAAAGGGCAAAATTTATGAAGGTGATCCTCAAACAATAGATGATTTGAAAATCGCAATTACCCAAAGGATACAAGAAATAACTCCTAGCATGTTAAAACGGCTAACGAGTTCAGCTTTGTCTCCAAGAAAGGGGCTGGACATTTTGAACATTTATTATAAATGTAAGTTCCGTATTTTTTCCTTAGTTATGTTGAAAGTGCTTTTTATCATTGGCATAAAAATAATTATTTTTAAACCTGTTGTTTTTGCAAAATGAGTTCACAAATCACCAGTACGGGGACTTTTTGGACACCCTGTACTTGTGGCGTCATCCATTGTATATCAATCTCTTAAGAATACCAACTGTCACTGCGACATTTTGAGGAAGGTAGCAGACTTATTTTAACTTCTCAGGTAGCACAGCCTGTTGCACAATATTGTATAATATTGTGATATATTGTATGATAACAAACAATACTCCACAGTATAAGACAATATTGCGAAAATTAATCCAAGTCATACAATATTGTACAATATTTGTGTGCTACTAGGCTGTGGCAGAAAAACTCAAATGTTCCAATATTCTGAGACAAATGGAATAATCTTAGAAATGACAGAGTTAGTTATAAATTCCATTTTATATTCTAAAATTCGTTCAATTTGAATTAATATAAAAGAAAACAACTGTAAATTTTTATATACAAATGTATTATTATTTTACTACACAACTCCAAGGGTATTCTTTCCTTTAAAGAATTATATTTTCATTCAAATTATTCTATGTAAACGAGCATGTAAAATTGCTAAAATGATCAGTTGCAATATTTTAACAATAAATCTAAAAGGCTATTAACTAAGTATTTTATTTCTATATTTAAAGATATATGGTAAAACGCTGATGTAGAAAGATTGTAAGCTAGAAAGAATGAAGTCTATTCTGACGGAGATTAAGGTTTATATTTGGTCACGTACATAATATTTAATATACGCTTGTGTGTTGAAAACAAGAAAGAAAAACCTGAAACCAAATTCTTGTTCTTAAAAATCCATGTAATATATATATTTGACATATATTATCATTACGTGATAACAGCACATTTATTTTCACGTGCATAAAAGTCTGTTACCAAGTATTAAACTCATTTTTGTTTTGAGAAAATGTTTGGAACATAGCACTAAGTCTTAAATATTGTTTTATATTAAAAGCAGTTCCACTATGCCATTATATTTTAAATAAAATATTTTTTCATGCACAAGCATGATGTATTTTCATAGATAGAAAGTGGTATTAGCAAAAATTAGGAAAATAAATAAGAATCTGTAAAATTGTAAAAGTAGCATTATGGTTTTATGCTACATTGGTGCTAAAAGAAAAAAAAGACATTATTTTATTCCTTACAGACAAAATTTAGTTTTTTTATGAACCATAATTATCTCACTTTATCGAATGTATGTACTTATCATGCAAGATTTTGGTGGAGAGTTTTAGAATTTTATAACACAAATTCAATATTATAATTTCTGCACAAAACATATAAGAAAAATAATGGTGTGTACACATTAAAAAATGCCTATAGAATATTGCACAAATACGTAAATAAAACAATTTGTAAATAATGATTCTAAAATAAGAGTTGTTAGAATAAAATTTTAAAATTATATATACTTAAAATTATGCTTAAATATAATCACTGGTAGTGCCAAATTATTGTTTGTCGGAACTATTTACAACATAACTTTTAAATTTTAATTACAACAGCTAGAATAATTACCACCACATAAGGATCACCTATCATGTATAATAAATGAGAAAATATAACCATTGTATAAAATATGTGATACTATATTTAAATAACTTATACAAGTTTTTCTTTGTATTTCAGACAAACATCTTAACAAATTAAACATTTATTTAACATTTTAATGCAAGAGGAATGATGTAACTAAACACATTTGGTTAAAAAAGACATTCTGGAATAGAAACCGCATATCACTTGATTTCAGAAGTAATATTTTTTAAATTATTTTCCTTTCTCTTCTTTCATGAAATATGCATTAAAAACAAGAATAAAGAAATTTTAAATGAAATCACGATAGATTCGCTGTTTCCCACACAAAATGAAAGATAATTTCCAGCTAGATTAATATATGAAATTTCTTAATTTTTTTTGAGGGGGGGGGGGCATTTTCATGGACGCAAAAAATTAAACAAATTTGAGACGGATGTTTTGAAAAATAATAAAAGTTTTCTTATTAGCTTTTTTAGAATCTGTTCTTCATATATATATATATATATATATATATATATATATATATATATATATATATATATATATATATATATATAACACTGATGTGAATGATATGATATGAAATCTGGTTAGTTAAAAATATTTTCTCAATAAATAAATCCATTTTTTTAAAAAAAAATTCTTTTATTGTTTTTGTGGTTAAAGATCTAGTAAAACTCTGCCAGTAAAAATAGCGTCCTTCCCAAAGAAGATTTAATAGAAAGAGTTTGAAATTGACTTTAGTTTTTCTTTTAAATTGAAATAAAGATTAAAATGAAATCTGCTATTATAATTATTTCAATCTAACTATTCATAAAATAATTATTTAAAGGCAATAAAAAAGCTTTCATAGCATATTCTCATATGTACATTATATATTCTCATTCATAACATATTCCCATATGTGCATTGTATATTCTCATTCATCATAGCATGTTTTCATAGCATATTCTCATTTCCTGACACTTTACCAATCAGTAAAATCTTTTTATTTTTGACTCTGCGCTTTGAAGAATTTGGTGAAAGCTTAGCAAATTTAGAAATTTTATTTTCTATAATCAGCTTCTGATATAGAAACATTAGAAGTACCTTGTTGAATATCCTGTTGCCAGATTCTTAATGCTCCTCCTCCGAGGTTGTGCGCGTGATATTAACTTTGTGACTACAGATTTAGTTGTAAGAGCTTTTGCATTTGAATCGCATTTAATTTTTCGAACATTTGAAGGCAGTAGCCTCTACGCAAGAATTCATTTATTTCTTACTATACAGAATGTGTACTTCTACATGATGTCGAGATAACTAAAGCTCATTAAAAGGACATAAAGAAATGGAAATACAAATTCGAACAAATACGAACGTTCTGATACGTCAAATGCACTCAAAGGGTTGAGAAAAACATATTCCATAAACATGAATTATTATAACTATTATGAATAACTAGTAGATGAAATCGGTCTGATTAAGAATAAACATGTTTTAGTTGATATAGAATATAGCGTTTTAAATATAATAAAATAATTCTTCACAATAGAATTTCAACTATATTGTAGCCAACAACTCTATACCTCGTCAAGTAGTTAATTCCTATTGTCTTTCTTTTTCACATTTTGACCAATTTAGCACTATTTTAACAAAAAATAGAACTTTGTTTCAACCTATTAAAGATTGTTACGTTAACGGAGCTTCTTTATAAAATGTTTTCCATGGTTTATATAATGACTTTGTTATGATAGTTTTTATTGATAGGACGCAAGATTTCTCTTTGGGGAAAATATCACAGTAAGATTTCCCATCAATGTTTTTCCCCAGACAAAATAGCTTCGAATAATTTTGTATACTGATTAAAATCCTTTCTAAATTTGTTAACATGAAATGAAACCTCTTTCTATAACTAAAACAACACTATCGAAAAGAAATTTATTTACCAATATAAATTGATTCGATAACTGATAATAATTGTTAATAACAATATACAAGAATGTTCTAAGGGATTAAGACAAGTCAAAATAGCTTCGGAGGATTTTATAAACTGATTAAAATCCTTTCTAAATTTGTAAACATTAAATGAAACATCTCTCTGTAACTAAACCAACACTATCGAAAAAAAATTTGGTTACCAATATTACTTGTTACGATAATTCATATTAACTGTTAATCACAACATACAAGGATAGTCTGAAGGATTAAGGCATGTCAAAATGTCTTCAAAGGATATTATATACTGATTAAAATCCTTTCTAAATTTGTGAACATTGAATGAAACATAGCACTGTAATTAAACCAACGTCATTGGAAAGATAAAAATTTACCAAGAATAATTGATACGATTATAACTCATATTAACTGTTAATATACAAGGACGGTCAAATGGATTAAGGCAAGTAAACACATTTCTGAAGGAAGCAAGTCATAGTTCTTATGCCGAGTGAACTCGTAATATAATGAATCGAAAACTGATAGAATGATGTTGAATTTAGCAGTAAGAAAGCTGTGTTGAAATATTTTTAGAGATATAATCAATATTGAACATACCATCTTTTTTTTTATTTTATTTGTTTGGGTCCTACTGAACCAAGAGCCATGATACTGACCAAGCTGCTCCAAACAATAGATAAAATTATATCATTCTAAATATATCAGTATTAGATCTTTTGACATTCCAGTCCAGAAACATACCTGAAACCCATATTATGGAACTAAAATAAATTGTATTCTTGATTTTATATTTATATATGGCCAAATACTAGACTAAAACAAGTGTCGCATTCTCTCTTGATCACCAGTCTGAAAAATTAATACAGATTAAATGGTGATTGTCAAGAACTAAATAAATTAAAAATATCTATATTAATAAAAATGGAACTCGAAATGTGTTGCTAAGCGCAAAACTAGAGAACGGTTCGACCGATTCGGTAATTTTTTAAAAATATTTTCGTTAAGACACGAGGATGGTTCTTATGGAAAGAAAAAATGAAAAAACCGCGAGGAAAATAGTTAAAACGACACTTTTCTTACTTTCCCGCCAAAAATCTTCATTTCCTCCCCCCCCCCACCAACTGAGTGAGATAGCAGGAAGTAATAAATTATGATTTGTTTAGAAAGAAATACGAAGTCAGTTGGTTTTCATTTATAGATAACGGGATGTTTAAAAAAGAAAGAAAATAGTTGCTTTTATTATTAGTCTGTATGAATATTCAATCTACGCCTGCTCGAAATAAAGTCTGGGCAGGGAAGAAAAAAAATAACAAAGCGAAAAAAGGTTTGTAAAAAAAAGTAGTGATTAAAAAAAGGAGAGAAAAAGAAAGAAAAGAAATGAAGGGTGTGTATGTGTCACCATTATTTCCTTTGTGCGCGGCATTTTCCAAGCTGTTTTTAAACTTTCGCATCTCTTGAAAACCAATTGTGTCGTTATTTGTTTAGTGTGTGTATGTAGAATATTAGACCTTTCCCTCCACCATTTAAGTAAAATATCAATTCCGGGGCAATCATTGCTCGGATAGAAACAGAAAGATGAGTAGTACAATGAACAGAACATCTGAAGAAACTAATACTATAAATGAATTATATGATTATCAAAATTTGTTTGGTTTTAAAATATTTTGGTGAAAAACCTGTTATGAGACACAGCTACATAAAATATTATATGAAAATTTTAGTGAGCATTAATACTGGCGAACCGACTGGTCGCCAAAGGCGGCTAGTTATTAATAAATATATAGTTATAATGATTTACTGTAATCGCCATTATATTTTCACGAACAGAGAATGACTAAGAATGCAAAATATAAAAGTAAAAATATGTGCTTTAGGGGATCCCCAAGCATTTTAACTCCTAAGATCCCCAGAGAATTTAATCCTCTATCGTGTCGATACAAAATTTACAATAAATTATAATTACTTTTACAGCAGGTTTCGTTCCCATGATGTATATCTTTTACTTGAAAGTCCTGCTTTATTTCTTTTAAAGAATCGGATTCCTCACTTACAAATTGTTTAATTAATTTGCTGGGATGATCTTTGGAATCCATGATTACTTAATCATCCCAATAATGATTCTTATTTTGTAATGAAAACTGAGCTAATCGATTGAGATTCGAGCCTTAATTGTTGTTCGTCTGCACATAAATAATCTATATTAAGTGAATTGCCCACATATTTCAATATCTATCCGTCTGCTTCCTTTGAGTCTTAATGGCATTTGTAATTAACTTAAAAGAGTAATTAGTTGGTGAACAGTCGTTTTAGATTTGAAATATCGTTTCCCAATCAAATGAAACTCGGGGAATTAGAGTGTTAAATAGAAGATCCTCCATCCCCACCCTTTCTCGCGCTGAATAAAATTCTTTGAATTGCTTTTCAGAATTTCTAATTAAAAAGTTTCCTTGATTCTGCAATCTTCACATCATATAGTTTTATTCCATTGGGACTTAAAACACAGCTCCCTGTATATATCCATTAAAATGAGAAATTGTTTTGAGCAAAAGGGAATTTTAGAGCACCTGTATTTATAGAAAGGAAAACATGAAATGTATTTCATGCTAATTAAATTTCAATGCCAGACATTACATTAGATCTTTACAACGATTGCTCCTGACAGTTCTTGGAACTGCGGCTCACGTAGATAAGCAGGCAAAGAAATGTTCCAGAACTAGAGTTAATTACATTAACTGAATACAATGCATTAGCGAAACGCTGGCGGGAAATTTTGTGATTAACTATTTTATAGCATAGAGAAAGTACAAAGGAATTGTTATAATTGGACTTCTAATGCCTTACTTAATAATTACACTTTATTTCTTTTAGTATTTTTTAATCATACATACATGGCTTGATTAATCATAATAAAAGCAATAAAGGAAATGGTTAGTACGAATCTCTTATGATGAAGGGAGGTGATATAATTGGGCAATGCCACAAGGTTTTCGTTGCTATAATTGGGTTTCTAACGATTTTACATTTATTTTGGAATATTTCATTTTATTTTATTATTATCATTTATATATACACATGTAAGGTAATTTGTCATAAAAAATAATTGTAAAGAAATGTTTGTAGTAAAATGAGAAGGTTGAGAAATAAAATGTCTTCCTTTAAAAATGGGATTCGTTAATTTAAAAACTAGCTCATTAATCAGATATATATATAAGAAAAAAGAAACAAATTTATAAGAAGTACATTACGGATTGTCATTTTAATTATTACGTTCAAAAGACACACAAATGTGTTAAGAGAGCACGTATGCTGCTATTCCCAAAAACATAGAGGAACATGGATGAATAAAAAACAGAAGTAAAATGAGAGAAAAAAAATACGATAAAGAACATAGAAAAGAACCTAAAGAAATCAAAATTCCGAAAAGTAAATAAAAGAAATCCAGCCTAATGACTTTCTCAAAGGTCATCATCAAGCAGGGACTCCAATAAAATGTGTAATTTTTTTTCTGTAGAGGATTAGACTATTGTGTAAAAAATTAACCCTCCAGTGACCCGAAAAATTTCCACGTTCCAAAATAAAGACGATGCATCATATTTTAAGAATATAAAAACAAATGACAATTAGGAAAAAGGATAATAATAGATAAGATTCGCAATATTAAAATTCTAGAAAAAAGAAATAAAAAATAAAACAAAACACTTTTTGTTTGGTTATATTATATATATATATATATATATATATATATATATATATATATATATATATATATATATATGAATTGCACAGGACGTAAATGTTTGAACTTTAAAAGACAAAAAAAGAATACTAGAATTTATTATTTACAGAGTTAATTGATAAAATAAAATTTTTATTGCTATAAAATTTAAAAACGATAAATAAAAATTAAAAAATCGCCTTCATTTTTTTCCATTTTAACTTCAGATTATGTTATCGTAAAAATAATAAAAATTTACAAAACTTTAAGGCAAAAAGAAAAATAGATTTTTAAAGAGATAACTATAATATTTTTTTAAAGCAATGTTGTATAAGTTTTTAAAATTTATTCTAAATACAATTTGCAAAAAAGCTCTTTTTTGCTATTATAAGTTTTAAACAATTTTATTGCTTCTGGAAACCCTTTATTCAAATATTTTGGCAATGCAAATATTATGGTTAAAATAATTTATTTATAAAGTAACTGTAAATAGAGTTTTTTATTTTAATAGTTAAAATAGTGCTTTTAAATTTGAATTTCTTAATTTAAAATGCATGATGTAATATTTCTGACAAAACAAACCTCATATATAACCAAACTAAAAGTTTTCATTACTAGTTTATATCTCTCTTATTTATTAATATTTATTTAAATGGGAAAGTTCGTGGGAGGAGATTAAATATTCTTTAATTCCGAACGAAGAGAAAAACGTTTGCTGATTCTATAATGAAATTCTTCATATTGATTAACTTTGGCCTACATTATAATTAAGAATATAAAAGAAACATTAAAATTTCTTTGGAATCGCAGATTTTAGAGAAGGAGCGTTTTTCTATACCTATGTCAATGCAAAATAAAACATGTGATCCCTTTTAATTACTCACGATGAATCTTTCTTCGTTAAGGTTATTTTTCACATGAGAAGACTGTATAGGGAAATGGAATAAAATTATCTACATATTTAATATACGATAGACGAATCAATAATAAAAATATACGCTAGGATATCCCCTTAGATTAATAAACCCATTTTTTCAAGAAATCCTTATTATTTAAATATACATATATTTATTTATTTCAAAGTCTACTCTTAAAATTCTATACTTAATAAAACTAAAACACTGAAATTAGAATTGGGAATAATACAAATAATTCTTTTTCATTATTTTTATTTGAATCATATAAAAACTATTGTATTTTTGTAATTCACTTCTTTTATCTTGCATTAAACATTATTTTGAAATGTTTTTGAAATAAATTTTTTCATTTTTAATGACCTTATTATAAATTTGAATAATTTGGAATCATGAAAATATCTTCATTTTTGATTTAAGTTATATTTTCTTACATTATAAGCATGAGAAACAGTTAGCTATTGTTATTGTATATATTAACTGATAACAGCACATCTAAGTTTATTAATACTCAATTTTAAGTTAAAAGATTTTTTTAAAAAAATACTATATCATTCAGTACCCACTGCATAGCAGAAAATAATAAATGCTCATAACATTGGAAAAAAAGGAAGAAAATAATTCAAGGTTGATAATTAAAAAAACCTAATTATTATTATAAAAAAGTTATAGACAAAAAATTTTAAAAAATTGAAGAAATTTTTTTTTCATCTTACTGTAAAATAGAATAGAAACTGTAAATCTATTTTTCTCAAATTATGATTTTTCCCCGCAAACTTTCATTTTTCAAGCACAATTACAATAAATTCCATTAAAAAAATCTAATTAAAATTTAAAATTTATTTTCTTTATAATGCTATCAAGCGAATGAACTAAAATGTAAGGGTAGTGCTGAAATATTGCAAAGTTATGCGCTATTTTAGGGTTAAAAGTAAGGTAAAAATTTACAAAGCAAAAGTCATTTTAAATTAAGTCAAGAACTCAAGTAATTTACAAAGATTTTATTTTTAAACTTTTGTTTCAGCACCAAAAATATATTTTTATTTCTATATGTATATTACAGAGAGGTTATATTTTCGATTAAAATATCTAAATGTTTATATTATATATATAATTTTTTTCTGATTGAAAATATTTGAAAAAAATTCTAGTTTGGAGCAAAAATAATTAATTTGCCTGAAATATTTAAATGCATATTTATAAACTATTTTTGCACAATATAATAAGTTGTTCAATAAATATAATTTAAAAATGGGAAAAAATATTGCTTCAAATATCTACCTTAAACGGGTAAAAACAGCCTCCAAGTGTTGCTCCACAATGAGAAATAGTCTGATAGTACAAACTTTCATGTGCCTACAAGATAAAGATAACAGGATTAAGGAAAAATGAGGCAGAAAGTTTTGGAGTGATGTAACTAAAAAAATTCATTAATACCATTTCATTAAAAAATCTGGATAAAATAAAAAGAGATTGCTTATCATAATTGATGGATCCTTTTTTGAGAAATATCAAAAAAGTGCCCAGGATTATCCTAGCTAGTAAGGTATCAACGGAATCTGAAGGGTTTATGTGAAATCAAAAGTCAAAAAATTTCACATTTAAAATACCTGAGTTGAAACTGAAGCTTTTAACGGATGTTGTTTATCAAAATAGCATAATATTTACGTTTCAAAAGAATTCAGTTTTCAAACAAACTTCAATATGCTCAGAACTTATAAACTGGTGAATAGAGATTTTGACGTAATTAATTGCTGGATAGGGTTTCAGGTTTCCTTGTTCAATCAAATGATAACTGGCATTCTGACTAGATGTAACTAAACCTTTCTTGACCTTCATCAAACTTAGAACTACATCTTCAATAAATAAAAAAGAATGAAATATTCTTTAAGAATGAACACTTGCTTTAAATATTTTTTTAGCTACCCGCTTATATTTTTTCCTCTTATAAATCATCCTCGCAATTCCGAAGTTTTACCAATTTAAAAAATATATATTTAATCGTTGCATTTTTTATCATGTCAGAACGCGATGTTGTTTTAAAGATTAGGGTTTTTGGCGCCAACAAAAATCCGTAGGCGAAAAATAAAAATTTTAATCCATAGTCAAGGAATAAAAAAAATTATTATCTGCACGAGCGTCTCAAAAAATCAGCTTTTAATACCATGTTGCCACCATATTTAGAAAAGCTCTGATTAAAAAATAAATTAATGACTACTTCAAATAAAATCTAGAAATATATCATTTTGAGCCCATGATTATAAGAAATGAGCAATATATGTGATATTTTTTAAACAATAAATGCGACACAAAGTTTTTTTGTGGATCGTTCGCAATACTAAAGTGACTCATTCAATGAAACAGTTAAAAAGAATAAAAATATCATTCAACTCGCACGAGCACGTGGTGCTTGACAGTTCAAGTAAATATGTTCTGACATCATACAATGAAATATGCATAGCAGATTTCACTTTATTATTTTTTTTAATTTCCAGTAAAATTTCGAACAAAAAATTATTAGCAATACTATGTTAAACAAATTTTAAGTTGTATTGTTAGATATTATTCTATATAGTTTTTATTATTCAGAATAAAATATTGCAAAAGTTACCCTTAATTTTATTTTAAAATTCCACTGCCATGCGTGCAAAAGATTAAAAAAAAGAATGTTTTGTAAGCAGTAATCATTGGAAGTAGCTTTTCCTGTAACTGACCCACATATTCTTACAACATTTTGGGCCTTCGTTGAGGCTCATAATGTCTGTACTAAGTTTGATTTGAATGTGTGTACATTTTGATTGTTTTCAATACTAAAGGTACTAATTCCATGAGACAATTAAAATGAATAAAAATATAATTTAACTTGCACTAGCACGTGGTGCTTGGCCGATCAAGAAATTATAATCTAACATGATACATTGAAATATGCATAGCAGATTTCATTTTAATCTTTGTAATGATTTTAAACTGTTGTTATATTTCATTCACAATTACATTTCATTTCTATACTGTCGCCTTGGCGACTAAAAGGTAGCTTTTACTATTACCTCACGTTTACATACGGTATATAAACCTCTCACAACCATCATTAAACTCAGATCTACTTCCTCAATAAACGAAAAAGCGGAAAATATTCGCTCGTTTGCTCTTGAACCCACAGTCTATAGAATCTATTCCTTTAACGCAGGACCTCTTCCACCTACATAAATTCATGACTGTGTGCCCTTGTTTTATATACCACCGGCTAAAGGCTATTCTGTCCAGAGGTCCTAAATTATGGATGGGACCTCTTCTGGAGGAAGATTGGTTGATTCCGTTTCCCATACAACCGAGTAAGTAAGGAAATGGAAATGCAGGAATACCTAATGGCGGCTGCGAACGAAAGCGATGAGGTGTCAGAAGCTGTTCGCAATGTTCGTAACTCTCGCACCTGGGGCGCCCGCGAAAACTTAATTCTCTTTATGGCTCTCCTTATCGCGCCCATCTATTCACGTATCCCTCCGCGCGGAATATATTTTTTATCGTCATTTTCTGCAACGCTTTCTGCCAGCGTTATGGTTTCGAGCGAGTCCGAGACAGCGAATCTTCGGTTTTAGATCTTCCGAGAGAGATAGCGGGCATGCTGAGATTGCGTAATTCATTCGAAAATCAATCTCAAAGTGGGAGAGGCCGCCATTTTTTTTATTTATTTCAATTTCTACTTCTTCTCTTTTTTGGATTTCTGATAGTTGAATTTGCTTGGAGAGTGTGGCGAGGGTAGATTGATAAACTCTAGCTTTTATCGAGATTATGTCAAATGAATATGGTGAAAGACTACTCTCAGACAATCGATCGTCGCGGAGAGACCGTGCTGAGGTTAGCAAGCCGCTATCGATGTGGAATTTGGGAGTGAATGAAATTGGCAGATGGAGGTTGCAGTTAATAGGATTCTGACGTTTTTTGCTTTTATCAATCGCATCGTTCAAAATTTGCCTCGAGTGAAATACATGAAAGAATGCAAAATCTTTCAGCTGAAAGGAAAATTTTGCTTCTTTTATAACCATTTTTCGAAAAAATTTGCAATTTCTTTATATATATATATATATATATATATATACAAAACCATTTGTATTTTTCTTTTAATAATGAAATAAATTCTGGATGAAATGTAATTATATTAAGTTGGGTATAAAAAAAGTAATTTCTGAATACCTCTTCAATTACAAGAACACACAGAAAATACAGATGATATAACAGCACCTAAAATTGTTTAAGAATGTTAATTTAAGGATTCTTATAAATTGTTTTAGTTGTAATTCAAAGTTGGATAAAATTTTATTCAAATAAATTTACTCATTAATAGAGCATAGTAGCAGAGTAATATTATTTCGAGACACATTTGCAATAATTTATATTTAATTATTTAATTTGAAACTGAAAAAAAAGATTAAAATGAAATCTGCTTTGCATATTTCAATGTATCATTTGAGATCATAATTTCTTGAACGGCCGTGCGCACGTTCAAGTATAAGTATATTTTTATTCATTTCAATTGTTTCATTGGATTAGCCACTTTAGTATTTCAAACGATCCAAAAAAAACTTTGTCCCTTATTTATTGTTTTAAAAAATATCACATTTCCTATTTATTTCATTTCATATAATCATGGCCTAAAAATGACATTTTCCTTGGTTTTATTTATTGTAGTCATTAACTTTTTTAAATCAGAGTTTTTGTATATGCAACGGCAAGGCGTTATTAAAAGTTGATTTTTTGAGATGCTCCTTCAAATAATAAAATTTTTATTTTTAGCCTACGGATTTTTGTTGGCGCCAAAAACTACATTTTCTGACAAGATTTAAAAAAATCTGAGAAATGACTAAACTTTCGAGCAATACTGATAGAGATTTGATTACTCTTTTATACATGATGAAAGAATTTTGAAACTTATAAATATAATTATATTTATTTATTGGATATCATTTAAAAATTGTATGAAGAACAAATTGTCAAAACACATACTATAGATTACCTAAAGCCACCGAATTCGGTTTTTAGTAATTTTGTTTGTACGTTATAACAAAAACAAATTATTTAAAAATTTTAATTATTAAAATAAATATAAAATTGTAATAAATGCTTAAAAAATTCGCCTTTAATTATAGCAATTTTTGTTTCTTTATATTTTTTAATTTTAATGAATTTCTAAATAATTTTAAGTCGGCAATATTTTTAATGTTTTCGCTTTGTTATACGTGTTATAGTTACGATATTATAAATTTTTCAAATACGTTTAAAGCAGATAAATCGTGAATGAAACTTTATTGAACTAAAATAATATAAAGAAAAGATGATAGACAGAAAAGTACGGAAAATTACACCGATTTCTGTTGTATCCCTTTATTTCAAAATTGCTAAAATTTGAAACTTAGTAGAAGGAAACTCAAGTTTATTCTCATTACACTAATTATTACTGCAAAATTATAACTGCACTAATTATTATTACCCTAATTATTGAGGAAAAATAACCATTACACTAATTATTGAGGAAAATTAGCCATTTCACTAATTATTAAGGAAAATTAACATTACACTAATTATTAAGGAAAGTTAGCTCTTACACTAATTATTAAGGAAAGTTAGCTCTTACACTAATTATTAAGAAAAGTTAACATTACTCTAATTATTAAGGAAAATTAATATAACACTAATTATTCAGGAAAATTAACATTACACTAATTATTAAGGAAATTTAGCCATTATATTAATTATTAAGAAAATTTAGCCATTACACTAATTATTAAGGAAAATTTACATTACACTAATTATTAAGAAAAATTAACATTACACTAATTATTAAGAAAAATTAGCCATTACACCAATTATTGAAGAAAATTATCATACAAAATGAGTATGTCATAGAATAAATATCTCTTTATTCGTTACACGAATTTTGATTTCTAAAAATCAAAATTTTTACGATTGAAGACGAGTTATTGATATTATTAATAGTTCTATAAATTTATTACCAGCATGCCTAGAAAAATTAATATAATTGTCAAAAAAAATTCGAGTGGCATATTTTCACGAATTTCCAAGTTTCCGATCTCTCACATTCAAAACCTTTTTTAAAATAATGTTTATACGTAAACAGGAAAACTCAAATGCGCTTTGAGCTACGTGAAGGACATATAGTACATAAATTATTCCTATTTTGTTAAATTTTATTGAATAAAAACCTTTCAGAAAAGTTTTATTCATTTTCCTATACATATGAATGCGGTAAATACAAATCATAGAGGGTTAGACAGACACAATTCATTCAGCAGGTTAAACATCTAAATTCAGGTTCCATACCAAATTTGGTACCAAATTCTTCAAGAGTTTGATCGTATAGTGTTCTAAACTTTCTTATGGATTTTAATGTCATAATTTAGAAACATAATCACTCATATGCATGAAATTTGGTTCACAGTTTTAGTATCCAAAATGTAGATTTCGAATTTAATACCAGATACGTCTAAAAGATGAAAGTCTTTCTGGCTATAATTTCCCATATATAAAATCCATAACTTCGCAATGATTTAAATAAATAAAACTTGGTGTATAATATATGGACTGCAATTACAGTTCCTTGCCGTATTTCGATTTCGTTCTGTTAAGGAAATCTTTTCGAAATAAATCTTCGTTTCGGAGCCGTTGAGTCTAAGCCACATGCCAGTGATTAATCGTACACATCTCCAGCTAGATTCAGGCTGAAGATCGATATTTCATAAATATTATACCTATTGTTATCTGGACAACGAATACACAGTTACGTTTCTTCACCATTCTGCAAAGCACACAATTCTCTTTTGTGGAACTGCGAAAACAAAAGTTTGAACGTTCTTATTCATGCCAAATGATTATAATTTTAGGTTCAGAAAAGGGGTAATAATACCTAAATTAAGAAAATTTTTCGAGATCCCTCTAACTTTAGAAAGGAAAAAAGTTTATAATTTTACCTTTTGGTGCGATTTAATAAAAAAAATTTACATCCTTTAAAAGAAAATATAAAGTCTAAAATAATAATTAAAGGAAGTTTAAAACACATTTTTATCGAAATTAATGTTACAGATAATCAATTTTTAAATATTGTTGTTGTTTCTAATGGCACTTGCCATGGTCAGCGATTTTAAGCCGAATGAACGTCTCTTGTTTTTGAAGTACCAACTAAGGCTAAAAGTACGACTTAGCTACATCCTCATCAAAGTCGCTTGCACAACCCCTTTTTACATATATACCTTACGGAAAACTAGATATAAATATAATTTTTTAAAAAGGAAAAATGATTCAAGTGGAAGAAAAAATTAAATATTCTGTTGTTTGTTGTTTCAATCAATAAAGGGTTTTTTTAAAAAAAATATTAAGAATTCTCACTTGTTATATGATCCCGAGGCCCTATAAGTTCATTTTAATGAAAAATTGTTGACATTCTGAAATAAAAGATTTAAAAAAAAAACTTCATTATTTTCTGACTAAAATACGCTCTTCGACTTTGTTTTGCCAACAGTAATAATTATTTCCTGCTTTCTAATAAAATAATAAAAAATTGTTTATCAAAACTGTTTAACCCATATTATTGATAGTTACTTTTCTTTTTTGCTACTAAAATTGGACGAGCTTCGTAAAGCGCTATTTTTTAGATGAAAAGGAAGTTTTGTTGTGTTTGTTATTGTTATTAATGGTATTTTCCATGGATAAGCATGCTGACGGCCGTCACCGATTTTAAGCCTAATGAGAGTCTCTTGTTTTTGAAGTAGCGTCAACTAGGGCCAAGAGTACGACTTAGCTACACCCTCAACACAGTCACTTGCTCAGCCCCTTTTTACAGATGTACCTTACAAATAAAACAAAGAAGAACAACCATGTCCGAACGGGAACGCCCAGCTGTCGAGGAAGATAAGCAGCTCCAGTACCAGGACGCCGGAATTTTTAAATCTTAAACTTTTCTACTGAAAAAGTGCATTTAAAATTGGAAATGCAATTTTACAAACAAACATAAAACAATCAACATCATTAAATCAAACTATTTACTTCTTATTGAAGACTAAATTCCTTTCTTAATTTTGACATTTTAAGTGTAGATTCATATTAAATTTTGAATTAGATATGTCTCAAAGTTGAAAGTCCGGTGGTCTGTAATTTCACAGATATAAAAAAGTAATTAAGCAATGATTAAATAAAATAAAATTTCCACTGCAATTAGCTGATAACAATTAAAATTTCACATCAAATTTCAGCTTTAGTATGTCGAGAAAAAGATGTCCAAAATAAATTTTTGATTTCTTAGCAATTGTGTTTCAAATATATACCAGTGGCTTATTGCACACATTTCTTGCTAAATTTACGCCTAAGACTGATATTTCAATAATATTGCAACTATCGTTCACTCCACAGTAAATACAAAAGTGCGAATGTTACAAATGCAACTATCGTTCATTCCACAGTAAATACAAAAGTGCGAATGTTAATACCAATGTTACAAAGAACACAATTATCATCTGTGGGGCTTTAAAAACCACAAGTAATATAAAAAAATAGCTTTTAAAAATCAATTCCTACTTTGGATACTGGAAAATTTTTATTTTAAATACTTTTTATTAGATAATTACAGTTGTTGTTGTCTCGTGTTCTGCTTTATAACGAAAGGACAGGTGCAGTAGTTGCTGAGGGTATGGAAAACTAAGCACCCGAATAACGATCCCCTTTGACTCTGTAGCCCCAGTGGCATGACTCTAGACATGAAGAACTTTGTGAACAGGTTCGAACTCGCAGCACAAGAGATGCGAATCCAACTCCCTACCATCCAGGCTATCCCGACCTAACAATTGCAACTACTATAAAGAGCTGCTATTAATTCGAGAAAATTAGTTTTTAACGGATTAATATTTGAAAAAACTGTATTAACATCACATGTCATCCACTACAAGTTTTAAAAAATTTACTTGAACTTGATTGGGTGAATAAAAAGTATTTTATTAATGATTGAAATTTTTAATAAAATGTGTGTGTGTGTGTGTGTGTGTGCGTGCGTGCGTGCGCTATGAGTAGGAATATAAAAAATATTAGCACTCCTATTCAGGCTAAAAGTACCACAATTTTGTGCTTAGTCGCAGAATAATAACAACTTAATTTGGTTTAATGTGAGAAAATTTTAAGGAAATCACTTCCACTAGGTTTTTAAATAATTTTACAGTTTTACTTTTTACAATTTATAATTTTATCTTTGTTTTCATTTAATTAAAAATTTTATCTATCTTTGAATGAAAATATAAAGTTTATAAAAAATATTAATTCATGGAAAATGAAAAAATAATCAAAATAAAGGTTTCAGCTAATCAATTTTTTAAATTCAAACTTTTCTACCGAAAACCTGCATTTAGAATTGGAAATACAACTTAACAAACAAGCATAAAAGAAGAATTTAACATCATTAATCCGGACTCTTTACTTGTTATTTGACATCAAACTCAGCTTCAACATTTTAGGAATTCTTCAAAAGAGTAAATTCCAATCTCTCGCATGAATTCCCGGTCTCTCTCACGGTTAAACGATCCGGGCACAAACTTCAAATTTTAAACATATCAATCTCCGCGTTAGCTAATATTATTTTCGAATCAACAGGTCTAACAAAATTTCCGAATCTTCCACCGCAAAAGATTGAAATTCAGGCAACATCTGGACGAATTATTTCGTCCTAATTATCGCAGAAACTTCCAACTCCTGGCGCTGCCTGATGTTGCCGATCCACTCATACAACTCAACTCAACTCCGAACGACACTCGATCCTCGTGGTTTTGATCTTATCGAAACTGGATGAAAGGCGGTCTCTCTTTTCCTTATCTCTTTTATTATTCGCCTGCTAAATCTCATCAGAAGGTAGATCAAGTGTCCTCGGCAACCTACTCTTTCGGAGGGAACGTATCGGAGGGTGGGGGAAATGACCTTGTATCTTTCTCGTTCTTTCCGTCTGTCAAATAAATTAGAAAATAAAAATATACATTGCTATAATTCCATTGGGAACTTGGCATGGATACATTTAATAATTTAGATGCAAGTTGGCCTCAAAATTGGTTTAAAGGGAAATTGGTGTTTACGTACTCTTTGATGACGTCATTTCTTATTCGATATTCTCTTCAATGGCTAGATTGTCGTAATGTAATGTTAAAAGGTTTACTTTTCAAAATTTATTAATCCTTTATGCATTTAGGTAGAATTTCTTAATAGAATGTATATTATATGCATTATATGTTTACTACATTCCAAAATAAGGAAAAGTAGCAAAAGATAAAGATTGTGCTTTAATTATAAAAACACGTTTCTAAAAATAAAGCCTCTGATATTCTTTTTCTGTTTTTAACAAATTTTTTTATTGATACTAGATTTATTATCATGTCAGAACATGATGTAGTTTTTCTGATGACTTTTTGGCGTCAACAAAAGTCCGTAGGCGAAATATATATATATATATATATATATATATATATATAT
>JAOUZG010039927.1:573309-599620 GCA_026289955.1 Argiope argentata | reverse complement strand
TATATATATATATAATGAAATTGGAAAAAAGGGAAAATGAAATTGGAAATTCCATAAAAATATTTCTGTTTTTTTTTTTCTTAATATTGAAGTCGTCTTAGAATTCTGAAATTTAGTAAAAACACAAAATGAAATTTGAAAATTCTGTTGTATTTCGTAATAACCCCAAGATATGTTATTTCATAAATGTGAATAACTCTCTATTAATTGAAAATTTGACATAATTGCTACATACAATAAATTTCTGAGACTCTATCTTAGAGGTTTTTATAATGTCCAAAAAATGACATGTTGAAATAAAAAATTAAGTAATCATAAGCTGTAAAGCAAATGTAATTTTTTTAAAAAAACTATATTATAATTCAAAATTGCAACTAACGATTATCAATTAAAATTTTTAGAGTAGATTCAAAATATTAAAAACTACTAGGTGACTTTAATTCCCAATATTTGCGAATATTTAATTCTCCTATAATATTTATATATGAGTTATGAAACAATCAAAAAATTCAAATATTTAATTCTCTACCTGACATACAAATATATTATGCACTTCAAATCTTTATTTTCTATGATAATTCAAATTACGTTCTCAGAAATAAGATATTTTAAGTTAAATTTAAAGTATTTTTTCCATTGCATCTACTGATTAGAATTCTATTTCTACCGTTCTTTCTGCCGTTTGATCATTTATTTTTCTTGTACTATTTCGTCTTTTAATTTAATATATTTTATTGTTTCTTTCCTCATTTCCTTTCAAGTCTAATAACAAACAACAACAACATAAAACTCTCGTAAACAAATCCGAAAATCAAACTATTTGACTTGTCAAAAAACATTAAAACAATTAAATTACATCGCACTTACCAAATGCTGCTCTTTTTAATTCAGCTTCAAACTTAAAGGCGTGATTCTTTCAAACAAGTTTGTGGACTAGTATTGACAACGTCCTATGGCAATAATGGAACTTTATCTAATCCAAATAGAGAAAGGAAAAAGCTAAAATATTTCTTGATAACTCCCATCTTAAATTTTGCTCCTATTTACTTTCATGAGACTCGATAGAATTATTAATGAGACAATCGGACTTTTTTAATGTTGTCTCGTGATTTCAGTTTACATTCTTCCAACATGGGTAATAAATTATTCCTTTTGATATATACATTTTATCGTTCAGAATTGCTATGAGAAAATGCTTTGCTTGGTTTCAAGTTCTCATTTTTTCGAGTTCAGATGAAAGAA
Organism: Argiope argentata; assembly: GCA_026289955.1. Taxonomy (NCBI): domain Eukaryota; kingdom Metazoa; phylum Arthropoda; class Arachnida; order Araneae; family Araneidae; genus Argiope; species Argiope argentata. The sequence goes on along the minus strand of JAOUZG010039927.1, from coordinate 598,378 downwards.
ATGATGATATTCGAAAAGCTTTCAGAAGTATGTAGAGATGAATATATACACATAAGAAAACTCATTCTTTTATTTTGAAATTAAGTAAATTTTCATTAAATTATAAAATCTCAAATGGTTAGAAAGTATCTGAATTTTTAAAAAAATGTGCTGAAAAATTAATTAAATTCTGAAATGTCTAATTATTATTCTGAAAAATAATAAAATGTTGGTTAAGAAAAATTGTTGAATTAAAATTAGCCTTAAATAATAATAAAATAATAATAACCTTTTTATCAAGCGAACTTTTGTTAATGAATTGAAAACTGGCAAATAGCTTTTTTAATAAAAATTATGAATAAGAAAAAATTATAAATAAAAGGGAACTATAATAAATATTCATTGTAAACTCAAATTCAAATTATATGTACGGAAAATACGGAGTAATTTTTTATCGTGATATGATACTTCATTTGAAAACCTTAGATATAAATATAAATTTTTTAAAGGAAAAATGAATCAAGTGGAAGAAAAAAAATTAATGTTCTGTTGTTTATTTTTTCAATTAATAAAAGTTTTTAAAAAAAATATTAACAATTCTCACTTGTTATATGATCCAGAGGCCCTATAAATTCATTTTAATGAAAAATTGTTGACATTCTGAGGTAAACGATTATTAAAAAACTTCATTATTTCCTGGCTAAAATATGCTTTTTGACTTTGTTTTGCCTACATCAATTATTTCCTGCTTTTCAATAAAATAATCAAAAATTGTTTATCAAAACTGTTTTAATTGATTTAATTGAACGATCTTTGCATAGCGCTGTTTTTTAGATGAAAAGGAAGTTTTGTTGTTTTTGTTACTAATGGCACTTCCCATGGGTAAGCGTGCTGACGGCCGTCGCCGATTTTAACACTAGATTTACGGAACCTGTCAATTTGGCGGGTTTCCCATTTCATGCCTTAGAATTTTGAACACGTAAATATTATTCTTAAGATATTAAATATTGGTTTTTAATGATTTAATGCATTGAATATATTTTACCATTTGATCCTCCAAAAGACCAACATTTTATTATTTCAGTATATTTTGCATATCTATTTTTACGAAAATCGGTCAAAATGACGGGCTACTTAATTTACCACCAAAAGTTTCAAATCTTGCGAAATAACAAAAATGGAAAAATAACGGCTGTGTACAATAAGTATATGAGTCATATGTTTGGATTTATTATTTACAAACCTTGCCCTATTAAAAATAACCATTTCATCATTTTTTCAATAAGCTAAATAACTAGGCAGTGACCATCGCGACGAACAAAATACAAGTTTCAATTCATTGTCTGATGTACATAATCGAAATGTGCGAACATCTTGTCAAATTGGGTTTTGTAAAAAAAAAAAATAGGTCAAATAACATTTGCATTAAATGTAACATGTATGTATGGAGAAAATGTGCATCCAAAATAGAGTTTACATGTAAAAAATGTATTGAAGACAACTGTGAATAAAAAACTGTTGATTTAAAATAAAAAGATTTACGAAAATTTGTATTTTAATTTACCCGTCAAAAAGACGGATTTCAGTAAAAATAGGTATACGACCGACACCTGTATATCTAGTGTTAAGCCGAATGAGCGTCTCTCGTTTTTCTAGTGTCAACTAAGGTCAAGAGTACGACTTAGCTTCACACTCATCACAGTCATTTGCGGAGTAATTTTAAAACGAGGCACATTCATACAACTTACATACACCCAACTCGCGGGAAGACACCGTTAGCGATATACCAGGACACTGGTATACGAATTTTTTAAAACAATTCCAAGACTATGTATTTATTGTTTCCAAAATATTAATATTTAAATTTGAATCTTATATAAAACAGAAAAAAAATATTACAAAATAAAATCAATATTACGTTAAATCATAAATTCCATGCATATTTATTTTCATTAAATTCCATTAGATTCTGTAATGGAAAGATTTAGTTATAAATTAAAATATATTTTAGGTATAAGATCTTTTGAAAAAGTTGTCTTTAATATATGCATTTTGTAATTTATATTTAATAATATTCTTGCTGTGAATTATTAATTTAATAGACTTCAATCACACATCACAGATCCAGAAATTACGTTATCAAAAGCCCTTTTATTCTTGTAAAAGATTTACATTCTTATCACTTTGCACAATTGATTCTCTAAATAAAATCTAAAATAAAATGATTTCTACTAATAAAAATAAAATGATTTCTACTAATTATAAAATTTCTAATTGATAAGCATCTTCAAATTACATATAAAAGTAAATAAAGAATTTAAAAAAATATTAATATTACTTCGTTAACTTATAAGAGCATTTAAAAATAATCTTTAAAAGGATATTTGTAAGTAACGACACAAATAAAATTTTAAAGGAAGCAAAAACTTCGCTTTTAATAATGCAGTGAAAAATAGCGCACAGGGTGTATTAGTATGGAGATAACTAACTCTCAAGACAGATCAAGTTCAGTTAGCCGATGTGAAATGGTAAATTAATGCATTGTAGGAAACGCTTTCCTGATGCGGTAATGACAGCACAAGATAGGAAAGACATATACAAGGGTGGGAAACCTGTCTATTATTCTTAGTACAACATTAAAACTGAGAAAAAAAAGAACATTAGAGACAACGATCTTCATCAAAGGTGTTTGAAGTTATGATCCTAGGACGTGATGCAGGCCTCACATACCATGCTGAAATAGTAAGGTTAGTGAAAATTCCAGGCTTGCTCCGAACTTCCACGCAGCTGCAACAAGGTGCACAGCACTGATAAAGGGAGTTTCGTACACTAATGCTCTGACGTACCCCCAATTCAGTGGACCACCCCAGCCCGATCCACTGTGGATCATACATCGCATCTAGGTGGAGACGAGCCTCTATGTGGAAATGGGGAGGGGAAGGGGTCCTTCACACCGAGACCACATTTAAGAACGTGGAATGTGAAATAAAACTTCACAGCGAGTGTGGCAACAACAACGGCTGTCATACAACGTATTGAACGACATTTTGATGTTTCGTTTTAAATAGTGACATCTATCACGTGCATCAGGCAAATATTTACCAGAATTTTTGTTGTACTAAGAATAATAAATATGTTATATCTACCTGTTCGATCTCTTCCTTTATTTTATAACACTATAAGGCTAGGAAAGTACTACCGATCATGCTTTTATTGTGATTTTTCTAGATTGTCTAGGTGTACTCTGTCTCTCCTGAAAGTTTGTAGCCACTTTACTGATATAATGATTACCCAAATGAAAAGTGGACAGTTACGATTGCATCAGAATGACTGGAGCTAAAATAGCACCCCCAAACAGGTATATAAATGGTGGTAGACGGTGTGCACTACATACAGCTTTCAACAGTGAAAATTGTTCATGGTAAAGGAAATTTATCGAAAGAAAGTTCGGGCTATACATGCCAAAGGGAGCAACTTGTGGTCGATTTCTGATTCTTCGATTGCTGTGTACCACTCTTGATTGATTCCCTGCTACAAGGGAGAACTATCAACTCAATATAATCCTGCAGTACTCTGACGAAACAACGAAAAGCAATCAAAAGCAAACGGTCATAACTTCTCACACAACAAGTGATCCTTCTCTATGACAATGCCCACCCACTTATCTTCCATGATACTCAGGTGACCTTAAAAAATTCCATTGGAAAAAAATGGGAATACCCACCATGCAGTCTGGATATGTCACCAAGTGACTTCCACATCCTTTGGAATCTTAAAAGAACATTAAATGGGACACATTACCATTCTAACAACGAAGTGAAAGAAATTGTACAGGACTTCCCCTGGAATCAACCATCACCTTTCAACAGCAAAGACAAAAACCTGTTGCCTATAGGATGGAACCTATGTTACAACGCTCCTGGTAATTTTCTTTGATTTCCAATAAAGATTTTTTTTCCTTCAAGTTGTTCACATTTCATTCGAGTAAACCTTATATATTCTATATATTTGATTTTATCTGAAGTTCAAAAATAAAAAGAGAGAGAGAGAGAGAACATGTGATGTTGATATGAATTTTTAATTAATAGCATTAGTTGATATTAATAATTAATTTAATGGATTTTAAGTTATAGATTCTTTATTGTATTGCTTTTAGACCCTTACACTTCTGTGTTTTTTGTTCTATAACAAGTTTCCAATAGGAAATTATTTTCTGCTTTACAATACGTCAGCAAAAGTGTGTTCGAAAAAACTTTTTTTATTCTTATTACTTTAATTATATTTTGAATTAAAGATACGATTCTACGAAATAAGTTTGGGCATCAATATCTACAGAATCCATTGATAATAAAAAAATCTATCCCATACAAGACACAAAAGAAAGAAGAATACATCTCCAAATAACTTTGTCGCATCTTAAATTCTATTCCTATTTATTTTCGTCAGATTCCATCGAATTATTAATGAGGCAATCGGATCTTTTTAATATAAGTCTTGCGGATTCAGTTTAAATTTGTCCAACGTGGGTAATAAATTATTCCCTTTGATATATACTCTTCGCTGTCCTCATTTAATAACATTCTGACTGTGAGGAAATGGATTTCTGGGCTTCAATTTCATTTTTTTTTGTTACTTGGGATTAAAGAAATGATGTTATTCGAAATGCTTTTATTCCGAGAGAGAGATGAGTTTATATCGTTTGAGAAAAACTTATTTTACATTTTAGAGAATATATAGATATATTTTCATTAAATTACAAATTGCTAGGATACTTTGAATGAGTTTTTAAATTTGTTTTTTGAATTATATAAACAAATTATGATATTTCAAAACTTAATACAAGAATATTCTTGTAAAAGCGTTCTTGGAATGAAAGTCAACTTTAAAATAAAAAAAAGTATATGTGGAGACATGTAATTTGTAAAATGATATAGCAATGGAACATTGTTTCTAATTCAACAAAATAAATATGTGATTTTTAATAGCTGCTATAAAAAATATGCAAAAATTTAAAGCAATTTAATGGTAAAAAAATGAATTTTGAATTTCCAGTAGCTTTCATTTGGTCTTCAAATAAAATGAAAATAGCAGGGTGATCGATAGAAACCCTTTTAAACCCATTAAATTCAAAACAGTGTCTTATATAGTCAGTGATTTGCATTTATAGTAAAAAAAACAATGGGATTTTTTAAAAGTTTATAACAGTCCAGATGAGAAATAAAAAAAAAGTGGGACAAAAATATTTTCCAATTTTACCAATTCCGAGGTAGTTTTCAAGAAGTTTTTTACTTTCTTCAGTTGTTGAATTTCATTTCACTATTACTTAAGGCGACTAGGGAGCTTTAAATTGACTTTTGGCGATTTTCACCTTAGCAATTAGAAATTTTACAGGCAGTAAGAATTAAACTATAGGAGATGATACACAACATTTTAAAGCATTAAGTTAATTTATTTATGAGTTAGGTGTATGTAATGTAATAATATTAGCGATAAATAACGTTAATAAAAATGTTCCATGCGCTCCTAATTTGTTCGAAAGCACGCCAATTTTTATTATTACTTTTTCTAACCCTTTTGAAAAAAAGTTGGGATTAATCTTGAAGTTTTAGTACGAAATATCCAAATCAATCAATGTAATATTATAAAATTACTGATTTTTTTTCGAAAAAAGTTTAAGTAATTTTAAGTTATTACATTGGTTAATTGATATTTCGCATTCAAACTTCAAGATTAATCCCAACTTTTGTTTCATAAGGGTTAGAGTAAGTAATAATAAAAATTGGGGCGCTTTCGAGAAAATTCCGAGCGGTTGGTATATTTTTCGTTAACGTTATTCATCACCAACATTATATTATATTAACCTCCCTCCAAACTCATAAATAAATTAATATATCGATTTAAAATTTTGTATGTCATCCCCTGTAGTGTTGTCTTAATACCAGCTAAATACCAAATTGCTAAAGTAAAAATTGTAAAAAGTCATTTTTAAAGGTCCCTGGTCGCCTTTATTGGAAAAAAAACTGTATGATCGTACCAGAAAATGCATTTTCAAGTCACAGAAAAGTTCATAAATTTAATCTTCTAGCGGTTACATAATTCTTGTATCTTCGCTTGTAATACAGCAGAAGGCGTTATCTTATTAACATCAAGGTATATTTTCCCTAATACTTCTTGAAGGTTATTATTAGATTATATTCAAAATATGTATCGTTTATTTTCGTATTCGAATGTTGTTTTATCTGTGGAAATAGGAAATAGTTAAACCGCTATTTTTGAAACTCGTTTATTATTTGTATCTACCTGATAACAAAACAATCTTATAAATTTCCTCTTATTTTACTACTAACTCCATAACAAAATTTCCTTTTTATTTATTATGTAATAGTTACATTTTTGAATTGTAAGTTTTGTCAAATCTCTTTTATCTTTGGATATTTTATTGTAAATTCCAAACTTTGCTGATAGAGGTACTTTAACCTGTATCTAGAAATTCAATATCGCCGTTTTATTTCTTAGGCTAAAAATAATTAAACCAACTACACTGTAAGCTTAATTATCACTTTAACCCATTCACTGCCAAGCCTAAATTGTATGAGGTTATTTTCATTTCCATTTCTGTTTTAAGTGTTATTGCTTATCTAAGTTTTATTATTACAAAATAAATAATAAAATTTGCTATAAATAATCATTTAAATGTATAAAAATCAAACACGAGTATACTCGTGGTTGGCAATGGGAATAACCTCATACAATTTAGGCTTGGCAGAGAATGGATTAAATAAAGTGGAATTTTTGTAAAAAAAATTTATTTGTAGCTTTTTTCCAAGTTTTAACACTTGTATATTCATGTGTGTGGTTATAAAATGCTTGTAAGTTTGAGAAGTTGTATGTTACAATATATTGAAAGTATCACGAGCATATTCGTACTGGTAATGGGTAACACCTTGCCAGCCACGAGTGTATTCGTGTTTGGCAGTGAATGGGTTAGTATCAAATACTTATTTTTTTCCATTACAATACTGTTTTTCAATTCCTACTATCTCTTCTATACTCTCTCTATAATATATATTTGTTTAAATTTTCAATTGGTGATAAAATACGTTTTACTCATTCATCCCCTCACGTTCAAATACATTTTTAGGCGTAGTTAATGACATTTGACGTTAATACAGTGTTTTCCTAATATTAATTCATTAATTTGGTTATTATTTTATTAATTACAAACCAACTTTCCTACCAAACTTCTTCATTCCACCTCACCAAATGAGTGAGACTTCAGTTTATTTCTTCCCGTGCTAATGAGGTTAGGCTTAACATGTTTTTGACCGATTATTTCTAACGATTCTGATCAGTTCATTAATGTTTGATGCATTTAAAATGAAACATTATTAATTAATTGATTTTTAGAATTCATTTTGAAGTACTTTTGAAATAAAATAAAACAGGATAAAGAAAATGAAAACAAAAACATTCTTATCTGTAATACGTTACAGCAGCTGTTGTAGAAAATTCACGTATTTGCGTTGCTCCAATTAGCGATGAAAATTCACACGTGTGCAGTGTCTTCCGATTCATTTTCAACGCATACATATTTTATTTTGGTTTGTACAGACATTATTCTTCGATACATTATTTATGTTAATTGAAATTATTTCATAAAAACTAAAGTAAAAATTTTCTCTGTTGACCTAAGTAGGAATTGACTTTTTTGCAATATTTATTATTTTTATAATCAATAAAATATTTCACAAACAGAATCTGAAATCGAAAATACAAACTGTTAGATATATTTGTTGCCAAAAATCTTTTCTTTTTCTTTTTTTTTTAACATTTGTTTACTTGTCACTCCATCTGCCAAAACGATTGCTCAAAAATGCAGAAATTTCAACGGATGAAAAATGAAAACAGTTTTTGCACTAAAGCTGAAGAGTTCCATCAAACATCGAAAAAACATGTCTGTAGGAAGTCTATCCGTCGATATGTGTATGAACGTGATAACTCAAAAAAGTTGTGAATTGCATATATTGCACATGACATAGGATCTGTAAAATGTTGAATTTGTATATGTCATTTACCTATATGAATTTCTTCTCTCATAGAAATCTAAACTGAAGAACATAGACAAATATATTATATTATCTCGCACCTTGGGAAAAGCTAATCACAAAAAGGATTCACACTAGCATTTTCATAAATGTGATTTGTGCGCATCGTAACACTGTAAAGAGAATTAATACATGTATATTAAATGTATGCCATTATTGATTAATAATTTCAGAAAATTAATCTAATTTGAATCAAGCATATTTACTGATTTCAGCAAGAAAAGAAAACTAATACATGTATATTGTAGAGCGCTTCGGGATTCGTGTAGATTCGGAATTGATAAACAAATCTCCAATTTCAAAAATCACAAGACGTATGATAGTAGAAATCTGTAGAAAATGCAGGAAATTACAGCAGTTACGAGTCACAATTACACAGCTCCAATTCAGCTACTGCAACAGGAAACAGCTTCCAAACACAGAGGTCTCTAATACCTCAGACAGATAACAGTTTCTGTGCACCAAATTTACACTCCAGTTTTCCCTACTCTCTCTTCTTGGTCAATCGGGTGATGGTACTTATACCTGACTTGGTGGGAAAATCTAGGAATTCCGTCAAGATTCTGGAAGGTACTTGGCTATCTCGCTTAGAAATGATTCTATAGTTTAGGGATGGAATTTTCCAAAACTATCTATTTTTCACCAAATCGCCAAGATTCTCGTCACAATGTCACCAAGTCGCCGAATTTTCGGAAATACAGTTTTTACGTGAAATATGCCTAAATTGAGAGATTTTCGCACCAAAATCTAAGTATTTCAGATCTATCTGAGATAATTCACGACGAATACAAATATTTACAGAAATATTTACAAAGTTTATAACAATATTAACCGCTTGCCATTAGCGAACAATAGTTACAGAAAATCAATCGTGATTGCGAATCTATATTTCTACTGAAACCAATAAATGATTTGGATATATTTTTTCTTTGCTAATTATCTTTTGCATGCCGTCTCTATAAAGCATAATAAAATTAAATATGTAATGCGATTACTTTTTCCCAATATAACAAAATGAAATTTTAATCTCGATCTATATTTATAGTCACATTACCATATTTTATTTATTTAAATTTAAATAATAGCGTTTGCAAGTGTGAGAGACTTTATTGAGAATTATTCAATATTATTGAGGTAAATAAGAAAAATAAAGCTATTTTATTCATGCAACAAATTGTCAAGATCAAGAAAAAGATATTTCGGAGATTGCAATAAGGTTTGAGGCATGTCATGTTTAAACCTGGTTATTTAAAATAGAGGTATGTGTTCATACATATAGAAGCCATTAGAATATACTAGTTAATGAAATTATTTCCTCATGCTTTCTCATGGTGAACAAATTTTACAAGAAAATCATTCAGATTGGTGAAAAATAAAATTTCAACTAGTAGTATACTTTGCAATAGTACAAATTACCTGATAGTACAAATTAGATAGTACAAATTACCTGAAACGAGTTATGAATATAAAATTAAAAATCACTACAAAGTGAATAAACTGAACTATTACTTAAATTAATCATGGGATTAAAAAAAATTAAGTAGATGTCCAATTTAAGTGAACATGAAAAAGTGAGAGAGAAAAAAAAGAAATCATAGAATCAAAGAATAAAAAAAAGAATTGCAAACTATAGAAATTAATTGCAAATGTCAAAGAGTATATGGTGGATATTTTCCTTTTATCAAAAAGAAAATTGAATTCAGCAAGCATTAGCTCAATCGGAGAAATGCGAGGATTTCAGTATTTTAAAGTGAAGATAAAGGATGCCGGTTCAATTCTTGCGAAAATCAAAAATTTGTTGATAAATTATTTATACCAATTAAAAGTATTTAGTAAAAAGTAACTAAAATAAAAAAATTTCTTTGTTGATCTAAGTAGGAATAGACTTAATTTTTTTTTTATATTTCTTGTTTTATGATTTATTTTCGTACTTAACATGAAATCATGTTTTTCTAAGATCAGAATTTATTACAAAAAATGGTAATATTCGGTTTTAACGACGACCAAAAAAAAGATTTCACCAAGTTATAAAAATTAACGGCTTTAGTTTTAACGTGCAAACCACATTCGTGTAGTTTGAAAATTTCCCCAATTTAATGAATTCAATTGTAAAATTCCTCTATTTTGAAAAAATCGTCAAATATACTGAATTCTTTTCTTCACGGTTTTTGAACAGCGCTCAAACTGAAAAATACCAAAAAAATCCTCGATTGAAAGCAACTTGTAAATTACTTGTTAATTAGAATATTAAAACACGGACAATTCAATAAAGCCTAAATTGCATTATCTTGTGCATCTCAGTGAATATATCTATATATTTTTACCATGAGTATAAAAACAAACAGGAACTATCCTGTTCCAAAGATTTTAGATTTCCCCCCAGCACATTAAATATGATTTTTTAATGAATCCGATAATTATTGCCTAATATATTAGAGCCATAGAAAATGGACATTGTTTTAATAATAATCACGACAATGAATCAAAACTTGAGTTTTTTGAAATTTCCTACAAAGAGGAAATAAATTTATTCTAAAACTTTTTCCCAACAAGAGATGAATAATTTTTTTTTATCTTTAATACTAATTTATTCACCCGTAGAACAATGGAAGGAACCAAATATCAGCATACACCATAAAGCAACCAAGCATTTATCCTTGTAAGTGCCTTCTTTTAGAAGGCACCCATCCTCATTCACTTTCAGGACACCATGTGCTCAAATCAGAAGATAGCACACTCAAGCCTCCCAACCACTAAAACACAGCCAAGCAAGCATGCCCGATTGAAGCCACCGGTGCTCTATTCTCTCATAAAGGTGACCATCCGAGATCGCCAATGAGAGAAATGGAGGGTTATTTATCGCCAAGGTGCTTCAGGCGCGTGCAGAATGTTCCCCAAAATTGGATTTACTGTCCGCGCAGAATAGAAATACTCCCTTCCCCAATCCCGTTTAGATAATGCATGTTCCTCTGGCATGAGCAGACACTGGCAGCATTAAGAAAGTGGTGGAGAGAAAATGGTTTGGGATGGGCAACTTCCCTCTGGGATATACATATTTTCTCTCGGAAGGGAAGAAAGCGATGAAATGCTGTGTCGAATATTCGTCCAAATATTGTTTATACAAGCATTAGGCTTTTATTTTGTTTGGTGAAATATATATCTTAGGGTAAGGAGGTTTCGGTAAAGTAAGGATTGTTTTCTGTCTGAAGCAAAGTTTAATGGATATGTCTTTCTCTTGTTTTGTGCATTTATCAGCATAGCAAATGGATAAGAATGTTAGTTAATGTTGTGTTCGAAGTATATTTCGTTTTTAAGAAATTTCGTGTAATTTTTTTAAGTTTCTCCTTTCCACTATTGTTTAAAAATAAATAGATATATTCACTGAGATGCACAAGAAAATGCAATTTAGGCTTTATTGAATTTTCCATGTTTTAATATTCTAATTAAAAAGTAATTTACAATTTTCTTTTAATCAAGGATTTTTTCAGTAATTTTCAATTTAAGAGGCGATTAAAAATCTCCAAGAATATTTTTTGGCGATTTTACAATTGAATTCATCGAATTGGGGTAATTTTATAACTACACGAATGTGATTTGCAAGTTAAAACTAAAACCTTTAATTTTTATAATTTGGCGAATTTTTTTTTGGTCGTCGTTAAAACTGAGTATTACCCTTTTTTGTAATAAAGTACGACTTTAGAAACAATTAATTTCTTCTTAAGTACGAAAGTAAATCATAAAGCAAGTAGTATAAAAAAATTAAGTCGATTTCTACTTAGATCAACAAAGAAAATTTTAATTTAGTTACTTTTTATTAAATAATTTTAATTGATATAAATAAGAATTGAACTCGCATTCTTTATCTTTACTTTAAAATAATAAAATGCTTTCAGTTTACCGATTGAGCTAATGCTTATTGAATTCAATTTTTATCATAAACTGCTAAAACTCTATTTAAAGTATTGAAAATTAAATTAAATCAATGAATTAATATCAAGTGTCATCCACTATAAGTTTAAAAAAAATTTATTTGAATTTGAATGAATAATAAAAAGTATTTTTTAGCGATGGAAAATGTAAATATATATATATATATATATATAGGGAAAATATAAACTAATAGTAGAAATTGAAAAAATGAAAGCTAATTAACGGTAAATCAGTAAAAATGAAACATTAAATATTTATTTATCAACTTCAAATTAATTATTTTAGAATTTTTCTTTCAATAATACACAGTGAAGAATACGGAATTAGATTGTTATATAACTTCTTTGCTCATATAAATGATTTCTTGGTGCACAAAGAGAAATTTAATAAATAATAACATGCATGAATAACAGGGCATTTACTGGGTATTATTTCAAACCAAAAAACTCCCATCGTACATATTATTTAATGTATTAAGGCACTGTTATACTTGCTTGAAGTGGAAGTTTGATGCAGTTTAAATAGCAGTTTTTAAGCAACTAATTGGCAACCCTTTTTATATATCCTACTAATCACCATTAAAAGAGCTTAATTTTTTCATCTCAAGACTTTGTTTTGTCTATTTTTAAACCTGTAATAAAGCCTCCTTGTCTATCATATTTTGGTTTCTACTCCATTTGATTTAGTGATGTCCGAAAAATTATTATTTTCTTTATATAGTTCATGCTTTTTATAAAAATTCAAATAGTAAAAATTGTTTAAAATTTTTATGGAAGAATATAAAAACTGGTATTCATGCAAAATATCTATAAAAATATATCAGATAAGTATTTTAAATAAGAATCTAAAATATGTGCCATATCAATGTTTTCTTTAAATTTCAAAATAAAGTGAATATATATCCTTGCATTCCTCATAAAATCAAAACTCAATGAGAACTTTTTAAATTTATGACTGAGAACTCTGAAACAATGAAAACTAGAATAACTTAGAATTATAATTTATAGCCTAGAATAATTTAGAATTCTGGACTGCTGTCACATAGAAATTATTAGCTTATATATGTATAAAATAGTAGAAAATTTGCCAAGCTGTTTACCAAAAAAGAAACTGAGTCATTAAATGAGAGCAATTATAGTTTTTTTATAACAAATGATCAAAAACATATTTTTATAAAGGTATTTCTTCTGAATCGAAGAAATTAATGTCTTTACATTGAACTGATATTATGTATCATTTCTTTGCTTATGTCCCAAATTAGTGATAAAAATATGCCTCAATATTCCTCTTACAAGAGCAAACATTAATGATTTAATTTGAATTTTCTTATTTACCAATCATATATGATAGAAAAATTAACATTTTTCCTTAATTGAATCACGCAACAATTCTTATAAGAAATGGCCGATGAAATATTACTTCATTACAATGTTTCTCTAATGTATGAGTATATATATTTTTTATCAACAAAGCTTTATTTTATTTACGTACTAAATATTTTATTATTCTGTTTATTTTCTTATCTATTTATCTTAATTATATATGCATTTTTGTTCTTTACCTGTATATACCTTTCTAATTACTTCCTCTGCTTTTAGTTTTTTTTTCTTTCCTAAGATTTCTAAATGTTCAATACAACTCCATTAATTGAAATAATTCTAGATTATCTAATATTGTTAAAGTTCCTTTTTAGCATTGATTGTTCTTGTGATGTTATAGCATTGTTGTTGTAATATTGTCGCATTGATTGTTGTTGTGATATTGTAACATTCATCATTGTTGTGATATTGTAATATTGAATTATTGTTCTGATTGTTACATTATATTGCTGTTCTTTGAAAGACCAATAAGGTCAAATTTAAGCAAGGATAAATCAATGTAGATCTTCTAATAAAAGACTTTCTAATTTTACAAAAAAAATCAGTCTTAATGTGACAGAGTCAGATGGGAGTTTCAGCCAGCAGAAATTCTATTTTATGCAATATTTGCATACTTCTCGACAACTCAACCTCTGCATGTTCCACCTGGCCTAGGGCATGTTTTGCTGGTGCGACAGGAGAGAGTATCACCTCCTTTTTGCCTGTGATATTTAGCCCCAAATATGACAACCCGACCTTGTCGTTGGAAGATATCTTCCACCGGGAGATAAGACGCAAGAGCGCAGGGAATTGGCGATTTTGAAAAGTGCGTCAAGGGGGTAATGCTCTCTACTGAGAGTTGCTTCGTATGAGTTTATATTTTTCTGATAAAAAAAACAATTAAACGATCGTACAGTTGGAGAAACTGAGACAATTGAATCGTCGTGAGTCAACAAAGTGTAAATTTCATTTATGACTTATACACATTCCAATACATGAACATCACAAATGTCAAGTGGGGTAAGTATAATCTCATTACTGAAATAGACTTGAAGTTCACACCCTTTGTACGTCAGGAGAGAGTCTCACCTCCTTTTCGCTAAGAATATTTAGCGCAAAATATGGCAACCCGATAATGTTTTTGGTGGATATCTTCTTTCGGGAAATAAAATGCAAGAGCGCGGAGAGTTGGCGATTTTGAAAAATGCGCCAAAGGGATGATGTTCTCTACGGATCAACCAAAAGCTCAAATAGCTGTCGATTTGATCTTTAACCTTATTCTTTTTTGTACGTTCAAATAAATGCTTGATTATTTTTTATCATGTCAGAACATGATGTTATTTTTGGGATGAAGTCGGCATCAACCAAAATCTGTAGGTGAAAAATTGATTACCTGATGGAGCATCTCAAAAAATTAACCTTCAATAAAGTGTTGCCAATGCATTTAAAAAAGGAATTAATTACCACAGAAAATAAAAAATAAAAAAAAATGTCATTTTGAACATGTGATTATGTGAAATGAAATAATTAGGAAATGTGATACTTTTTTAAGCAATAAATGAGAGACAAAGTTTTTTGAATCTTTTGCGATACCAAAGTGACCCATTCAATGAAACAATCAAAATGAAGGAAAATATAATTTAACTTGCACGAGCACGTGGTGCTTGACCGTTCAATAAATTATGTTCTGACATGATACATTGAAATATACATAGCAGATTTCCTTTTAATCTTTTTATTTAAATTTGGCTTCTATTTCTAAAACCTGACATGTCAATTTTCCATATACAGAGAAGTGGCAAAGGCATTTTTTTGTATCTGTCACTTATATTTTTATCATAAAAATTAGAGGTTACTAAAGGATAATGTGTGATTCTATTTTTTTTTAACTTTATGTTAAAATCAGATGAAGCACTCTTCCCTGAACTTCATCGTGAAAAGATTATTTTTGTTTTAACATCATAATCCTAACATAGAAGATAAAAAATTTCATAGATCAGTTTGGAGGTATGGCCACATACAAAATTCCATTAACCTTCTCTGTGGGGAATTTGAATTTTCACTTTCAGATGAGAAAGAGTAAATCGATCGGCTGACATTCGATCCTTCCTTAGTTTTAAAGCAAAATTTTTTACAGAGATGTCTATATCTGGGGAAAAAATACAGAAAAAAAAATCAAATTCATCTATATTGTAAGATTTGGAATATCATTTACATGCTCACGTACGAACAGAGGATAATTTTCCGTTTGCCGGGAGATAGCGATAAATCACGAAAGACATTTGGTGGAATTCTAAATTATTTGGTAGGTATTCGCTGGTGCCCGGTTAACAGAAAAGGATTGATCCGTAGAGAACATCAACCTCTTGGCGCACTTTCCAAAATCGCCGACTCCCTTGCATCCTACCTCCAAAATCGCCTTGCATCCTACCTCCCAGAGGAAGATATCCTCCAACGTCAACATCGGGCTACCATATTTGGCGCTAAATATCCTTGGCGAAAAGGGCATGATGCTCTCTCCGTCGCACCCGGAAAAGTACCAAACAGAGATTGTCAGACATTTTGTTTATGAAACGCATCAATAAATGAGAGTTCTAAAATTTTTAAAGAAACGAAATTACAATTTTTTAAAAATTTCTTTACCACATTTTTGTTTGATGATCTGATAAACTGATAATCAACTAATTTTCTTGGAACTTAAAAATGAATCTGTTGTTTTTGATAGAAAATCTACATATTAAATTTCATCCACTCAATGTTATCAAGACTTTGAACTATTGTAATCGCAGCCAAAGAAAGATATATAATCCAAAAAAGAGAGAAAGAAGAAATAATGCCATTCTGACATTTTCCGAACTCCCAGAAATTTAAAAAATGAGGATTCAATAAAATATATTACATTTTTATGCATATTTTGAATATTTCATACAAGAGAAATTAATCAAATATTGACATAGTAAGTGCGGTTTCGAAAAACTCTCACTCAATTTTCATTCGGTTTTGAAAATGAAAAGCAGTTGTTCCATGAGCAATTTTTCAAAATAAAAGTTTTCAAATAATCAGAAACAATTTTCTGTCGAAAGTTTATAGATTTTCAACAGATAACAAATGCCATTTTCAAAATGGAGATACATCATCTCTTATAAATGATCAGAGATTTTGAACATTTCATACAAGAGAAATTAATCAAATATTGAAATAGTAAGTGCGGTTTCGAAAAACTCACACTCAATTTTCATTCGGTTTCGAAAACGAAAAACAGTTGTTTCATGAGCAATTTTTCAAAAAAAAAAAATGCTTTCAAATAACCAGAACCAATTTTCGGTCTAAAGTTTATAGATTTTTAACAGATAAATGCCATTTTCCAAATAGAGATTCATCATCTCTTATAAAAGATCAGAGATTTTGAATATTTCATATAAGAGAAATTAATCAAATATTGACATAGTAAATGCAGTATCGAAAAACTCGCACTCAATTTTCACTCGGTTTCGAAAACGAAAAGCAGTTGTTCCATGAGCAAAATTTCAAAAAAAAAATCAAATAACCAGAACCAATTTTCTGTCGAAAGTGTATAGATTTTTAACAGATAACAAATGCCATTTTCCAAATGGAGATTCATCATCTCTTATATAAAAGATCAGAGATTAGTATCTCTTAACTACTTCAGAATCCAATGATTTATAACTCGAATCACACACGCACACTCAATTTCCAGGGAAGCCCCTATAATTCCTCTAAATTTTCCTCCGCCAAATTGCAACTTATCTCTATCAGGATCCCGGAATTGTCCTCACATTATCCTCGCCCATGGACAGGAAAGAGCCATTCAATTGATCATCCATCTTAATTGAATGAACGCGCCCCGGTGTATCAACCGAACTGCAAGCCGGGCTTGAAAAATTTGTAATAAACCCTATTTGCCGAGAGCCCGCATCTCTGGAAAATGCGGAGTCCCGAGAGATTTATATTGGCAATAAAGACGAGATTCTGCGCCAAATCCGGGCCCTGACATTTCGACCTCGACAGAGAACGCATTCAGCCGAAATAATTAAATTTTTCCGAAACTATCTTCGGTCATTTTGTATGGACATCGGCTTTACTCGGAAAACTCTTATTCGGAATATCTCGGTTGAAGCACAATGGCATTATCGAGTGGGATATCTAGATGGAAATTAAATTTGATAGCTGAGCGCGAAAAGAGGCAGACAAATAAATTTGGTGGAGTATTTATAGATGAATAAAATTGAATTTTTTTCTACCTTAAGGTTATTCATTGTCATGGTTTATTGGCAATTCTGATTTGTTTGTTGACTGAAAACATTCAAAGCACAAACAGCATGAAACAAATTTGTTTGCATTTCATTAAAAGAAACATATGGTAAATAATGGGATTATGTATTTTTTTCAAAGTATATTTTGTTTCATTATTTTTGAATTCAGATGTATAGAATCTTTGAGAGGTAGTTGCTCACATTTATTTTATAAACTTAAAACGATGTTTTTCATACTGAGGATATCTTATTAAATCAAGATACTTCGTTATTTATTTTGAGATGATTTTTATTTTGGTTTGTTTATTTATTAATGTGTGTACGTGTTTGCATCTGTTTCTGTTCTATGATTGGGTTGGATTCTGTTTTAACTTACAAATGAAGTCATTTTACTTCTTTATCTATATTATATATATATATATATATATATATATATATATATATATATATATAATAGTTTACTCTAATTTTAAGAATTTAATTCTGATTTTATATGCGTGCCCAGAAGATAGATAATAAATCACTGGTATAAATATTCTTTTAGAGGATTCCTTAAATAAGTAATACATTAGTCATATAAAAAAGATTCTTTTAGTTGAAATTCTGCTTACCCCTTGTTTAAAGGTCAACATAAGGTCAAAAGTATAAAAATTCCTTTCAGATATCTACACGTGCGTGATTTATAAGGACATTAAAGTATATAAATCGAGAGATAGATGTTTCGCCCCTCTTTAACTCTTGTGTGTGTTTTTTAAAGTTTTTTTCAAACATTTTTTTTTCAAGCATATTTTGAAATTCAAGGAAAAAAAATAGAATTTTAATCAAAAGGTCTAAAAGCATTACAGCAATATAGTGAAAATCCCCTCCCCTTTCATCTTAAAAAAAATCCCTAACATCTTATTTAAAAAATAAAAATAATAACATTTTTAACCTTTTTTCTCATTTACCAAATGGTTTTTTTTATAAAGATGTTTAATTTTATTATTTCGTAGAAACTGTCAACAAAAAGACAAACTAATATTAAATTGGCATATATATTTTGAGATAATAAAATCTTCAATCACGTATGAATTTATAGAAAAGTAATTTAGAATTTTTTCAAATTAAGGATGTCATCATTTGTATCTGAAAATTCACAAATAGACAAATTTAAAAAAATTCAACTGTAAAAATTTTAGTGGTGTGCAGCATTTTTTAATTAAGGAGCTTTTAGAAATGTTGATATGGGGTCAACTAATGGTACACTACTATGACTCAGTTCACGATTCCATGATTGTTTTTAATAATCATCAGATAGGTTTATAGCAGGAAACATCCTTCTACCAAGTTTAAAAAATAGGGTCCAATCGATAAGAACTAAATTTTTCAATGATTTTTTTAGTCTGCTAATGTTGTAATCATCCAAGATGGGAGATATTTTGCAAGTTTTTGAACAATTATCCTAATTTTAGCGTGCTTGCAGATAAGCATTTTGGGAAGTTTTAACCATTAAACAAAACTATTCTATCTACTACAAAAAATATAAATGACCAATAATCAATTGAGGATCAAAGCGGGATGAAATTTTACTTCAACGTAACGCTTTCAAATTTACAAGAATGTTAACAATACCATTATAGCAGGTGGACAAGTAAACTATACAGCAATTAGTTTGAGATCAAAGCTACTTCACTTTCTTAATTAACTTACCATATTGGTGACAAAATCATAGGACACATTAACCATCACATTCCGAAAAATGCTCGAGTTCGCGTACTTCAAAATACTGAGAGGCTCACTTTTCTGTATAAAAAATTACATACTCTGCCATCTCGAAAGCCACGTTCACAGTCCTTGTTTTTAAGATTTTTTTATATACAACAGAAGGTATCTCTTATTTGATAGATATTAAGCAAATACATACTCAGAATTGAAAATTTTCAAAAAATCATGCTGTCTGTCCTCTCCAAATCCATTTGGATGAGCTTTCCTAACGAACAAAGTATGTGCCACAGGTATTCAATCAATCACTTTTAACGATGGGGAGGGCATTTAATATTGATACCAAATATCCCAGGTATCCCTTGAAATATTGTTGGTAGGACATTCCGCATCTTTAATTATTGGTAAATAGCAATCCAAAGGTAGAAAAGGCTGAAAATGCTGGAAAATCACAGTAAAAGTTCGATCTCCATATAAATATTTCATAATTGTCTTTAGATATATTTAAAAGAGAATAGCACATTATTTTACATTTATCCATTAAAACTTATCAAATGTTTTGAAATTTAAAGTAAGAGATCTTGTTTTATATTTTTCATATGCATTGTTTATAACTTTAAGTCTTCTAGACAGCTCATTAATTTTTCATTTCAAATTCCTTTAAAACTGATTTCTTTTTTATAACATAAATACAAATTCATTCCATTTAATTTCATCCCAAATGGCTACATATTATAACAATTACATTATAAAAGTTTTGTATAAAATATTATCAGAATATCTAATATACTAAAATGATTATTATATTAGAATGTTTTTATAGTGCATAAATATTATATTTTATTTTAAAACCATATTAAATATGTATTTCTTCAAATAATTTAAAAGCATTCAGAAATAATTTTGAAATGCTACAAAATAGATTTATAATTAAAAAACAAATACTATTAAACAACATGGCGTCTTGAGATCCAATTATATAACATCCCCGCATTTTTGTCTAAATATTTATGCGCATCGAGTTCTGCCCATTAATATAAAAATAAACTTTAAGATTTAAACATTTTTCTTGTCACGGCTATAAAAATTAATAGTTTCTGAAGTGGCAAGTTGCCCATTTTCATACTTAAGAAAATGTACTTTAAAGCGCCAAAAATATAAAACTTCATTTGTAGTAATTCATACGTGCGAGATATTGTACACTTCTAAGTACATTTGCTTTTGTCTTAAACTAAACTAATTTTACCATTCATATTAATCATAACAGACAGAAATTCCGTGAAAGCATTCATAAACTTTTCTCATTAATTCTCCAAAGCTTGAAAATTCTGAAAGAAAAACAATTTACTTATTTACATCCCAAATCTGAGTAAAGTAATTAGTCATGCAATCCTTTTCTTGAACCAATATATAACTGGAAATGGAGATTCTAAACTGAATAAAATGCATGAGTTTTCTAAGTTTAAATAATGCAACGAGTAAACAAGTAATTATAATTTCGATATTAAAACCTTCCTGCTTAATATTTGCATTTGATAGCGATTAAAGTCTGTTATTTTATTAAACATATAAATATTCAAGGATTGAGCAATTCATTCATAATTATATATATTAAACAGAGATAATTGTTACTATTAAGTCTTTATATAACCATATTACAATATTTTCTAATGTTACAAATGTTTAATATACTTCGCTTTCATTTGATTTTTAATATTATTTGCTTATTTTTTTAAAAAATTGTATGCGCTTTTTTTATTTTTTTGTGGTTATAGATAGACAAATTTTTAACGATTTTGAAATAAACTAGATATATAGCATTAAAGCTCCCAAATAATTTTATTGCAAGTTCTCAAAGTCAATACAAAATATTATTTTCAGCAAATAATTAGGAATTAATCAATTAATTTTAAATAAGTTACTTTAATTTCAGATAATAAAAGGGAGGGAGGTATACTTTAAATTTCCATCATATTTTCATAAACAAAATATTAAATGTTCATAAATCTAAGGATTAGGAAATCTTTAAAAAATATTTCATAATTACGCTAAGAATTAATGGTACTTACGTTTTAGACCGTCTTCGCCAATGGTTAAGTAACTTATTGGAGATGGATTTAAATTTGGCGATAAGGATCAACGAATTACACCTCTTCCGGATTGTCATAATTGGCGGTTTAGCAATTCATTGGCGACGACTTCGAGTTTGGCGATAAATTTGGACGGTTTAATACGTAAGTACAGAATTAATTTTCTTAACGAATTTAGACATCAACTCTAAATACTTGAAGTCTAAAGGTCTACATATAAGATTCTAAAGATTAGGAAATCTTTAAAAAATAATATTTCTTAATTCCCCTAAGAATTAATGGTACTTACGTTTTAGACCGTCTTCGCCAATGTTTAAGTAACTTATTGGCGATGGATTTAAATTTGGCGATAAAGATCAACGAATTACACCTCTTCCGGATTGTCTTAATTGGCGGTTTAGCAATTCATTGGCGACGACTTCAAATTTAGTGATAAAGTTGGACGGTTTAATACGTAAGTACCGAATTAATTTTCTTAACAATTTCAGACATAAACTCTAAATACTTGAAATCTAAAGGTCTACTTATAAGATTCTAAAGATATTAAGTAGCAGAGGAAAAACAATTTTTACTGCTCTACAAAAGAAATCTTTTATAATTGTGTTATGTTGATAATATGCATTAATAAATATAAAACAATAAAAAAGAAAATATTTCACTTAAAAATGTACTATCGTTTGAAATATGATTCATCTGAAAATATTCAAGATATTAAAAATCCCTAAAAACTCAAACGGTAAAAGAAGTTTAATCCTCTGTTATTTAAGGGGGAGTCTTAAAAAGTATTACGGTCTTGATATTATTTTCTGTCAGGAACATTTATAGGAAATAAAACTTGACGAAATCGGATCTGTCGAGGATGATGGATGATTTTTCTTTCTTTTTGACAGCTATTTCAAATATATTGATGCTTGTGGGCATTTCTTCTTTCACGAATATTATTAATTATTAAAATTATAATTGATACTTTCTCTTCATTAAAAGAATATGATTCTGAAAATTACTAGTTCGCTCAAAATCCCATCACTAAAAATGGTTTAATTAATTACAACCTCATGTTACATGATTGATTATTTAATTAGTTTTATTCAGGACATGTAATTGATTTCACATCAATTTATTTAATTGATTGGAATAACTTTTTTTCAGTTAAAAAATTGTTTGTCTTATTAGCATTAATCAAGCAAATTTTTATTTTTGAAAAATAATAAATTCAAATGTCAAATAAATCAACCATAGAAATTTCAATATTGTAATAAATAAACCAAAAGACTGGATCTTTAAAAGCAAATAAATTCTAATTTAAAACGAAAAAAAAGATTACTATCACAGTGATTGGCACGTTTGAAATAATTTAAATTAAAATTTTCATTTCCCATGTATTATGAATACATCAAACCACCAAAAAAAAACTAAAGTGGAGAATTTTCCATTAACATAAACTATTAACACGCTGGGAGCTAAATTAGTAATTTTCTTTCAAGAAATTGCATTTCTCATTTAGAAACAGTTGAGTGACTTACTAATTAAATACACAAGCTGATTATCATTCTAGTAATTGCTTTACTCACGTTAAAAAATTAATTAACCAAAGAAAATTACTCTCCTCTTTCATTTAAGGTATTCAAAGTCCCACGGTTGCAGTTTAGTGTTCAGGACTTCACTTTGAATCAAATAAAAAAAAGAGGGACCTGTTTTAAATGCGATGAAAAATAAATTTTTAATTACTGTTTTTCTGCACTCATCGCCACTACGTCGGTATAGGAGTCCCCTGTTTTCTAATTTCATAATCTGAGCTCCGGAATGTAGATAAAAAGAAATTTAATAAAATATATTTCCTTAATTGCATCTTTTGCTTTTTATAAAAAAGGTAATTTTGTGAATGCATCTTTATTGTATTCTATCTAAGAATCTATTGTTTTATGCTCTTTTCTATTTGTTTTATCACTAGAAAGCATAGATTAATAAATTTAAAATACATAAGGTATGATGTCTATATCTAAAGAGCATCCAGAAGTTAATGCACGATTCAAATTCGCCACCAATCCTGTAGTAAATTGCTAGCAACCCTATTTGTTGTTGTTACTAATAGCACTTGCCATTGAACAAGCTCTATGACGGCTGTCAGAGATTTTAAGCCGAATGAGTGTCTCTTGTTTTTGAAGTAGCACCAACTAGAGCCAATAGTACGACTTAGTTTTACACTCATCATAGTCACTTGCACAGCCCCTTTTTACAGGGAGGCATATTCACACAACTCACAGATAGTATACAGAAGAAAAACCATGCCCAAACCGGGACTCGAACCTTGGACACTCAGCTCATGTGGAAGACGAGCTACTTTTGTGCCAACCCTATTTTAAAACCGTTTGAAAACTGATAGTTACAAACTAGTAAAAGTAGAGATCACTCAAACGAACACCGTAATTAATGAGATATTAATTAAATAAAAAGTAAAGATTTTTTTTCCTTTAAAATGTTTTTTTAATCATAAAGTGTACAAGATAGGTTTATGTATGGAATAACACCTTGGGTGCATGGTGAAAATAATAGGGCAAATCTGGTAACGAAATTCAAGCATATTTATGCAAAGTGGTGCTAGAAGAAAGGGTGCCTTATGTGTTATTCCATATATAATCCTATGCTGTGTACGTTACGATTGAATAAAAAAAACACTTTAAAATGAATAAAAATCTCTATTTTTTATTTAATTCAAGTCTTCTGTAAATTTTGGGACAACCTTTATTTCGGTAAATCAGATATTTCGAAGCACATCGTTTTTGTAAAAAATGCATCGGATCAAAAACTTAATAGGAAAATGCAAAAAAGTGCTGATTTAATGATTGAAATAAAATTATATGGAGATGAAATATTTAGCACAAATTTTAAGAGAAGTAAATTGTTGCAACTAAGCCTACTTTCATTGCTTAATGCAACTATTACAATTAATAACGAGAATTACATTTAATGAAACTACACCGAAGAGCCAGAAAAACTGTTAAAGCGGATCGTAGGCAAATAATGGAAGTGCTGAACGTTTAACGTGATGCAGTCGACAGTGCTATATGACAACAGATGTCTGAGGAGGCTATTAGATCGATTCTTGCTGTTATGATGGTAGGTTATAAAGATTTAAGCGATTCTTAATGGTGACTAATAGATGGTGCACGGAGAGGAAGCACAACGGGTGATTAGTAGTTTAACCCCCTTCTTCGCCAAGTTGGCGATAATTCGCCAAAGATGGCAACTTTATGGTTTTCCTTTTTTTATGTTCTTATGGTTATGGTTTTCGTGGTTGGCGATTTTTGAAAAGCGCGCCAAGCAGGGGGTTAAACTACGATCGCACCAGCACAACACTTCCGATACAGAGATGAAATTTGGATTTTTACTCCCGACCAAATCTAGGGTGTACCGTGAATACTAGGCTTCCAATAAAACTTCAAATCTCCGACAACAATACGATTTGAAAAAGGCCTTGTTAGAATGGGTCATTGACACCTGAAAAAAATTGTTACACGAGATACACGTTCAACATTCTCTCAAATTTTGGGGATTTGAATTCAAGCCCATCAACAAGTGTCAGTGTATGCCCTATGCAAAGTAACCTTATTGATATGGGTTTTTTTCAGGCG
>JAOUZG010039927.1:538468-573299 GCA_026289955.1 Argiope argentata | reverse complement strand
GCAAACTCTCTCGTGTACCATTGGTGATTCAGCGACACAAATCTCTGCACCTTACCTGGGCTCGCCAAGGCTGCGATTGGCCGTTGTCTGGTATGAGGAATCACGTTTCCAAGGAATGGTGGAAGCGGTGTTTGGGTGTGGAGAAAACTAAATGAAATCCCTCATGCCCGCAAGGAAATGTTCAAGATGTTGGAGGTAATGTGATGGTGTGGTGAGTGTACATTTGGATTTATATGGGACTCCTGATACGCCTAGATGCGAATCTGATGTACGTAATCCTCCTTTCTGATCACCTGCCCCTTTCATGTCCGTTGTGCATTCCGGTGATATTGGGAAATTCCATCAGGACAATGCGACACACCACATTTCCAGATTTGCTACAAAGTGGCTTCAGGAACACTCTTTTGAATTTAAACACTTCCGCTGACCCCCTGAATCCCCAACATAAACATTTTTGAGCATATCTGGGATTTCTTGCAACGTGCTATTCAAATTAGATCTCCACCCCCTCGTAATCTTACGGATTTATGTACAACCCAGCTGGAATCATGGTGACAGTTACCACAAGCACAACTTTAGACTTTAGTTGAGTCCATTCCCAATCGTGTCGAAGCACTTTTACGTGCTCTCCGGAGCCCTACACGGTATGAAGTAGATGTACCAATTTCAAGCTCTTTTTTGTTTTATTTTGGTTTGTCAATGTATGTCTAGTTGCAATGTAAATGCAAATTATTGGCTTCAGTTAAGAAATTGTTTATGGATATATTTTAGAATAAATGTGCATCTAAATATCTTTAAGAAACTATTTAACATAAAATATATAATTTGTAAACAACTTCTACGTCTTTTGTAATATAAATACAAGAAAATTAAAAAAATCCTCATACGTATTTTATTTTCCATGAAAATTTGTCGTATACATTTAGGAGATCCTGTATATTTAATAATATAATATAAATATAGATTTTAATGACAAAAATTATTTTCATAACGTATTCCCAAGAATATGTATATTTTCTTGGCATGTTCTTTCATTGTTCCGAAAATGTCAAATAAAAATTATGAGTTATTTTTAACTCATCACCGAGTTGTTATTTTCACCTAGTTATATTCACTAACACTATCGGATGTTCGGCTTCAATAACGTCTGAAACGTAAACCGATTGGGATTGTTCAGTTCTGAACCTGCCTACGTAACTCTCTAATGAAACACGGTAATATAACGTTACGCTATGATTGGATGCTGGACTGTATCTGCTATCTGTTGAGTGACTGATGGCTTAAACGTAATAATGTTCTGTTAGCAGTAGGTATTAGGTTACAGAATTCGATGACCATTTAATTGGAAATGCAACTATGTAACATCAGAATAGAATAGTAAATTTCATATAGTTAATGACTATAGAAAATATTGTTTATTCCAGAAATCTTAGGAAGGCTTGATAACACATCAACTAAATACAGTACAACGCTGAAATCTATAATATATATGATTAAATCCCGTTCATTTTTAAAAATGTATTAAAATATTAACTTTTAGGAACCTGTATCCATTGAAAAATAATAAATTTCTTACAAATAACCCATGATCCCTATTTTTTTAAAAAATCAAAATTTTAGTCAAAAAATTTAATAAATAAAACAAATTGGTAATTACGTATTAGATTGTCTTCACTAAAGATCGCCAATGGTTTAGTAACTCATTGGCCTCGGATTTAAATTTGGCGATAGAAATCAACGGATTACACCAATCTAGGATTGCTATAATTGGCGGTTTAGCAACTCATTAGCGACGACATAAAATTTGGCGATAAAGCTGGATGGTCTAATATGTAAGTATAAATTGTACAGAGTTTATTTTTAATAAATTTTAAAGGGATTCTGAACTGAATACATAAATTTCATCATCAGTTGAATATGAAAATTAAATAAAATAATAATACAATATTATAATTTATTCTGATTGTCTTGAAGATTATGAGGAAAAACTACTCAAAATTTCAGCTTATAATGTATATTCATGATAAGAATGCTTTATTATATTTCATGAATATAATGAACAAGTATAAATATAAAATAATTAAAATTACAGATCACAACTCATGGGAATTTGTTATTTATTCATGTATAGGTTTATTCATATAGCGATAAAATCAATCAATTGCCGGCTTGCTGGCACAGTGGTAGCGCGTCTGCCTCGTGTTCTGGAGGTCCCGGGTTCGAGTCCCGGTTCGGGCATGGTTGTTCCTTTGTGTGCTATCTGTGAGATGAGTGAATGTGTCCCCCTGTAAAAAGGGGCTGTGCAAGCGTATGTGTGTGTGTTTCATCTTCATATGAGCTAGAAGTCAGACTTCTGCCCTCAGGGTGCTCAGGGGTTCATACCCTCAGAAGCTACTGCAACCCTCTTTCCGCGGTAAAAAGCGGACACGATATCATCATCAATAAATTAAAACATATAAAATATCGCTTTAGTTGTTTGATGTCAAAACGGATTTTAAGATTTATTTATCTGATAATGACGTGAATGAAAGAGGATATGGGATGATTTTAAACTCAATCCTGGATTGAGCGGGAATCAAGCCTATAGATAATTTGTTCCGCAGTTGATGCATTATGGCCATTGGGAATTTTCTCCCTTCTACTTGTTCGAATATTTACACAACTAAGCACTTTCTTTAAAAGGTAACCTACCCGGTAATTTTGGTTATCCCCCTCGAGGTCGACCAAGGTGGAGGGGATGTAGAAAACGAGACTATATCAAATATTTTCTGTTGCGCTGTTGGTAATAGCTGTAAATAGTTAGTTAGTTTATGTGAAAAATAAAGTTATGTGTTTTGATATTAAAAAATGATCTGGAGAGAACACCTGATAGGAATGATCAAATATTGTCTACGAAAAGTACTCGGACGCACGCTCTTAGACAAAGAAAGTCTGACAACGGTCCTTGTTGGAATAGTACTCGCTCTCAACAGCCGACCATTAAACCACGAAGAGGGAAAAGAAGACTGCTCGGCAGCCTTGACACCAGCTCATTTTTTGACAGGACGGAAACTAACGGCTATTTCATCCAGCCCGAATAATGACACAAGGCTTAAGAGAATCTACAAACTTCAGCAGGACTTGCTTGTCTGTTTTTTGAAAAAATTATCAAACGAATATTTACCCCAACTGCGATCTTTTTATCAAGCTCATAACCAGGACAATCTCGTTAACACCCGACTTGGCAATATCAACCTTCTGCAAGAAGACGTCCGATCACGGCATACGTGGAAAAAGGCGAGACTGACGCACCTACACCAGGGGCGTGATGGAAAGATAAGATCCTAGGAATTGAGGGTTAATGCTCGAAAGGTAATCCGCCCGGTATCTCTGCTTATACCCCTCGAGGTTTACCAGAGTGAGAAGGATGTAGGAAATGAGAATATATTTGATAAATTCGATTTACATTTTCACTCCATGAACTTACTGTGAGGACTTTGTTTTATAGCCATCGGAATGACAAACTCTTGGCAGTCCCAAACTTCTTCATATGGTGAAATAATATATTGTATCTCCTGTTTTGTAAAATTATGAGAAAGCAGAAAACTGAATATGCATTTTAGAGACATATATTTATTCTTTTACATCTATTATCCAAGTTATACAACTATTTGTCTTTTCAAATGATCCATTAGGTATTTATAAATTTCAGATACAAATACATTTGTAATTGTGAGACAAAGTGTCAAAGTTTGTCTAAATCTTCACGATTTTTCAGTTATCGTGTTATGTATAGTAAACAATTCATATTATTTCAATGCATATTTTGAATACTTCATCATAAATTTAATTAAATTTAAATTAAAATGTATCTCAGTATAAATCAGTTTTGGCGGTAAATCTGTACACCAAATTTCATCCAGATGACATGAATGAGCATGGTTGAGTCCTTGAGATCCCATGTACACAACATGGGAGACTTCTCTTTAATACTTCTTATAAATTTTGACAAATTCTGAAAATTTGATGTTGAAAATGAATATCAAATTTCATTGTTATAATCCAATCCGGATTGAGTTTGCAGAATTGATATAATTTTATTAAAAAATATATAATGCCACAAATGAGTTTTGTTGAAATCATTGAATTCTGAAACATTAAGATATATAAAAGACTTCGAATTTTTAGAACACTCAGAACTATTATTATAATGTCTTTTTGCAAACTTCGTTATAAAAAAATGATTGGCATTTTAAAAAATTTTCTTTAAAACTATACAAGAGAGTGTCACAAATATAAGTCCATTAAGGTAATTTTCATTCAAATTAATCCTGTTGAAGTAATTAATTTTATTTACATTACATATTCTGTCTTCGATAATTAAAACTTTTTAACTAGAAACAATTTTTCACTAACACTCATTATTTATTTAACAATGAAGCAACTTTCCTTGTAATTAAATGATAAGCATATAATCACCCAAAACCGTATAATTTCTCATTAAAATTTCAAACAAAAGCTTTTAAATGACTTTAATGATGAATTCGTATCAGACCAGAGCGATTGATTATGCAAACTTATAAACTAGTATAACATTATTCACGGTAATTTTAATTTTCCTTCAAAATCTATAATTCAGAAGCTTAAAATGTCTTATAAAAGCTTTAAATTTCCAGTTTGATGATTATAATATATTAATATAATTATTTATTATAATGTAACCTTATCGTTAATGTGAATATTACGATGTAATTTTTCTTAAATTGCTGTGAATTTAAGCCTGAGATTTCTATAACATTATTTCTATAACTTAAACTTGCTTATTTTGATTCAATAAATTATCATCTAACGATAAATTAAAGTTTATAGTCAAAAGTTTATTATCAGTCTCGAAGCATCATTAATAATACACATTCAAGCATCCCTGTTCTACTAAAAAAACATTCTTTTAGAAAATTCCATTTTAAAATAATGGTGCTATTCTTCTCTGTCTTCTTTGTTACTACAAACTGTTTTTATACTTTTATTTTTGCATAAAGCTATAAATATTTTAGTACTGCTCAACCTCTTTAGATAAGATTGTAAAAATGTTGTGGTGAGAATAAAAGATACTTTTATTATATTTATGCTGTGTTCTTTGTTATCAAAGATAAGACTGCTACTTTTTTTCTTGGATACAATGTAATTTCATATGCGAGCCTTGAGAAAATCTCATACCTTATAGAATTTTAAAAAGTAATCAGAATGCTTTGTGTAATCTGTATGAAAGGCAAACATCTCAAATTAAATTTTATCCTCATTTATAAACAATTATTGTATTATTCAGTTATTGCATTATACTAAAGTATAATAAATTGCAAATTAGAGATTCCTCCATTTTAAAACTAAATAAATTTATATTATCAAGTTATTTTACTAAAAAATGTTTAATGTTACTGTTTTAAGTAAATCTGTTTTAATTGCCATACTTTAATAAATGTCAACTTTAAATGTTGGATCAATTATTGGTTATAATCGAAATTTTAATTTATTAATGTATAATTAAGTTCTTACACATATATTCATACATTTTAAATGATAATATTGTTTAACTTTATTTTAATATAATGATTTTAATTTTTTAATTAATATTTTTCTTATTTGTATGTTATTTTTGTGCATCAGGACATACAGATTTATAATTAGATTTATTGAATAAAAAATGCATTTCAAAATAAAACAATGTCCTAGAATTTAAAAATTTTTATGTCATAAATTTTAAAGTGTAGTAACAATTTAATAGTATAATAATTTGCATATTAAAATGATTGGAAATTTGATATTATATATACAGCAATGCTTTTTATATATTGTGACGTGCCATACTTTTTATTTATAGCGCCATACAAAAATCATTTAAAATGTGAGTGATGTGAAAAATAGTACTATTTATAGATTAGACCACAGGACTGTACTTTAAGAAGGGATATTAAGCATTTATTACTAATTTGGTATGAAATATATTCTTGATTAGTAAGCTGTTACTAATAAACTAATAGGTTTTACAAACACTTATTTCATTCAAAATTTATTTCATTTTCAACGTTTTTCAACACTGATTGCATCTATAGCATAAGAATTCACTTTTAAATTATTTTAAAAGAAAAAATATGCATTTTAATTCTATCATTTCATTTCTTTGATTTCTTTCACGCCCCTTTAAAGTTCACATTTCAGTATTAGTAGTTAACAATCCATTATATATTTTTTTTTCATTACAATTCAAATCATTTTTTTGTTTTAACAAATCTTTAAACTGATTTTTTTAAGTTGAATAAAAATAGTTTTTTAAAAACTATTAAATTCGAAGCATAAATTTCATTTTAATTTTGCATTACAACATATTTTTTTGGTAAACATTTTTTAAATGCTTGATATGAAGTCTTTATGCGCAAAATGTAGCAGTTGAGGCAATTTAGCAGTTCTTATCATATCTGTTGTGTTTTAAATAAGATATTTGGAAAAAATTTCATACCATTGGCAGATTATTTTCAAAAGAAAGAAATTTCTTTTACATGTCCATTTATTTCTGAAACATTATGACAATATTACAACAGTTTTTCTTCCGGTTGTTTTATTGTTAAATTTTCAAAAAAAATGATAAATTAATCAAATTTAATGAGTTGTTGTTACTTATAGCACTTGCCATGGACAAGCCCCGGTGATACATCAGCAGAATATTTAATGAGTACATTTCAGAAATATTTCATGATTTTAGATGCCTCATCCGATGAAGTCTCATCTTTAAATATATTCTTACATTCATTCAACAATGTACATAAATTTCAGAGCACCATTTTACACATTAAATAACACAAAAGTGAATTTCATCAATAGCAGTTCAAAGTACTCATACAACAAAAGAAAAGACATAAGTTTAAAATCCACAAGGGAAAAATTGTATTCCTTATTGGTATATTTTTTCGTATTCGATGTTATAAATGACGAAAAAGTAACTGGAATCATAAAATGCATATTTTCTATATTCCTCAAATACTTTTCTTAGTATTAGTCCTTAACAGACGTAAGAATACAAGCTTTTCCTTCAGTAAATTTCTTTATTAAGATGCGAATGTCGTATCTGTTGAAGCTTCCCTTCACATAAAGGAGAGTACTTGCATGTTGCCCATTAAGTCTTTAAATTGCCTCTTCGTGAATTTAGCTAATAAGCATTCACTCCAATTATTCTCTAAATAATTTAGTTTCTTGTGTTTTGGCATTCATCTCAAACATTATGGTGAATTACTAATCTGACAATTTTTTCCTTCTTTTTGAATAATTCAATCCTTGTGAATTGATTTCATCTATTGCTATGGCATTTTACACCTTTTTTTAAATCTTTTTATGTGGGAGGGTAGCTTTGCTCATTTTGATAGCTTATTTCTAATATTTCTGATGGTTTGATAGTTTAATTCCCAATCTTTTTTCATCAACGTCAATGAAATGGCATGTTTTACCATTAATTGTAATTTACTCCCTTATCAATCTTATAGTCTAGGGAATAGTTTAGTTTTATACTTTATTCCTTTGTATATTTTTTTATCGGCCCATGATAGATAGATTTACTGGTAATGAAAATTTATTTCCTTGATATTAAATATCGACTCAAATACAGGTTTAATTCACTACTAGTGACAGTTATAGTACACTGATAATTAGACCGATTTGGTATTAAAAAATATTAAAATGTATAAACATTATTAATTTATATTGTTTGGTTGGCTACTCGATTACAGACTGAAATATTTGTTAATGGCTATTAGACCTAAAAAGGTGAGAAGTAGGCGGAAATATCTAAAATCTTTTTTCCCTTATTATTCCTGTAGATGGTCGAAATAAACAACAGATTTAAATCTTTAAATATTTAACAGATCTTTAAAAAAAATATTGGATGTTTTCATTTCATGTACTACTTAAAACGCTCTACATAAACGCTGATACTAATCTTAATATAAATAATAAACATCTCTCTGGCACTTTTCTCTTGCAGCTAACTTAGATGTTGTCTAAATACTCTAAAAGATTAGCTACCTATGGTCTATGGACAACAGATGGTCCATGAATTGTCCTTTGGAGGGTTCTTAAACACTTATAAAAAGGCCTATACCAAATAAAAAAGCTTCAAAATGCAAATACCAAATAAAAATGCTTCAAAATGCACTTTTTAGTATATTAGTTTTCAACACGTGTCTGGTCTTGAGAACCTATTTGCCTAGATATTCCATACTCGAGGAAGTATAATGGGGATGGGGAATGGGCAAATAGTTCATTTCTGGATTAATAATAACCAAACTTCTATAGTTTGGGAATCATTGCCTAAAAATGCTTACAACCCTATATTTTTTTAAGTGTGCTATTAATATTTCATGATTCATTTTTCTAGAAGAATTTAATTTGTAACGGTTTGTGTTCATTATAATAATAGTTTACACCGCTAATTTTTTTTAAAATTATCAGCCTAGTTTATTAAACATTCTTGTCTATGTCCTATCGCCCTTCGTTTATCAGCTTAATTTGGCAGAATTTATAGTTTAAATTTGTGCCTTTCTAAATCATCCCATTTGCGATGACTTGAATTAATCTAATGATAGAAAACATAAATAATTCCATGTATGAAAGTTTAAAAAATGTATATTATATTCTGATTAAATGAAAAAAAGATATTTATAAATCTCTGTTTATTTTCGAATTCCAAAAATTAAATTTCATCAATTTTATTTTCAATCAACATTATAATTTTTTTTTCATGAATTTCATTAACTGGAATCTTAAGGTTTAAAATGCTAAAAATATTCAAAATGATATTTTAGCTGAAGGCTAGCAGAGTTAACTATATAACTCTGAAAAATGTGGAACGCGGGAAAATGTATAAACCATCTAAATTCCTAAATTATACAATATCTTGGTGGAAAATTATCTTCCCTAGTACAAGAAAAAAACATTTTAAGGCGAGTGAGCGAAAATTTACGTCCAACATTAAATCTCTTTAAAGCAACGCGTATTTCCAAAGAATTATCTTCCTTAAAAAGACGTTAGTATTTAAAATAATAAAATTAACTTATCCAGAAATATTTTATTCCTCTCTAACTCTATCACCCTAGTGGATGGGTAACCCAGTTCTGTTGATAAGCAAATTGACCAGCGGAAAGGCACACGTAGAAATAAGTCCTAAATAATGAACAAGTGCTCAACTCTTCGAAAATAACAGAGTTTCATTCTCAGCTCCGAGTTGATTAGATTAGGCGTCTCTTTTAACGACAGGAGTAAGTGCTTCCACAGAAACGCATCCAAGCTGTAATCCATCTTTCTGACAGTTTGAAATAAGGTCTGAACATGAAGAGCATATGGGATGTCTCGTCTGTTTAAAAAGACGTAATTTCAACCAAGACTTCCTCCTCCTGAAGAGCCTCTAGGGATTTTATAACTAAGCATTGGGTTGAGTGGTTTAGTGGTAGACTTTCTCGTGAAAAATACTGCGCATTTTTATTCCTTACTCTTGTTTTAAACAATATAAAATTTAAATATTTGAAGCAGAGAGTAGGTAGGTTTTAAGTTTAAATTGTGTACATGGAAATTAACTTTTAGAGGTTGGTATATATATTTCAGCAAAAGGATTTGTTGCCAAGTATTATATATTTGCAACAGTTAACTGATATTTTCTTTGGAGTTTGAAGGGAATCGAAAAGTTAAAACTAGTAAAATGAGTTTTGCCTTAATTGAGTTTTAATTGATCTTTTAAGTTTAAATTGTGTACATGAAAATTAAATTTGAGTGTTTAGTATATATATGTATTTCAGCAAAAGGCTTTGTTGTCAAGTGCTATATGTTGCAACAGTTAATTGGCAATTTCTTGAGGGTTTCAAGATAATTGGCAAGCTAAAAGGAGTAAATTGAGGTTTGCCTTTCCTTAATGATTAAAATACGCCTAAATACGTTTAATTTTTAAAGTTATAGTTTTATTATTTAAAATGTTTTTAACTCCAGAAAAATGATAAAATGGCATTTTGATCAGGTTATTAAATTAACTTATAATTCATTTAATCTTCAGGCTTTAATCTCCCCTCAGCTATCCTAAGTAGCACAGCTTGTTGCGCGATGTTTTTTTTAATAAAGAGTAATCTTATTTAATATTCAGGAATATTGCAATTATTGTTCACTGGCAAACAATATTCCACAATATGTGTGCGCTACAAGGTTTACACATAGGAAAAGATTTGTTTTTCAAAGCTTAAATAAATTTGTAAATCTATGTTTAATTTCAACTACATTTATAGAGTAAATTGATAATGTTATGAATTTTGTGTAAATTAGATGTAAATATTGTAAATAGATTAATTCTATAAAGTTAATTGTAAGGGAATCGCAGGTCAGTGAGAAAAAAACCATTCTAAGGGTATTTACAACAGAAGAAAACCATATTTGACCAATTTGGCGATATAGGTGCTTTGACGACATAATGAGGTCACTAACGGTTTTTACTACACGCTAAAATGTGTAGTAGAAGCTAAAAAATAACGATTTGTTCTTAAAGAACAAATGAAAAATTTTTAGACTCGTCCGGAGCGAACGAGCCTTTTCTAGTTTGCCCCGCTCACTTCGGTAGGACGCTATTTAAGAGTCGCTTTAAAAGCGGGCAGTTCAGTAGCGTTCATAGACTTCTCTGTAAGTAAAATCGTTAGAATAACGCAATTCAAGACGCGTAGACCTTTATCCTTCTTAATGGTTGAATTAAATAATAATGGAATAGTAAAACAGATCTACGAAATTACTGACATCGACTATTTTCAAGTTACCGTTGAGCCATATAGAGGTTGTAATCAAATTTCTTAGTGTTACAATTGTAATAATTACGGCCATATGTCCCAAAATTGTTCTTTAAAACCTCGATGTTTAAAATGCTCAAGGGAACACCAGGCGAGAAACTGTACTATTAAGGAACACACCAAAATCCAGTATGCAGCCAGGAGGTTGTAGCCAGGAGTGCCACGCTGCAGCTTACGGCGGATGTCCAAATTTTCCACAATTTAATTCCACAATTTATTAATTTCCAACAATTTAATTCCACAAATTAATTCCACAATTTAACAGAAATTCTCAATTTCAATCTAACTATACTAAACCAAACTTCTCGTATGCAAACTCCCTTAAAACAAACCTACCCCAACAACAGGAACAAATAAATAGCTACCCAACTGAAACTAATTTCCTAAATAATCCTGCCTCTGATATAACAGATATGTTTGGATTATACCAAGAATTGACTAAACTTTTCAAAAGCTTTCCACGACTAAAAAAGGCTATCAAAGAAATGAGAACTGTAAACTCGCCGTTAGAGAAACTCTTCATCCTTTTTAACTGTCTTTGCAATAGAAACGAATAAATCTGACTCCAGCTTTTTGCTTATATAGGATTCCCTCAACAACCAATGAAAATCCGGCTTTTCTTTATAGCCGCGCCCCCTCCTACCAGTAGCCTCAATGCCATATCTCAGTCTAAGTCATTTTACTCGCAACCACGCTACTGTTAACGTCAGCCAAGTTCAGAGGTAGCTCTTCACGGGTTAACTTTTATCCTTTAACTTTTTCAAGAGTTATAAATTCAAAAAGTAGGAAAGACACAAAATCAGAAAATAATTCCCCAGAAAATACTCAAACAAGATTGAAATATAATACATTTGTGAATATTTAGCATCGAGAACAGGAGGGTATGGGATACGTAATAAAAAATTTGATGAAAGAATAAAAATGAATGTGTTATTACAAATTATATGTATATAATTATAAGACTATGCAAAATAGGTAGACAACTAAGCAGATATCATCTAAAGATTATATATCAGTATATAAAAACAACATAAGGATAAGTGCAGCACATTTCGTAAACAAGCTTATTAAAATTCTGGAAATAGGCTTTATAACATATATTCTCATATTTTCGTGCAAATACAATTAAGATCCTGGTGTTACACTTTAGGGCATATTTTTTTCCATCACAGACAAATTTAGCTATTCTAACAGGATTTAAATAGTAAATTAAACCTAAAAGCTAAATAATCAAAAATTACAATTAAAACCAAATAGATAATAATTTTGCTTAATTTAGGGTCACTTTAACCCTGTTCGAGAAAATGTGAAGTTTTTTCTTTTATTAAATTCGATTCCTGATTATATAAATAGTATATTATAAAATAATATCTAGATTGGCATAACACTCGCTTTGAAATTTAGTTCTAAATATGTTTAATTCTAATCAAACTGTAACAAGCGCAATTATATTGTTACGTTTTTAGCGTAGAGGGTTCCGATTGAATCGATTTTACTTGAGGACAGCACAAACACATTTATTTACAGCTATTTTATAAGTATTTACAGGATGACTTGATAAAGAAAAACATCAGATAAAAACAATTCAGCAGTCAACAGTCACTTACAGCGTAAATACAAGCCTTACGCACAATAAAAACAGACTGCAAAACAGCTATCGTATAGCACAGCAACAGTCAATCACAGCGAGCTCAATAACACAACGTTAACAGCAAACGCAAACACAGCTCACTAATAAAAAGCGAGAAAAGTAATCAGCTATTTGCAACGAGTCGCTATTCTTTCGAGAGGAACTCTAATTGCGGCAACCCGTTCCTTATATAGCCGTGAGAGTGAACGCCCAGAAGCATATGGAGCTTAGGACACAGTGAACGATCCAGCGTCCACCAGAATATTCTCCTCGCCAAATCAACTCGGCTGAAGTGAAACTTGGCAACCGTTGCCAACGTTTTCTCCTTCGGAGAACTTTAGCGGCGCTCGCACGATAGTAACATTATGGTATCTTAAACTTCTGAGCCATCTTTTATTCATCAAAAAAGCAAAAAAGTTCTCAAATTACTTTTAAAAATAGATATTTTTTCTTTAACTTTTGTTGTTGTTGTCGTCATAATGTTTGGTTGACAGCTAAACCCAGTACAAGTATTCAAAAAAAGATGGGTATGGAGGTGAAGGAAGGAGAACGTTTATTTATGTTATTGAAGTACTTTTAACTAATGTATACTTTATAACAATTTAATGTATCCAATTACTGAAAAAGTTATTTTATATATATATATATATATATATATATATATATATATATATATATATATATATATATATATATGATATGACATTCCAATTAAATAACTCATTTTTTCATATTTAACTATTTATTTTATCCTTTGATTTCCTCTCCTAAAAAATAATTTTAATTATTTGATGCAAAAGAGTGATGTTTTCGTACTTATTCAATTACTATGCAATCTATAA
Source organism: Argiope argentata (assembly GCA_026289955.1). Classification (NCBI taxonomy): domain Eukaryota; kingdom Metazoa; phylum Arthropoda; class Arachnida; order Araneae; family Araneidae; genus Argiope; species Argiope argentata. Next base: position 559,986 of record JAOUZG010039927.1, on the reverse strand, counting down.
CAATACCTTGATTCCATCCTGCGGTTTCAATTTTCAAATAAATGTCATACTTATTCATGATAATGGAATTAAAATACGAAAGGTTTCACATTCAAACCGTAATTTTAATTAGAAATTGAGGAAGTATGTTAATCAGGTAATTGTTTAATTCACATACGTGTTACAGTAGCGTAGTAGTTAGACATTTATTCAATTCAGATGTGGTTTCATCTTTGAAATAAGTGATATAAGTATGTATTTTAGAAGCAAAGTAGGTAGGGAATAGAGATGGAACTGCAAGCTTATAATTGGTTAAATTTCATTTTCAAACGTCCATTTTAATTAGGTATTGTGGAAATGCAACTTTGAAATAGTTATCTGATTCTTATACGATTTTATGTGTTGCCAAAGAATGATATATGGCACTTATTTAATTTATTACATTGGTATTTACATTTTTGTTTTATCCGTGGCCTTAATTTTTTTCTTTATTTATTTGTATTATATCTTTACCTACAAAATATTTGCAAAATAAATATTGTAGGAGAAGCTTATTTGGGATAACAAAAATGAATTTATTTTGCTTGATCGAATAATATAGATCCTGCTGTTGACGTCATACAGACCATCCATTAAGAATATTCCTCTTTGTTCTCTTCTGTCTTTTGTTTCTTTCTGCTTTCAACCCTCTTTGTACCCAATACATGTATACTTAACTTCTTTTCTTTTGGGGGGATGGGGATTCTAGTTTTATATTCCTGCAAATTGCTGAATTGCTCCTTTTATTTGCTAATTAGCTTTATATCAATATAATGTTGTTGATATGTTTCAAATCTTAATAAATCTTGTTTAATTCTCCATTATGTAAAAATATGTAAAAATATTCTCCATTATGTAACCATTATGTAAAAATTCATTGTGTCTATCCAGCAGTGTCATTCTCAACTGTGTTCAACAGACAGACATTGAAGAAGCATGATGTATGTGATGGAGATAAAATAAGGTATGAAACTTTCATCTTCAGACATTGTAAGAAGTTTGGAAAGCATGATTGGCTTCAGCAAATGCATGAATAACCTTCTCCTTTTCTGCACAAGAATTTAGTTACCCAATAAACTTGATCCCCAATCGGAAAGCCAGGATGGGAAGTGGTTTTAAAATTTAAAAAATTATAAATGTTTGAGAATACATGTTTGAAATAGTAAAATTGAACTATCCAATCATTAAAATATAGTGAAATTTTTCAACAGAATGTGTGCACAAATAAAGAAAATTAAATACAAAATTAGCATTTTAATAACTTCAATACGTGGAAAAAATTAGATTTTTATAGCTGTTTGCTGCTATAATATTCCATTCAAGATAAACTGAATTCAATGGAGCATGAATTGACAGAAAATATTTCTTTAAATACCGGGTGTCCAAAAAGTTCCCGTACTCCAAATTTAAAAAATCATTTTCCATGATTTTTTTTCAAGTATATTAAATTTTGCCATACGAGTAATGAAACCATGGACATACTTGAAGCTTTTTTTGGCGATCGACTTATCTCAAAAAATATTTGGCCTCCTCGATCCCCTGATCTGACCATCCCGGACTTTTTTCTGTGGGGATATTTAAAGGACAAAGTTTATGAAGGTGATCCTCAAACAATAGATGATTTGAAAATCGCAATTACTCAAAGGATACAAGAAATCACTCCTGGCATATTAAAACGCGTTTCGAAAAACATGCGCAAACGAGTTCATCTTTGTCTCCAAGAAAGGGATGGTCATTTTGAACATTTATTATAAATATAAGTTCAATATTTTTTCCTTAGTTATGTTAAAAGTACTTTTTATCATCGGCATAAAAATAACTCTTTTTAAACCTACTGTTTTTGTAAAATAAATTCACAAATCATCAGTACGGGAACTTTTTGTACACCCTGTATTTTATATATTTAATTTTTCGATTTACTCTAAGGAAACTTTCTGCATATTTTCCATTTAATTTCCCTTATTATATATATATATATATATATATATATATATATATATATATATATAAAACCGATTCAGACACAGACATTATTTTATTATTCTTTATGGCTATGGAACCAGAATACATTTCCTTTTACTGTTTATCCATTCACGATATTAACCATAAATTCAAAATACAAGAGTGAAAAAAAAATAACAGATTTCTGAATAATACATTTTACTTAAGTACAGAGCTTACGTCATTCCTTAAATAAAAGTCATTTTTAATGCGCATTGTTTTGATAGGTCAAAACAAAACAGGTCGTGAGCTAAATTAATATGACTCATTGTTATTAAATTTAGTGTAGGAAAATAATGACGAAGGAGGGTTTTGTAATAATAGCCTATGTCAAGTACAAGCGGAATATGATTATAAATGATTAGAGTATTAAAGAATAGCAAGCATTAATCTTAGAAATTTACGACAATGTTAAAATTAATGGAAATACATGTGATTATGTAAAATATGAATATAAATGAAACAGCGCAGTTATAAGATTAGCGGTGGAATTCGAATTTGGAATTTTTAATTTATGTGCATCTGTTAACCTTTTATAAATCTTATGAATAATATCTTACACATAAAATTACATTATATATGATTCTTAAATGCTATAATTCTTTAAAAAAGCCTTTAAAAAATTCCTTAAAAAAGTTTCGAATTTTTAAAAGTTACAATACAGTGCAGTGCAAATTGTTGTTGTGTTGTTGTGACTAATGGCACTTGTCGTGGACAAGCTTCCACTGATACGATCAGCAGATTTTAAGCCTAAGAAATGAATCTCTTTGTTTTACAAGTAGCGCCATCTAGGGCTACACACACGTCACAACCCTTTTTAGGGGGCGAACTACATTCATGCAAAGCCATTCATACATCTCAGATCATTATTCAGACCTGGAACAGAGAACAATAATCTCTGACCCAGTAGCCCAGTGATTTTACTCTCGACATGGAGGACTTTGCGAGCACGAACAGATTTAACGAGCGTCAATCGCCACACACTCGGGGAATGTTTTAGCCGGTGAAGGTCGAACCCGTAACCTAAGGAGTACGAGTCCAACGCTCTACCAACCAGGCCTTGCCGGTCGCTGTGCAAATTAATAGGGACATACATATTTTTTTTTAGAAAAATTGTTTCTTTCTAGGGGATTTTCTGCTTCAAACCGGTTTTCACATGCATTTTCTTACAGCACGCAATTTCCTTTGACCAGTTAAAAATTTTCCCTTCAGTTACTGTAAAAAGTGGTCGCTTGTGTGAATTGTCTCCTTATGACAAGTATTTGAAAAATGGATATCCCTCCCAGGAAAAGATCTAGAATTGTTATCCTTAGTAATCATACTTCTATGACTGCGATGGACATTACGGTAGCACTTGGAGTTGGAAAGGATTATTAATCAACAAAAGAATTTTGGAACAGTCTCCAAAGAGTAAATGTGGACGCAAACGCTAGATCACAGCTCAGACACATTCTTGTACAAAATAGTACAATGCATCTTTACAAAACATGTATATTAAATCTTGGGAGACGACATTAATGAAATGTAATTTTAATCTTTTCTCCAAGTAGACGTTACAAATATAATTAATTTTAGAATAACAACAAAACGGGTGATGCCATTCGGACAAAAGGTAATTATGCTAAATTGTTTGCTGGCTTGCTTTCCGCAACATCCTCCCCCCCCTGGTCAACCTCCAGAGGTATGACCAGTTGGATTGGACGGGTAATTTCTTTTCCTTTGGCACGAAGGATGCAGGTGCGAATTCTTCCGTCCCGACCATCGATTAGTTTCACGACGAGAGCCTTTTGCCACATATGTCGTGGTCGTATATCTTCTTGTAATAGTACCAAGTCTCCTACTCGTATCCGAGGTGATTGCTTTACATTTCGTACTTGATGGTATGTACGTAACTCCAAAAGATATTCTTTGGACCATCTTTTCCAAAATGTATCGAGTAAGTCTTGCTGTTGCCTGTAAATATTTGTGAGCTTGTTATTTTTGGGCTCAGGTACGGATGGGACAGTTGTCAACTTTCGGCCAGTTAGGAAGTGAGCTGGGGTCAAAGCTTCCTCTGTATCATTCTCAACACGTTCATAAATCAAAGGTCTGCTGTTGAGTGAAGCTTCTATTCCCGCTAATACAGTAGTTAAGGCTTCTTCATCTAGTAATGAGCTGCCAAGAGATTTTCCAAGACATCGTTTGGTTAGACCTATCAGTCGCTCCCACCATCCTCCACACCAAGCTGCTCGTGATGCAATAAATTTCCACTTTATACCATTGTGAGCATAGAATTGCTGCACTTTCGCTGAAGTCAGTGTATTCCAAAGAAAAATGAGTTCCTTGTTTGCAGCATGGTCAGAAAGGTCAAATTTACACAAAGGTCAGAAACAAGTTCAATATGCAAAGCTCTAGTAGTAAAACGTGTAAATAGCGTGATGTAAGCTGTATTTGAAAGTTTAAAGGTCTTAATAAAGACTAGGACTGCAAAGACTATCCCTGTGGCATCGAAAGGTATGAATGGAGTAAGTCTGTCAGCTGGAAGAGGGGCTTCTATCTCATTAGAACGTGTAGCATGAGACAATTTGCAGGGCAGGCAAGTTTTAATCACTCGCTTGATGGCTTGACGATCTCGGAGTATCCAAAATTCCGAGCGTAATTCTGAAAGAACTATACGAACACCCAAGTGATGTAGACGAATTTGCGTGTGTCTAATCAACAAGTGTACAAAGTAATGAGATCCTTCAAGAAGTATTGGATGTTTTTGCTCAAATGATATCCGTGCGAATTGTAGCCTACCACCAAGTCGTAAAATGTTATCTTTTAGGAATGGGTGAAAACGAGAAATGTTTGAGGATTTAGGTAAAAAACGATTATTCTCAAGCGAATTAGTTTCAACAGAAAAACACTGTTTTTGTACAACTGAAATCCAATAGTTTCTTGCCTTATTCAGCTTATCGGTTGTTAATTCTGAAGTAAAATGTTGTCGTGATTTACAGTTGTGCAAAAAACGATAAATCCAAGCTATTATTCGCAGGAGTTTAGTGTATGAACTGAAGCGGGATATAACGATTAAAGTTTCAATAGTTGATGTGCACAATGTTTGAGTCTTTACTTGACGAGTTTCTATATCTATTAATAATTTTTATTCATTTGTTAAAATGTTTTGGACTGGCCAGGCGTCTGAAATTTGCGCTAACCAACTGGGGCCATTCCACCAAATTTCTAGATATGGTAATTCTGCTGGAAACACTCCACGAGAAAGATGATCTGCTGGGTTCTGTGTACCTGGGCAAGGTGTACTAGTAAGTGCGAATTTATGAAGTCGAAATCGTAGCAATGTTGCAAATATTTCTGGAAGCAAATTCGGACCCTGATCTAGAGCATCATTTAAGGAAGAATGTCCTGGAGTATGAGAAGATTCGTCAAATACAATTCGCTATTTCTTTTCGTTATCCTTTTGTTTTTTAACTATATGATGAGGCAGGTAAAATAGTTTAGATTCATTGCAAGGAATTTCATCGGCAAGATCAACATGTTGGCTATCGATATAATTTTGCATTTGTTCTGTATAAATATCCCTTAAGTCTGCATGAGTAAAAAGTTTGTTACGGAGTATTTTAAGTCGTTTGAGCACTATTTTCATAATTATTCGATGAAAGAATCGCCTCTCGTTTCCATGGCAACTTTACAACACGACGGTTCTCAACCTTGCAAAATGAATTGTGAAACTCACTTAAAACTTCAGAGTCACGAATAGTCATCCCTTTATCTTGGGTAGTTTTAATGCCAATTGTTTCCAAACCCCAAAATTGTCTCACTTGATCGTCCAGGCCATGTTCCAAAATTTCTGAGCTGATGTTTTGAACTGAAGAAACAGAAGAATATGCTATATTAGTGAACGAACGGTTGCCGGAAAGAATCCATCCAAATACTGTTGGTATTAGCACATGAGTCTCAGAAAGTCTAATAGGAGATTCAGTATGCACTATAGTCCAATAAAAATCAGCCCCTATCAGAATTTCTATCGGTAAGTCGTTTAAACTATCTGATGGATCAGCGAGTTTCAACTTTTGACTATGGGCAAAAGAAGAGACAGGTTGAGGAGTAGAAGGATGAAAAGCATAAGTATTTGAACTTTCAAATGCTTGTATATTTATTTTTGAATTGTTCCAAGTGCTTGACAAGATAAATTTTACTCTCCGTCTGGTCACGGTGTTTGCTGGAATCGATTAGAATGCCTGAAGGTTCAATTTTTCTGAGCTAGTAATTTCCAACTGCAGGAATTCGATTAAACTAGGATGAATGAAAGTAGACTGACTCCCGCCGTCTAAGAGAGATCGCGTTACTTTTGTTTTACCAGTTGGGCCAATGACATATACACGAGCAGTTTGCAGATGAGTAAATTTGGGAGTTATGATTCCAACGTTGTTAGTAGAAGTAACTGGAACGGTAGTTAAATTTGGATTTTCACTTTCGGTTTAACAAATGGAAACATGATGCCCTTTTTTGCATTTATAACAACGAATTGTGCCTTTTCGGGGGCAATTTTTTACGTTATGGCCACGATTTGTGCATAAAAAACAACGGTTACTATTTTTTAACTTTTGTTTACGAGTATCTATATCAGTTATGATGTTACAGTCTTGCGGCCAGTGTCCATTAGTATCACAGAAAGCACAAAATGGAGAATTTTTTTTAATTGGTACTGTGTTTTTAGAATTAACATACAAGTTAGCAGTGGAAGGTTTTAAATCATAGTGAACAGACTGTTCACCTCTAATTTTCAAAGTTGTAAGTGCGCCTTCTACCTCTTCCAAAAGAAATTGTATTAATTTTGTTATATCACCCTCCGAAATTTCCTGACGTTTTGCAAAAATAATCCACCGGCGACAAATGTTATCAGGAAATGCTCGTAAAATTTTTGGAGTTAAAATTCGGCCATAAGCATTAATATCCTCTCCCAAAGCACGCAGAGCTTGTAATCTCCTATTACACTCAATAAAAACTTCATTTAGTGATAATGGTGAAGAATTTCGTATTGGCGTTAAATTTTCTAAAAAGTCCAAATGAGCTTGAATAATTCTATTTTTGTCGCCATATTTGTCCATCAGGAGTTTTTTTGTAACTTCATAAGTATCGGCAATAATGCTTATACCATCGACCAAACGTTTTGGTTCATCTTGTAAATAACAACGTAAAAAAACATGTTTATCAATTACCGAAATATTTGGATTATTATCTACTGAAGATTGAAATTGTTCCCAAAAACTTTGCCATTCTTCCACATCGCCTTTGAACGGTTCTAACTTAATTGTAGGCAATTTTACAGTATACGATTGAATAGCAGGCGTTGTATTACAAGGGTTTAATTTCATTGTCAAATTATTATCATTAACAACCGAATCAGTAACGTTATTCATAGTTGGCGCTAATTTATTTTGAATCATTTTTTGAGATTTAAAAATTGCAAATTCGGCATTATCGGTATAGCTTTCACATTGTAAAATATCATTTTCGTATTCTTCATCTGAAAGTAAATTGTGTATTTCATCATCTATTAATTTCATTTCATTTAAGGCAGTTTTTAAGCGATTACAAGTATATTCCACATTTTCAATTAAAAAAGCATCTTTTATATTACTTACTTCAACAGAAAAGCGAGTAATGTTACCGCGAATAGTTTTCCGTTTTCGCTTCAGCTGCGCCATTTTGTTTCTTGTTTCATCAGCCGTCGCCATTGCAGTAATATGAAGTACAGTAAGACCCCGCTTAACGCTGTTTCGTTTAGCGCTGTTTCGGTTTAGCGCTCTTTTATTTCAACCCAGGGATTCCACGAAATCGCTCGCAGCATACGGGGACTCCCCGAAATATTATGCAGCGATAGGTTTCAAATACATATCCGAAGGAGTGTACTTGTATTTCTTGTTTGGTGCGGTATTGTACAGACATATTTTTATTATTGGAAACATTTGTTGACATTATTGTAAGTAGGTTTGAATTTTCATATTTAATACTATATTACAGTGTCAAATACTTTGATCTTTAGTTTTTTTACTATGGGTGATAATGAAAAACAAAAGAAAGCAACCAGAAAAAGCATTTCACTCAAAACTAAAATGGAAGTCATTAGAAGATTAGATTCTGGTGAACGTCAAACTCTAATTAGTTCTTCATTGAATTTGCCAACTTCAACAATAAGGACCATCATGAAGAATAAAGAAAAAATACTGTCATCGGCAACTGCAACTAAGACAAGCTCTGCAACTAGAATTACCCGTTCTAGAAATAATATCATAGAGGAAATGGAAAAACGACTGCCTATATGGATTGACGACGAAATTAACCGCAATATGTTATTAAGCCAATCTATCATAATGGAAAAAGCTAGAAGAATTTTTAATTACATTCAGGCTGAGACAATTGTCAAAAGTGAAACTTTCGTTGCTAGTCGAGGATGGTTTAATAGATTTAAACATCGAAATAACCTTCACATCATAAAAATTACAGGAGAAGCAGCAAGTGGTGATACAAAAGCGGCGGCTGAATTTCCAGCGATATTAAAAAAATAATTGAAGAAGGAAACTATCCTCCAGAACTATCCTCCTTTTTTTTAAAGAATATTCGTTTTATTTATATTTTGTTTTTATTTTTGCAAGAAACAATAATGTATTAATTTGGGCTTTAAGAAATAAATGTTTGGTTTTATTTTTATTTAAAAAACATACTTTTTAAATTTAATACCTAAACAATTTCCTAGCCATCTTCCCCTAACCCCAATATTTACATGTTAAAGATAGCCTCGTTTAGCGCTGTTTCGCATTACGCTCTACTTTGATGGAACGTATCCCCCGCGTTAAGCGGGGTCTTACTGTATAAACTCAAAAGGTTCAGTAAGAAAGTAAACTTGCCGATATTTCGTAAAAATCAGGAAGTATAAATCCAAGGTCCTGATTCACATAGGTTTTCGGCACCATATATTAAATCTTGGGAGACGACATTAATGAAGTATAATTTTATTCTTTACAAAGTAGACGTTACAAATATAATTAATTTTAGAATAACAACAAAACGGGTGATGCCATTCGGACAAAAGGTAATTATGCTAAATTGTTTGCTGGCTTGCTTGCCGCAACATGCTATTAGAAGAAACTATGCTATTAGTATTAAACATGTAGAAACTATCAAAGAGAATTACAAGCTATTAGATTCTGCTACAGTTCCGCAAAGGCTTATTGAATCTGAGAGAGTTGCAAGTAAACCAATCGGAAAATAGTTATTAACATCTGCAATGATGAAAAAAAATGTTTGCATTCGGTCAGACAGTATCAATCCTAGACTGCAAAAGATTGGAATTCAGTGACGAAACACATTTTCTTGTGCAAAGACTTCTTAAAGAAGTATTAAAATTTATCGCCTTTTTTTTAAAGACACATGTTCGAACATTGTTAGTTCTGGCCAGTGGTGAGACGATTCTTCCTTAGTAGCGTATTGTGTTTCTCTCGCTTTGATGTTACCATCTGGAGTTGAATAGAGTTAGATAATAGATCACTCATGCGGTTTACGGCCCTTTGAAGAAGGAAAACGTGTCAGAACACCAGACGCAACTATTTCTTCTATGGGACCACCCGAATTGGAATAAAGTTCAGATATTAGACCATACATTCGTTTGGGGCCCTTTGAAAAATGAAGTGCTAAAATCTCCAGATGTGAATATTTTCCTATTGTGAAGGGTTTGCTAGGAGGGTAGATAAGTAAAAAATATTTCCACGGTTAACTGCGAAGCATTGGGAATGTTTCTGAAAGATTACTGGATTATCGGCATCGCCAGCGCACCAATGCGAACCTGAGAGGTGGAGTTTTACCGAGGTTAAAATGGAAGGTTTTGGAAAGGAAGAGACGGTGAGGAGTCGAGCTTATACGACGGGAAGACGAGCTGATCTGACGAGACCAGCTGATCCGACAGGAGAATGGACGAGACAAACAGTGAGTTGACTGGTGAGCTGTGAGCTGAACTGAGGAGCTGTGAGACGCGCTGAAGAGATACACGTGATCTCGAGTTTATTGATTAAAGATCTACCGGAAGTAATCCACAGATCTCTTGAGCTACTGCAGTAGCTGGATAAGCTAACAGCCTGTTAGTTTTCTTTGTGATAGTCGTGGAATTGTTAATCCAGATGTAAATATTTCCCAGCAACAAGATGAAGATGAGTCGTCATTGTTTTATTGTATAAAGATTTAAATAATTTTTTTTGTTTAAATGCTACCCGTTTATTTGATCGACCATGATCAATTCATTACAGCTTCGACGAAGATTTGTCAGGCGAAGCGGTGAAGAACCGATCAGGAAACAACATCTTATTCAAACAGTTAAGCACCCTCAGAAACAGATGTTTTGCGGTTATTTTACTTCTAGAAATCCTGGCAGCTTAGTACCATTTGAAAGGATGATAAATTCTAAACAATACATTTCCATAATAGAAATTAAACTTGTGTCTATGATACAAAAGTTCGTTAGTAGTGTTGGTATCTTTCAATAAGATCTTGCCCCATGCCATACTTATAAGCTAATAATGATTTTTTTTCAAAAACCAAAAATAACGGTTTTGGATTAGCCTGATAATTCTCCTGATTTAAATCTCATCAAAAATTTGTGGAGCATTGTAAAGAGATGTGTGAGTAAAATGGGCTTCTCATCAAAGAGAACAACGAATATGAATGCTATAAAAGTTTGGATTCATGATGAAGAGATCAAAATTTCATGTTCCAATTTAGTGGAATCCAGGCGAAAAGATGTAAAAGATTTCATTCAAGATAAGCCAGGACATATTTTTCATTAGATTGCTATGTTGTGCATGTAAGTTAACCCATAGTAAGTAAACAACGTTTGTCAAAGGTTTTGTGTTTCTCCCAATTAATTTGCACAGTACTGTAATATCACTTTTCTGATAAACAAATATTTCAAGTAAACATTACTCTATTTTTAGAAAGTACATATTAAAGTGTAAAAAAGCAAAATTTTCTATCAAAATAAAAGGATCAGTTTCTATATTTTAAAGGATTATTGAAAACATGTATACTTATTCATATCCTCAAGCTGATTTTGCATTACAGGGATAAATATTTAATGCAATTTACTTTAAGTACAGAGTATCTTTTAAGAGGATTATAAAGATACTTTTAGGATTAATGGTAAAAACGTATCATTTTGGATGTTCAACAAATGCCCTAAAAAGAACTTTGTTTATAGGTTAATTTATATTATTTCCAGCTTAAGCAACTTAAAAAGCATTTCTTTGCAATGTTTTATTTTTTATCTATCACTCTTGAAACTGATCAGACATTTAAAAATAATATTTTGCATAGAAAGCTTTTTAATTTAATTCTGAAATAATCCTTTTAATGTATATTATTAATTTTTTATGAGAGGATTATAGGACGGAAAATCATCATGCTGAATTTTTTTTCCTTTAATGGATATTTTGAATATTTCATTTCCATTAGAAGTATTTTCTTTTAGGGATATCGTATTGATTTAAAATTAAAATTCATTACTAAAACTGACATTTAAAGGAATTAGCATTCTGGATTTCAAAACTGTTGTGATTTTATCAATAAACTCTTTAATTTTTTAACAGAACAAAGATCAATATTTCAGAAGAAAAGAATATTTGAAACTTATGAACATTCAAAAAGTCAAAATATTTTTGGCATTAAACAGCTGTATTGCCGTATCTTTTATTACAAACAATTATTGTTATATTTTCAAATACACGAGATTAACATGAATATGAATTGTTAAAGGTTGAGCTGACATAAGACAATATTAATAAACACTGGAAGGCCCTAGAGATATATAATTTTAATTTGTTAAATTCTATTAGTAAAATTTTGAGACAAATTTCTGCGAAGTAGTTTCTAACAAAAAAATATTAAGAAAAAAATAAAACATTAAATTATCTATTTATATAATATATATCTAACAGGTAAATTATTTTTCTATACACTTTTGTTTACAAAAGCTTTTGAAGTAAAAAAGTCCAAAGTCAATTTTCCTTCAAATTCTCTTAACGCTTTCAATTTGACCTCTGAAATGTTAAATGTTTAGCTTTCCTAAAATATAGTGAATAAAATGTAAGAGAATATTTTTTATTCAAAATTTGGAAGGCAAATGATTTCTTTGTTGTAAAATTTTTTAAAAAATTGATATATTTCAAACCAGGATTTTTTTGCTATTTATGTCATCATTGATATTGTTTCTGTGACCAGTTAATCTCGGAAAGAGAAATTTACAAGAATTTTGAAAGAAAACAAGAATAACTACAAAATATTAGATAAACTTGGTAACCACTTAGCGAATTTGGCACAAAAATGAATTTTTTAGAAAATACAAGAATTATGACTATATTATTGTTTGTAGCTGAGATTCGAATCTGTCTAAAAATTCTATGCCTTTCAGGAGCTTATATAAATTTAAAACAACTAAAGTGAATCATTATAATATTTTATCTTCTATATTAACAATAGTGATTGAAGAGATTATTAAATAACTAGTAGAAATTCAAGATGAAAGTTTCAGCTAAATAATTGTTTTAATCTCGGAAATACATTTAGAAAATATGAAAGAGCTCAGCCAATTCTCTAAACCAGGGGTTCTCAAACTTTTAGACATTGCGACCCCCTTTTTAGACTAAGTATTTTGGTGACCCCCTTCAAAAAAATTGAACTCTGTCTAAAGTTTAGACAGAGATTTTAAAAATTTTACACGTACTCAAGAGTTTGTAGAGTATGTGTTGAGTACTGGCACCACATCCCTTGACACCTCATCTATCTTCTTAATAGTATCATCTCATCTCGAAACTTGGATTGAACAGTTTACAGATTACATTCCAGTTAAGGATATGAGTGAGGTTGTATGGATAGTTAATCCGTTCAGTGAGCAAGCCGTAACAAAAGCTAAGCTAAGTGCCCTTAATCATGATCAACTGATAGAGATTTTAAGTGATCAGTCACCTAAAGTAACTTTTAACATAGCTTATATCGACAAATTTTGGATACGTATTAAAAAGGAATACCCAGAACTGTCCACAACAGCATTAAAAACTTTGATGCCTTTTTTTACACATTACTACTGTGAACAAGGATTCTCCATAATGATAAATTTAAAAACGAAATCAAGAAATCGTTTGACACTGGAAGATGGCATTGTTTTGTGTGTTACAAAGCTCATTCCAGACATTAAAAAAATTGGTTGATTCCAAAGAAGCTCATGCATCCCATTAACTAATAGAACACAAAAACGAACTTGTATGTGTATTAAAAGCTTTATGTGTACTCTTTTTTTTAATGAAAACTACAGCAATACATTTATTTTCTTTAAACATTTCTTCCACATCTCACGAACCCTCTAGGGGTCACGACCCACCTTTTGAGAACCCCTGCTCTAAACAAATAAATATCTTCTTCTAATGTATGAAATTTTACAAGCTTAATTTTTATGGAATATTATTATAAAAGATTAAAACATATAATATTGGAAAAAGAAAACTGTTTCCATCTGTAGTTTCATTTCGTGTGAATTCGAATGTAATAGGGGAAAAACTCATAAGCTTTGGAATTCAAACTCAGAAAACTGGTTCTTTTTATAAATTCCCTATATAAGTATGAATTTTTTTTAATACTTATTTAGCCAGCGTCAGAATCTTGATGCAGACATTGGTGAATTAAAATCAAATGCTTCTCTCTAAATACATTAAATAGCTATGAAATCTAAAGTACTTCAGAATACCAACTGTTGGTTGGATTTCACTACGTTTTGAGAGAAATTTATAGAATCCCAGATGTGTCATTAATGGTTGCCTGTATCCTAGCGCCCATCAATTTAGGCAAAAATTCCACCATGAAATTTAAAGGAGCCCCAATTTCAACAACTGGGTAGATTTCTCTACTTCATTATCTCAATCATTATTTAACCACTTTGAATTAGCTGTGTTTATCATGAAATTAAGTTTCAAAATGGTAGATTCTTTTGTTTTTATAAAAGACATTCCATCAAATTATTCGACATGACTATCCTAAAAATATCTGGTCTCTAAAAGCCTATGAGAAATTTATTTTAAAAAATGATAAATAGTTCACAATGTTGAAAACTTTCTACTCTGGTTTTTATTTCCATCTTCAAGTATAATTAGAAATTGTAAATAATGGAACTCAAATAAAATTTTAAGTATTGAAAATTTTAAATTTCTCTTAACATAAATTGAAAAGAAAATTTATGAAAAATAAAACTTTTAGAATGAAAGATATTTACGAATTTCCAATAAATCAATAACGCTATTACCAATCTTAAAAAATAAATCATGGTAATTAGAAAAATTTTGATACGAAATAATTCAGATACCTTTTTTAGAAACGTGTTTTCCTTTTATGAAATATTAAAACTTATCAGCCAATATTTTCTAATTATTTTCATCACTTTTAGATAGTTAATTCAGTTTTAAAAACAGGTGAATACTAATAAAAGTATCCATTTTCAAATAATAATATTAATATAATAAAATCTATGACCACAAATTTGAAGCTGAGAACATTATTATTATTAAGTTATTATTTATTCTAATTAATTTAAGTCATCAACCAGTTTAAACCGGTTTGAAAAAAATACGAGACTTCTCTCCCTCTCTTTCTCTCTCTAATGATACTAGTTTTAAAATTCTATTTTCAATGTTTTTAAACTGGCAAACAAAGTTTTAGAGCTCGACCGATTTTAAGATTAAAAAAAAAACCAGTAATTTCGACTAAAATTTCACTATTACTGGAAGCTATTGCGTATGTAGTAAAATCCAATGAACGTAATGAAGATTGATATTAAAATTACGCTCTAATATTTACAGTATTTTGAGAAATACAATTAGTAAGAATGTGCTTGTACTATCATTAAAGAATAAATATAAGTCGCGTTTTACAAAATTGCGATAGTTAAAAATGAAAGAGAATTAAAAAAAAACGATTATCTTCTGAGTGCGAAATTAATTATTTAAAATTAAGAAATCGTAAATAAACTGGAAATAGACGTCATTTCATAGAAACGACAAACAAAAAGCAATTGATAATAAATTTAATTAAGTAACTCAAACAATACTGGCAAAACAAACCTCAAATGTCATGGGTCAGGTGACTCGCTATCTACCAATGTAAAAACGAATATTCCTTGCCTTCAAATTTCGAAGACACCAAAACAATATCATGTTCTCACATGACAATAGAACAGAGAAACAAACAACAAAAGAAATAGAGACGACAGATTTTTACAATTAACATAATTAGAATTAAGGATATTATAGGAAAGCCAATTAATTTTTGTCCACTGTCCTGTAATTAATTTTGATTCCTGTTTCTAAATAAGGCTATCAACAATTAATTGTCTCGTTTTGATGATTATCCCGAAATAACACTGTAAACACTCTTCTGTTTCCTCCATTTATCTCTCTCTTGCTGAAGGAGATCTCTAATCAACCTTCTTCAGGATCTTGCACTTAAGAATAAAAGATGAGACAATCATGCCTTAATTTCAGGCATCCAACTACTTCATTTAGTAGAGCTCCTGTAGGAATTTCAGGCATCCTTGGCGTAGTTTGGTGAGGCCTCGATTCAGAAAGCCTCATTTGCCACCATTACTTCTAATTACATCCACGCCAAGTTTCAGCGTCTGTTAGCATTATCCTTCTTATTAATTGTCCTAATAATGCAGACATTGACAGCGTGCCTAATTGGAGCCCAATGCAGAGAATCCGACAGGCGCCAACATTTTGAAGAAGTACATTTCTCCCAAGCAAATGGAATGTTGATGAAGTAAAAGAAGTAGTATAATGCAGAATGTACCAAATTCTAAGCAACGATTAGATGGTACTTTGCTTCGGGAGATGCTTAACATTTTATGAACAATGAAATGCGTCACGTTTCAAGTCCTGTAAGAAATATGAATAATTCATTTGCATCCAATTAAACAAAATGTCACTGAAAGCAACAGAACTATTTATCACCCTCATATTTAATGCAAATTATTCAGTGAATATAATACATATGACTACTGACTTCGTATTAGCATCAAAACCCAAATGTGAGTTGTTAAAACCTAATTATTCAGATTATTTTCTTTTCAGGATCTTTTAATATGTTAACAACAAATTAAGATAGTTTTTTTTAACCATCAAGAGGAATAGGAATTACAGTTAAGCATGATCATTCAAATCCACATTCAGAGTATGAAAATAACAAATAATGCACAAGGCTTTCGATGTCACGAGGGGAAGACAAAATAATAATTTTAAAAAAGGATTTATTTATTTATTTATACGAATCGTTAAAAAAGGCAATTGCTAACATCAGTGAAGACTTCACATCGACGTAAAATTTATTTATGTATATCGTTGCAAATTTTAGGCATATTTTTAATGACTGGTGAAGTAACGTCAATCCATTTATAAAAGCGCAATTTTTCCGGAGACATATGAAAACTTAACTCTTATTAAGCCCTAGATGCCTTAAAATCTGAAATATCATTCTATGATTGGAGAAAACTTAATGAAAAATTATACAACAAAACTTATCAACAACGACAAGGACCCAAGCCAACCTGTCCGACAACGAGCAATTTGTTGGGCTTTAAAAATAAACTTTACATTAAAAAAACTTTAACAGAAAAAAAGTGTACAGATTAAGATCTGGTAAACGTGGAAGCCATTCATCAGATCCTGTTCATTTCCTAGAATTTGCTACAACTAAGTTATTTTGTTGGAGGAATTGCCTCTCGAAAACAATTGAACTGAAGCATCATCGTCCGTAAAACACATGTCTGTATGAACAATGTCCGACAGTCTTTACTATATTTCATGAAGAACATGTTGAAAAATTAAGTATTTTGTTCCATTCAGACTTCAGGCTGAAAGTATGACTCCAAGACCTAACTATCAAAAATTCCTGTTCACAAGTTGACCATAAACCTTATTTGAGATTTCCACTGTACACTAACAGGTTGATTAACCATCGTCCATGCCGTATATTATGTGTTTGTCTATGCCTTCTTCTGAGTTTTTCCTGATTTTTCATTCACCTTTTCAATATGGTTTGAGATATCATGTTCTATTGCAGTCTTTGTTACTCTTGATCTTTACTAACAACCCTTTAAGTTTGTCGGGCCAACATTAGAACAACCTGTATGAGTAGTGCTAAAAGGAAAAGTGGAAAAGGAAACAAAATTTCACTACTTAAATTGGGATGGTAATGTAAGAGAATGTAAAGAGCTAATAATATTAATTGCAACAAACATTCTCTATGAGTGGATCAATGCTTCTTCTCGTGTATAGCCACTCCTCCCACCACCACTGAATGTAGCCATATCAACAGGATTTGTTATGTCGGATTGTGAGGATCAAAGCTGGTAGAAAAATAGAAAGAGAATGGAAATAGGGATTCAGGTGCCATCTTTCTCATCTGACCAACATTTGAATTTCAAAATAAGTTCAAAAATATCTTTTCCGAACATTCAAAACTAAGTGATTCTCTATCTAACCCATTCGCTGCCAACCACGAATATACTCGTGGTTGGAAGGATGTTACCCAATGCCAGCACGAATATACTCGTGATAATTTCAATACATTAAAACGTACAACTTATCAAGCTTGCAAACTTTTTATGTCCACAAACATAAATATACGAGTGTAAAAACTTGAAAAAAAGCTACAACAAGCTTGTTTTTTACAAAAGTTCTACTTTATTTAACCCATTTGCTGCCAAGCCTAAATTGTATTAAGATTATTCCCATTGCCAATCACGGGTATACTCGTGTTTGATTTTTATACATGTAAATGATTATGACAAAATATGTGTATTTATTTTGAAATAATAAAACTTATATAAGCAATAACACTCAAAACAGAAATGGCAATGGGAATAAACTCATACAATTTAGGCTTGGCAGCGAATGGGTTGAAATTCGAAACATTTAAAATGTCCGCTTTTTGATTTAGCATTGCGATTTTTAAATTCTGGACACTATGGAAGCCCGATTTTCTTTTTGAAAGATGAGAGAATTTTACTGCTTTAATCAAACAAATGCCACACTGCTCCGATTACCAAAGTATTAAAAAGAACTCTGCTTAACAGGTGGCTAATAGAGAGATTTGTTCAAGGAATTTTGATCTATAGCCTTACGATTTTTAAATTCTCGACACTCTGGAAGCTTAAAATACCGAGATGCCCAATTTTCTTTTTCAAAGATAAGAGAATTTTACTACTTTAATCAAAGAAATATCAACGACTGTTCCGATTACCAAAGTATAAATACATAGAAAGAAAACTCTGCTAAGCAGTTGGCAAATAGAGAGGTTTGTGTAAAGAACTAATCCTTTATTCTGATTGAGTTGTTTAGTTAAACAAAGCCTATATCCCGAATAGCAAACATAAATGAAGAAAGGTTGCAGGAAATTTTCAAGAATTTTTCAGATTAATGCATCAAGAGACATTGAAAGTGTTGCAATATTCAAAGTGTTACTGTTAACAAATGGAACTTTTTTATAGAACAATGCATAGAAACATAATGAGGTAATCACAAATCCTTGTTTTATTTTACAAACCATTTTAATCTTCTACAATATTCTAGAATTATTTTTTTTAATCTGAGAATATTCATCTGATTTCTTTTTAATTCTACAATTTTTTTATTATATTTCTACTTTGAAATAGTTTTTCATTTTTCAAAATTTTGAATATTGAACAATCACAATTTTAATATTTTGACAAATCACTTCGTAGTAATAATGTCTATAATATTCTTTGTGACTCTATAATTTTCTTGATTATTTATAACAATTTTTGAAGCGTGTTTCCATCAAGCCTCTGCTGTTTTAAGTGTAGCTTATGAATTTTTGAATAATATTATTTTGGCGTATCTAGCTACAACAATAAAAATATATTATTCATAGGTTCATATATATATTGAATTACGTTGTATGATATGTATAAGATTATAAAATCATTGTATAAATTGAACAGGGAGGATTATTGAATATATTTATACCAAACTAGATAGGTTATTTTTCTCAATAATTGTTCACAAAAAATGTTTTCTTTATCAATTGAATTAGTGGTTTAATTAAAAATTAAAGGAATTATTATTTTAGTCAGTCACTTTAGAACATATTACTGCATCACTCATTATCACATAAGTTTAGAAAGTTTTTAAAAATTAAAATTTAAGAATGATAATTTTATTTAGATGTGATCTTTTTTTTAATTTTAATACACTTTTTCTGAGATTTTTATTATATTTTTGACAATACTTACCATTGATTTGGTTTCTGGATAAACATTGATGATCAAGATAATTGTACAAACTATATATATGTTATTTTATTTAAATTTTTTTAATCAAAGACTATGCTTACACTTCTTTGTGTGAATGCTTTGTTTTGAAATAATTAAAGAATAAATTTAAAAAATAAATAAAATAAAGATAGATGAATCAGATTTCAATCATAATCAAATTACGATGTTTCGAACTAAAAAAAAAATCGACTTCTTTTCTATAACCTTAAATCCATATAAACGTTTTTAGTGACTTTTCTAATTATTTAAAATTAAACTTAATCAAAAGGACTGAAAAATGTCTTCAATTATTTTACGAATATTTAGAATTAATTCATTTGAAAAAAAAATTTCCGGTTTTATTATTGAAAAAAAATCAAATATGTATTATGTCAAATTTCATCTTCAATATTTGCTTCTTTTTATTTACACTATAGAATTTCTGATTTCTTTCAGCCATAGTTTTACCTGTTGTGACGCTGTTTTCTTTATCTTCTTTTTATTAATTTTATCCGTTGAAAACTATTTCATTTCATTCTCTGGAAATAGTTAGTTGGAGCATTTCCTGCTGCAGGCGTGATTATAAAAAAAGAGAACAAAATAAGAATTTAAAAAAAATCGAAAACGAGCTAATTGAGTTTCTTAAAATGTCATTAAGCACCCCCAAACTCCAACCCCTCAGCCCTCTCTACCCACCTACTTTCTTCCACTGCCTGTGGACAAGCCCGAAAACAAAAAAAAAAAAAAAGAATAAAACTGTGATGTTTTCTTAATTAAAAACACTGGCTTTAATTTTAATCTTTTGTACTTAGATTGCAATTGCATAAAGCGTGGAAAAAAAGTCGTTAACGCTTTTTATAAACCTCCACAAAACAAGAAAGAAAAATTAAACCATTGATAGAGAGAAAGGGGAAAAAAGACAGAGAATTCTTGGTTCCAAGAAGACAAGCAGCAATTAAATTTCTTGCTGGATTTTATTTGAGGAGTCAACGGGACTGTTGACATTCATTCGTTTTATCTCCCCATCAACTCTTATCCAGTCCCCAAGTAAACCTGATGGACCACAGGGGAAACTTAAGTGTGTAAATTGGCCAAATGTGGGCAATGTACCAAGGGATCTAGATTGGGAAGAGTTGGGGAGGGTATATCATCCCCCATTTACGTTCTCTCTGGCTCTCTTAGGTAGAAGGGTCTGTGGCTAACTCGGTGGTACACGATTTTTAACTTAGCTGGTGCTGACATAAGGTTGGCGAAGAAGGGTTACAAGCGGTTGGAATTAGCTTTGGCTATTTAATGAGAAAGGATGGTGATTCATTCACATCGTAAAATTCGTTGGCAAAACAACTAATTTAAAAACTCTGTTTCCTAAAGATCAATTTCAAATGTATATTATCGATGTATTATTTGTTTTCTTATTTCAACATAGCTTAATGTCATTATATTATTAGTGTATTATCAGCACTCTTGTAGATTATATCATTTTCATATATCCATGCATATTAATCTACTCAAATGACCAAAACGCATTGTCGTGTGACTATATTAATGATACTTTGGATAACAATCTTTGCCGGTATGTCCCACACTGTTTATATTCATTCAAGATATTGATAATATTGTACCATAATGTAAAAGAACTGTATAATTATTTTATTTTACTAGGTTTTTTATAATAATTTAAAGATACTAAATATGTTCTTTACAGTCAAATATTCACAAAAAGCAAGTTGTGTAAATTTGGTGCACAGAAACAATCAACAAATACCTTTGATGCTAATAAAACTACCTCTGTTTATTTCAATAAGCGTTAAATACTCTAAATTAGATTATTAGCCTACCGTTATTAAGGAAAATTCGCTATTCTTCCACAAATTCTCTCGAGCAGTTTACCTGTACTTTTGCCACTTTCTATTTTGTAGAAACTCTTGCTAATTAAAAGTGAATGGATCTATCTATTTATAAAAGATAATAAATTTATATATTTATTTATTATATATTCATTTTTACTAAAATAAGACATTATGTGGCGATATTGATGACATTTGGAATAATTGTGTCTACGATCGTAACAAAATACATTGTCATGTGACGATATTAATGATATTTAGGAACACAGTGTGTGTGTGTGTGTGTGTGTGTGTGTGTGTGTGTGTGT
>JAOUZG010039927.1:499414-516887 GCA_026289955.1 Argiope argentata | reverse complement strand
TTTTTTCGAAACGTTGAGAGGTTGACCTTCTTCGCTTTACGGAAATGGCGGAACAGCAGGTGAGAAAAAGACGAGCGAAGGAGGTCAAGGGTCGCCTCTCTCAAGGTGGTCGATTATCATCAGTCTAGAGGATCCTCCTCCTATTAACGAACGAAGATGATATCGCGCCATTTATTACGTTTTATTTAAGCTCTTCTATTTGAAGGTATGATATAGGGACATAACTCACTGCGGATGATTTTTTTCATGAAAATTATATTGAATAATGCATTATTTTTTTCGTTCTGCTATACCTAATCTTACGGCATAAAAAATGACATATTCTATAGTATTACCTAACACTTTTTGAAAAGACTGGTTCACTCGTAGCGGCAATAAATTTAAATCACGAAATATTTTATTGATCTATTTCTTATGATAGGTGGGCATAAATATAAAAGATGTAGTTTTTAGATTAATAATAATGTGGAATACGATTCATACAATGGTGTGAATTCTATTAATTAAGAAATTGATGAAAAATTCGGACAACATAATGGTATTATCGTTTTTAAACATTGTAAACAAATACAAATTCCATTGGCATTACAAAAAAATTAAAATAATAGATTTAAAGGTTTTGGTACATTTATTCAGAAAAAATACATATAAAATGTCCGCTGAAATGTTTTGTTGTATAAAAGAATTTGTATCAATTAATAACAATACTGATTAAAGAAGACAATACTTTAAAATAACGGTATTTTCAATCTTATTTTAATAACAGCAAATGATATGCAGGAATGCAACTTTTTATAAACAGAGAAAAATAGAAATTCAAAGAAGAAATGTCTGGTAAAAAAAAGACACGAATCATTGTAAGTGCGGAATGCGTTTTAATTAATATTCCCTTTGACATTGCTTAATTTATTTTCTTAGAATACTGTGCAAAATTTCAATTTTTCTAATCCAGTGTTTATTTTCTCGTATACGAAATACAAATAGGGAAAGTATTGAAATCATCAAAAAACTCAATATCCATATTTTCAAATATCCATCTACTCGTTAATTTACTTGTATGGATATCAATAAAGAAAAAATAATTATACATCAGCATTTAATTTTAATATGTAGCCTTACTATCAAATTTATATATTTCTTCTAAATTTTGAGCGAAATTGGTTGGAAAATGTCTCTCCTTATAATGCGAGTTCGATACCTTAAAAGCGAAAAGAGCCGACTGTAAAATTTGATTACAGATATAGTATCAAAATTGCCGATACATAGTACATTTATGAGCAAATAAGTTAAAGACTTGTTGGTCTTAGAATTTTGATTCTATGTGAAAATTATAAATCCAAAATTCTACCTCTCAGATATATGAAATTTGGTTTGCAAACCTATAGCCAAAGTGCCAATATGTGCTAAAGTTTCTGCCCTGTTGACAGAAAAGAAGTCCATAATTCATAATCATTTTCTTTCATCATAGTGTGACGTTAATGAAGCACTATAATAAAATGGGCCATGCTTACGAAATGTCGTGACCTTCAATGGCTTTCTCTCTCCCTCCTTAAATTTACTCATTCAACTTTCACCGAGAATGTATTCAGGAGTTTAACCAAATTTTAGAAAAACGTTCGACTCTTCAGATAGCGTGGTTTTAGTGGCGTGATGTCAAGGGATTTTTTAATATTAACGGGTTAGTTTCTATACCAAGACTAAAATAATGCAAACGAAGGCTGAAGAGACTTCTTAAAAAAAATAAAAGAATTTATTTAGAGTTAAAGGGGAATATTTACATGGGGAGTATTTACAAGGAAAAATATTATGAGAATTAAAACTTGAAAATATTAAATAAACAAAAAGTTAGATTATTTCCCCTAGGAGGATGTTAGAAGTAACAAAACATTATGATTGAAAACGTATTACCTCGTAGCTTTGCGAGCGGAAACCGCTAACACGTGGAGACAGACGTCTTTCTTTTACGGATGTTAGTGGGGCCTCTGGCTCAATATTAATTGGGGCAGTTTTTCAAAAGCTCGATAGATGGCGTTGTTCTAGAGTGTTGTGTTAATTAAAAGTGTCGTCCTTTGGGAAATGATCTAACATTTTACAACTCTTGCTTTGATTTAGTCTACCATCGGGTGTTGATAAAACAAAATGAAGGCAGATGATGGTTAAATAAAATAGCTCTTTGGGATATCCTAGATGTATAGGTGAACAAAATTTAAATCGGAAATTAGAAACTACTTTATCTAACCGTACTAGGTAGTTGGATAGAAAACTTGTAATATAAAGCGAGTGGATATTTCTTATTAAAATAGTAATATAAAAATACAAATATACAGAAAGAAACAAGCATTTATATAATATCGTGGGATGTTATATAATTCGATATTCAACAATATTGGGAATATTTTCGTGCCATTAGTACATATGCTACAGGGACATTCAAAATGTTTAAATATGTATAGTATTTAATTATTCACAAAAAGTGAAAATCATTTATTTTAATATTAACGAAATGTATTATAAATTTGCTGAATAGCAAGACATAGTATAATTTTATATAAAATCTCCAGACAAAAAATAGGAATGCTTTTCAATAAAATTATTAAAAAAGAATGTTTCTTTTTTTGGAGAGGGATTATTAATAATTCATGATTTGTAAAGATTTGTACTTGAGGAATAAGACATGCTCGGCAAGTGTCAATAAATATTATTCGAAATAAAATTGTACAAAACTTAACGTTCAGATCATTAGAATTGAAGCTAAAAATGGTTGATAGATTTAGAGTCAAATGAATGTATTTTAAAATTGTTATAGACTCGGAAATAAAAATATGAACAATTCTTATTAAAAAAATACAAGACTTACAAAAATAATTGAAATTATGGTTAAATTTTTAATTAAAGTTACTGTTTGACGAGCAATTTTTTTCCCAAGTTCAAAATAAAAAGAAAAATTATTAGTCTGTTAAACCTTATAAATATAAAGAAAAGTGATTACCAATGAAAATGCCAGAATATGTAAAGTAATTTAAACTTCAAAATTTCATAGAAAAGTTACTTAAATCAATTAATTGAAAACTGAAACACAGTTTATTGGATTTCCAAGTTGTCAATTGTCATACGTTATAGTTCATTGTTCGTATATAGATGATGAAATAATTTATGACTACAGTTTTTACAGAAACAATTTAATTAGAAATCTAAGAACAAAAATTTAAGAGTTTTAACACTAATGTTTCTGAGAACTATGCAATTATATCAGAGAGCGAAAAAATTAAGTTTCTCAACATTGCTTTGAAAACAATATTAACAATATTCATCAAACAGTTTGATATTTTGAAACAGTACTATTTCAATATATTCAATTTTTAATAATACCATTTGGAAATATCAAACTAATGTTAAAATCCTTGAAGAATTTACTAATTATTATAGTAAAAAATAATAAGTAGTAAATTCTTAATTTACAAATTAAGTAATGTTATGATTATTGAACAGGTATTAAAAAATATTAAAATATTGGCCAGAAGGAGAAAGTAAATTTTCAAAGAGCCTAAAATTGCAGACCTTGACAGAAAAATTGTTAATATTCACATGATTTAAAATGTATTACTTTTTTCAATGTGAGTGATGAATTGGTTTGATTTAATAAATTTTAATTCTAATGAAGAAATCTGAAAGTATGTTTCTCAGCAGCACAACCTGTTGCACAGAATTGTGCTATATTATATGACATTAATCAATTTTATATAATATTGTTAATATTGATCTATGTCATACAATACTGTTCTGTACTTCGGTGCCACTAAAATCAGTGAAATCTTAAAAATTTGAAGAATTTTTTTATCAATAAAAAATAAATTGATTAAAAATCAATAAAATCTATGAAAAAATTTGGAAATAAATTCAAATAAATAATGTGTTTTAGAATTAATTACACAGAAGAGAAAACCAAAATGGTTGATTATTGGAGCATCAAACGATAACCTGACCAATTTTCCCAATAAAGCAAAAAAAAATTTAATTAAACGTAAAATATATAAATGTTTTGCTATCAAAGAAGATATTTAATATTGTAATTTAATCTTTATATAATTTTACATAAGTATACCTATTATTAATAATAAAAATATATCGCATAAAGTATCGAATGGTATATAACGCATGGCAAAAGAAAATAAACCACTCAGAATTCAGTAATTTCAATAAATTTAACCGAAACCTGTTTAATAGCTTTTTAAAAAAATAACTGAGCATTGAGAATTTTCTCCGCTGATGATGGGCTGAAGCAAGGCCCAATTATTCTGTTCGGTGATAGACCACGTGATGCAATCTTGTTCATGTTCGAAGAGACCCCATCCCTTTGAAATATTCGATGTTCGTGCATTTATCTTTTTCGACGCTCCATACGTCACGGGCACGAAACGAGGCCAAGGTACCGACATTTCACCCCTCAGATCGTTCTTTAAATTCTAATTAATGTTTATATCTCTTCTGGAAACGAACGGTACTACCGTCCGCTACCCCCGGGGCAAAGACCAGCTGTCATCTGCTTTGCTCAAAGGCAGAATCATGTCGAGGGCAAGGTGGTTTGGCCATCTGCATCGAAAGAATCCGATGCCATGAGATCACGAGGAATGAGCAACGAAAAAAAGAGAGTCTGAAATGCAGGTTTCCCGAACGAAAGTTGCCTCTCTTTTTATTTTCGAGAAAGAAAACTGTCTGAAAGAATTTGGTTATGGTAGAAAGAATTTCATTTGGAAATATTAATTTTATAAAATTCAACACAAAAAATAGGCAATGATATTAAAATTATTGAAAATCTGTTTTAGAAAACATAATATATGAAATTATTTTCAAATTAGGATTAATTATTTGATGAGGATATTTTTGAATCGGATAGAGTAAAGTATTTCAACAATTGTTTTCATTCAAAAATAAATAAATATTGATTTTAAATTTAATTTATAAATATCGGGATCGTAGATACCGTTGCATAAGCTGGAGAATTATTTAAATAAAAAATTAATATACCCGCTTTTTAAAAGGATAGTGTGTGCGTGCGTGTGCGTGTGTGTGTGTGTGCGTGTGCGTGTGCGTATGTGTGTGTGTGTGCGTGTGTGTGTGCGTGTGTGTGTGCGTGTGTGTGTGTGTGCGTGTGCGTGTGTGTATGCGATCAATATTACTTTTAATTTGAAGCAGAGTGCCGAGTAGTAGACATAATCATGCAGAAGACAGTGTTGATTTTTTAATTTCGTTTTATCCCAACTCAAGAAGCAGGCATTGTTTACAAACAGATCGATACAAACCAACAAGGCAAAAAGGACGAAATCATTTAACCTGGTCTTATATACTATGATTTTCTCCTAAATCTGGTACATTCTATTTTTGACAGGAATTCTCACACGTGTTGACCTTTGACACCAGAAACGCAGGAATCCTGTAAAAGAATCTATTTACATCAATGATTTATTATCCATACACTCGGTACGTGGCTGGATAATATATCAATGCCACTTTATCTTTATAACACTTCACTTGATTTATTACATATAAAAAACAGAAAGTGATCAATAAATAACAGTTTAGAAGTTACTATGGGCTAAACTAACAGAACTTTGGAAATCAATTACAATTTAAATTAAAGTTTAAAATATATCTACATTTATATATAGAAAATACACGATCATAAATTTTTAGGACAATTCATAGGAAGAGGTAATATATTGTAACCGAAACTATAAAAAAAGTTCTAATAATATTGAAACAAGAATTTTTCTCTGTACATCTTTCCGATATTAATTTTGGGCCAAGTATATGGATTGAAAAATCCACCATCTTTCAAAGAAAAACAATCATTTCATTCAACTTTATCGACTCAAAATGGTAAATCAACCAACTCTAAATGGTAAATCATCTAATTAGAATCAATAGTTGGAGATGTAATGGGTTTATTGCGAATTCATGTACTCTTAAAGGAATATGAAAATGTATTGTTCAACTTGTATCAATTTATGCTATCTTTTATATCATTGAAGAATGGCCAGATAGTACTGTTATAAGGGCATTGGATTCGCATCCTTTGAATTATCAGTTTGAACCCCACCAATTGAAGATTCCCCGTGTGTGTGGTGGCTTGTTCACGTATAAATCTATCATCGCCACAAAGTCTTCCGAATCAAAACAATATTATTTAGGGTACTGGATCAGAGGTGATGGGTCGATGATTCAAGTCTAAATTACTACTCGTGGTAGAGCAAATAAAATATATGTATGTATTCCGCCCCGTAAAAAAGGTTGTGACGCTTAGGTAGCTAAGTCGCACTCTTGTTCCTATATGACGCTTCAGAAAAAACAAACGCTCTTTCGGCTTCAAATCGCTGACCTCTTCAGCGAACTTATCTATGACAAGTGTCATAAGAAACAATAACATTTAAGTATTTATTAAATATAATTTTCCTCTTTAGTTCTTTTTTAGAGATATCTTTAATAGGTTGTTAATAAATTTGATATGGAATACTAATTCACAAGCTTTATAATAAATAGCATTTTGTTATCTTATTAATCTCTTCACATGTAAATTTATTTAACTTTCAAATTAGATGACGCATCCAATTTCAAACACTTATTATTTTGATTCTTATCTAGAATAATAAAAGCTGCATTTAAAATATTGAAGCATTTCTAAGTAACTTTATCATTTGTAAAAAATTGATTCAGTCGCTTAAACGCATACTTAAGTGGGAAATTAAAACTAAAAATTCAGTACTTCCATGCCCTTCTCAGAAATCATTGTATGCGAAAAAGTCAATCATGTAACAATTATTCCTATGAGATAAAGTTTAAATACAAACTACAAAATTTAACAATAAAACAATTTTTTTTTAATTTATCAAGATTCGTAATACAAGAAAACAACTTTCTTAAATATTGTGAGATTAAGTAATTATTAAAAAATAACAATGGTAAAAAATAAGCATTTAAAGCATATACGCAAAGAATATTCGAGTATAATTCATAGAAAATCGTAAAAAAAACTAAAAAATTCTTTAAAAAATAATAAACACATTTTAAAAATGAAATATCAGTCCTTGGATTAAACTACCTTGGCCGGAATTCAAATCACGAACGTTCAAGTAACTAACTGCTTGTACGATTCCGCTGAGAGGAATAATTTGTTTAAACTAGTTATTTAAAGTAAAATTATAGTATACTATTTGACTAAAACTATTCAGTGAAGATTGCTCACCATTTTTTATGCGAATACTGTTATAAATGATGGGCTAATATATAATTTTATCGTTGATATTGAGTTTATTTAGTTGATTTTCAAACTCAATCCTATGAAAAATAAAATTATTTAGCATTTTACTAAGATTATACCGTAGTATCTAAACTTATATATATATATATATATATATATATATATTTGTGAAGAATAATAAAGGTGAACATAAAGCTATTTTGATTGAAATACTTTCGCCATGTGTATGATTTCATTGAAAATAATATACGGAATAAACCGATAATATATAGTTAGAACTGAACTGAACTGAACATAGCTGAAAATTTTGTAAATCTATTTCCATGTTGAAACTCCTTCAGAAATTATTTGGGGGGAAAATAGCCAATGACGGCTCTTTTAATTATCAATATTCAAATAAAAAATAACCAAAATAGTTCTAAAGAGCTCATTTATAATATTCAAAATAAAACTAGAACTTGATGTTATTTTAATATTCGGTAGCTCTACGGAATTATCCTATGCAAATTAACAATAGACTTCTGATTTCATTAGTGTTAGATTTTATTGTATATTTGAATTTATAATTGTTTCTATTATTTTCTAAGCTCATTCGTATTTCAAAATTCAGATAGACTCACTTTTTCAAACACTTATATTGATAGGAAAAAAATTCGAATTATCAATATATATCAATGATAATTTAATGTTACAAAGTATTTTTTTATTATTTACCTCTCGTTAGATGCACTTTTAATCATTTTATTTATATCAATTTCAACCTGTTAATTAGGTATGGCGAAATATTTGAATACGAAACAAATTAAATGTAAGTTAATTACCCGATTAAGATGTTAATCAAAGAAATTTCTGATGCCGTTCAGAAATTTAACTGAACACACAATGTGCTTACATTGAACAATTGCAGTTGGAATTACGATCACTGTATCTTGCATAATGCAGATATTACATTTTAAATATTTTAGGCAATTTCGCGGGATTGTTATAATAATTTTAAAGTAGAAATTAGTATAATTGTGATCAGAGTTACTTAGAAACGTTTAAAACTATATGCTAAAGGAATAATTTTGGTTGAAAATTCAATCATACTTGCAAGCGAGTGGAGTTTCCTTTTGGAAAAACCTGATCAAAACAAAAAAAATTATTTGATACGAAAAATATTCTGGTCTTTAACGAGATTTCAATCTTTTATATAGCAAAAATAGTCGCAAATTATTGAAATAAAAAGAACAGAAATTATGTAGAAACAGAAAAAATGTCAAATATGGATCTATTTACTTTTTGTAGAGAGTTACTTTACTTTGGAGAAACAAGTTTTTTTCCAGCAAAATTGATTTCAAGTGCTAAAAAGGAGATTCATACAAATTATAAAAGCTGAATGCCTAAGTTCTCTATTTCATTAAAATATATTGATAGGTTTGCGTGCTATTAACATTTTTCAAAAATTAAAACAAATTTATGTATTTGTAGTTTTGTGAGTAAAGAAAATACTACTAAGTGCAGTTTTTGTACTGTAAATAAAATAATGTTATAAATATATTGCAGCCGATTGAATATTCATTAGCAGAATATGAAGTTTAAACCTTTAACTTAACTCTTCACTCTTAAAAGTTTTTCAACAATTGCACAATAGAGTTATCTACTAACTATGGAACAATGTCGAACATTTGTCAAAAATGGAAATGCAGAAAGCTATTTTGCGTATAAGTTATTCCCATTCCATTTGTTCGAACCATGATGTTAATCATACGAATAAATGTTAAACATTAAAACCTTACATAAAGGATTTTTATAGATGAAAAAACTCAAAGAAAACATAAATTGTAAAATCAATTTGCAGCCAGCAGTTTTCAGATGTTAAAGAAGGAGAGATCAAAGACTTTACGAAGAACTGACGAATGAAGAAACGATGATCTTATACAAATAAGTAACATTGAACATTGTAATTTTATTGTAACAAAGTAACATTGGTGAAAAAAGCAACATTGAAAACGGAGATAAAGCTTACATTATTGTTAAGAACAGTTTTCAGATGTTATGCAAAAAAATACCAAAAAAATTATCAACTGCTGAAAAATTAAGAAAATGGGTGATCCTTAAAGAAAAATTTGAGGTGAAATAAACAATATTGAAAGCGAAGATAAAGCATTTACGAAATCAGTTGGTGGAAAATAGTTTTCAGATGTTAAAGATAGAATTCCGAAGAACAATTATTATTTATCAGTTAACGAAGATTTCGTTTTTTAAAATTGAAAATTGATTTAAATGAAGAAAGAATACACTTTAGAATAAAAAAAGAACTATTACAAACAAACACAACAATATACAATGAAAAAAATGAAATTTCGAAACGATTTACCCTAACTAAAACTTCCCACCTTTATTTTTTTAAATGACTCAATTATGCATCTACATATTGTAATAAAACTATTTTCAATAAAATAGTTACTTGATGTTTTCTTTTAATTTTAATAATATTTAAATCTCATTTTATTATTCACTCTTAATATGAATTATATCTAATACATTTCTTTTCATTCAATTTTATAATATTCCCATTCACTCAATTTCATAATATAGAATCTGCCATATAGGAAAAGCAAACTCGAACATTTTAGAAGTGTAACTTTTTCAACAGTAGGAAAATACTCATAGCATTTCATAGATTTTGTACCATAATCATGCAAGACATATAGCTTCATAAAAATAATAATAAATAATAGTTCAATAAGTTGAATATTGGAATTCAACATACAAAGAAAGTCAATTTTTTATAAGCTGCCAAATATGAATTTCACTGTACCACAAGTTTTTTTTTTCAGAAACTAAGTAACCTAGCGATCAAATGTTTTAAAAAGTTACTCTCAAATAATACATTTAAAAATGATGCATTATGTAAAAAAATTAGAATCGATTTATTTTACTTTTATCGCTAGATTATGAAACTAAATTTTTCTTAAAATTATAAGTAAGATAGCAATCGTTCGAAAGAAACTATTCAAAGTAATAATTTGAATTTATAAGATTTTCTTTATAATTTATGTGCAAACATATCTGAAAAGTTTTATGAGATAAGATGAAACTACTTTTAATTTTTTCGCTTAAACTCTATGAATGTAATTTTGAAAATATTACTAAAATCTAACTTACCAAACTTGTATATCCATGGAAATATTATTTCAAAAGCCTTAGGAGTCCCTTTTCTGTATTATTGGTAGTTTTTTAAAAAGAATTTCCAGTTATTTTATCCTTTTGTAAGACCTTGCTTTTCAGCTAACACGATGCTTGATTTTTCACGAAGTGAATTTTTAACTATCTGTTCGATTGTGACTACTTGCATTGCACTTAAAACTTCACAGATGCCCTTTCCGTTTCTGCGCATGGTACATATACAACAATTTGATTTTCCTTGAAAATTTATTGTTTTATTGTTTATTTATTGTATTAAAATAAATTTTCAAATTAAAGAAATTAAGGGCGTCAACTCTCTGGGTTCCTCCTTCTATATATATATATATATATTTATTTAATATTGAATTTGATAAACCCTTAAATATTGATTTTATAGTATCCATTACAGTTTTAATAGCAAAACTATAACATTTTAATTTTTTAAACTGTTAATAAGTATTAAAAAACGGGTTTTCATAATAAAAGTGACGTTAAGCCTCAATATCAGTTAACGTACAATGCATCTAAATGGCTCAGATATCTTTCCTCATTTTAAGCAAATTATTTTTTTTCTTTCTAATGGTAATATTTGTCATTTTTTTATAAATTCATCATTTAA
Organism: Argiope argentata; assembly: GCA_026289955.1. NCBI lineage: Eukaryota > Metazoa > Arthropoda > Arachnida > Araneae > Araneidae > Argiope > Argiope argentata. The sequence goes on along the minus strand of JAOUZG010039927.1, from coordinate 505,842 downwards.
GCATTCGTTTTCCCAAATGATCATTCTATCATTTTTTTCTTCTTCTTTTAGTTATTTTCTAAGAGTATTTGTATATTGCCAACACATATTTTCAATGGTTGTGTTTGCCTAATGCGATTTGTCTCTAATTGTTTTTCTTCAGTTGATTTTTTAAATAGGAATTGGCAACAAATGTTACTGAACGTGACTCTTTCAGATTAATTTTGTCGTAAGAGATTTGAAATGTACGTAAAGGTGGGCTCAAACGACGTAACATATTTCGCCCAATAGAACACAACGCCTTCTTCCGGAAAAATCACGTGACCGAAACAACCATCTACCATTGTCCCAATGTTGTTGTCTCTACTGTTCATGCGAGTACAATACTGAGATAATGGTACAGGGACAACGATTGCGTGTAATAGTTGGCCTCGTGCGAACGCAACAACTATAATAGATGAGGGGCCATAAATTAGAAAATTTTGAACAGCTTCTACGACTTTGCCAAACATTTCATATATAATCCTTTTGTTGTTACAGAAATATTTTTCTAACATTTACTGTCTAAGAATTTTTGTATATCGTCTCATCATTGTAAATATCACAAGATATTTTGAATAATAATTACTTAACCAAAGTCTTTTACGCAGCATAATGAGGATTCAAATTCTTTGAAAGTGATAAATCGATGACTCACTAATCTGTCGTCCAGTTTTCCAGAAGTAGCATTTTCACTTACCATGATTTCACAATGTGTGGTATTTTATGATAATAACGTGTTCCGCTTTACAACGGGAGGAGGGGTGCAGTAGCTTCTGAGGGTATGGACCCCTGAGAACTCGAAGAGAGAACTCTGATTTCTAGCTCACACACATCCCAAACCCTTTTTAAGGGCCGGACTACATTCATGCATTTCATTCATTGGTCCACAGTTCGTAATTTAGATCTGGAATACAGAATGATCACTTTTGAAACAATACCCCCAGTGGAATTACTCTCGACAAGGAGGACTTTATGACCACGACAAATTTAACGAGCACCAACCACACACACTTGGAGAGTCTACGACCGTCGAGGTTCGAACGTGCGACCTAAAGAATACGAATCCAACGCTCTACCAACCAAGCTAACCCGTCTTATGGTATTTTAGGATCAATACACTATTGACTTTTTGTTACACTGCTTTCACGAAACTATTTAATTTTAAAGTTTTTCTCTTATTTAATTTTTACTTTTAGATTAATTTTCATTACTAAATATACATTAGGAAGAACTTATTACTTATTTCACCGGATTGTCTGAAAAAAGTCTCTGGTTTCTCTCGCGTATAAGAGTTGAAGTTAAAGAAAGATCGTATTAGCTAATGCTTAATGAAAAAAAGAGAATTCAGATAAGTTTGGGCGAAAAGATTCAAAGAGCCCTGCTGAGTTGTTAGTATACTCCTCTCCTCACCAAGCTAAATTAAATAAAAATAGAGCATGTATTACTTCACAAGGAGAAGCTGATGATTTCTAAAAAGTAAAATCGTTGAATAGTTGACTTAACAATTATCTTCATTTTTTCGACTACCTTCAAACTGTTTATATTACGTACATGCACAATACCTTAACACTTTGTGGTCTGATGTCGAGTGTGACTCGACATTCAAGACTGTGCATCATTTTGACGTTTTATTAATTAATTTTTTGAATTTCATGGTTAAAAACGCCTACATAATAGTTAAGAGATGCAGATTAATTTTTCGAAAAAATTCGACTTAAAAAATTATGTATGTTTATTTTTCATAGCAATAAACAAATCTTTGTATTAGGTGAATAATTTTGCATCTAATTATTTTTCTGACTTAATGCTTAGAATGATTAGAATGATTTCGGTTAGTAAAATATATCATAAAAATAATTTCACAAATGATCCTCGATCCTGGCCAAAAATAATATTAAAAGTTTTATTAAAATACATATTATATAATACATAATATTAAAAAAATACTTAGGAGAAAGGTACTTTACAATCCCGCAAACCAAAAGGAAATAAATATAATCACTTAAATACTTTTGAATAAGTATTATTTTTAATTTAAGAGTTGCACCATATAAATATAAATGTTTTAGAATTAATGCTATAGAAAGTACGGATGATGTTTAATTTATATAAGGGGTGACAAAGTGTTTGAAATGTATATTGGTAAATTTCAGGTTTAACATTAAATTTTCATAGTCTTTTTTTCAAGAAATTTCAAAAGAATCTAAATATTTTTATCGATATGATCTGAAGTCAGCGTAAAGGATAAAAGGCTTCTATAATATAATGGCGGGATTGATATTCGTGCATCTAATTACAGAATATTCCTTATTGAAATTTGTAATGTTTAAAAATAATAATTTTGAAGTAATCTAAAATTCTGAAATTTTGAAAATAATCTGAATATTTTTATCGATATAATCTGAAGTCAGCGTAAAGGATAAAAGGCTTCTATAATATAATGGCGTGATTGATATTCGTGCATCTAATTACAGAATATTCCTTATTGAAATTTGTAATGGTTAAAAATAATAATTAACTATGAAGAAAGAATAATAATAATATTGAGATTAAACATCTCCAGGTATATAAAGATAAAAATTTAGATTGAAATAACTATAAGAGTTAAAATATATATAAATTTTCAGTACTGTGTGTGCCATTTGCTGAGCTGATGAAATAAATTCATTTATCAAGCCCTAAGCTTCAAGTTATTAAGAATAGAGAATATAAATTTTTAATTATTCGAAATTTCCCATTCTATTTCATGATTAATTTTCATCCTTTTATTCTAATATGGTCAAAATAAATTCCAGCCTCGGTAAAAATAAAGTATCCTCATTAAATTCATTCTTTTCATTTCAAATGCTTTAAATAACAATTCTTTTGAAATTTAATCGAATTCCCAATTATCTTTTAATACAATATTTAATCTCTTAGACTATAATGGAGATTTGTTCTTAATTTCCAACAAATTCGTCAAGAGACATTGAAGTATATTATATTGAAAATCATTCCTAGGATGATCTTTTTAAAAAAAACTTATTTCAAAACAGAAAAATTTTCTTTATAATTAGGAGTCAATTCTTTTTTTTCTGCAATGTCTATTGCGTTTACAGTTAAATGAATTGCTATGGTTTATTGGAACTTTTAAATCGTTTTCATTCATTTATATAGAATTTTCTGCTTTCAAATCCTTTTGGTAACCCCTAATAATATTTCAACAATGCTCAAAAATTCAATTAATAATTTGAACGCAGTTCCACGAAAATTTCATTTCGATTAACCGTCCTTGCGAAAGCTTATAAAGGATAAAAAGACCTAAATATTGTTGTCTTATTCCTGAAAATTCTATGAAGACAAATAAATTGAACTTAAAAGATGATTAGACATGAAAACGTTTGCTTATAATTATAAATATATTATAAATTAAAGATATAAGTAAAATTGAAAATTTTATTGCATTTTAATTCAAAAAGGTAATATAAACAATTTTAATGGAAATTTTAAGATAATTCATTTTAATTATATTTAGCATTTCTCTAAAACTTGATTTTCACGTCTCTTTATTCCAGTCTTTGCCGTTATTTCCAAAAACAAAATTGGAATTGCAATAAATGTCGGTGAATCATTCTGACTCACACACTCATTTCAAAACAAAAAACATTCAGGATTCATGGAAATGAATGAAGCAAATTCAAAATAAGAAATTCCAATGAAAATGAATATACATTCTTCCTCTATCACCAGAAATGAACAAGCTCCATAAATTAAATTCTGGAAGAACCGAACGATAAAATCATTTAGTGGCTAAAATGTGGTCAATAAATTTTATCTGGAGGAACGTTGCCAAGTAATTGCTTTTTGAAAAGATTCTGGAAGTGCTGCTATCTCTCAATCTGACCGGCAGCTGCTTAAAGGTGCTTATTATTAACGGTGAGATATCGCGAAAGAGAAGGGCTTTGTGAAGCCATATATGCATAAAAAAGTAACCGCACAGACCTGCCAAGAAGGAACAGTCTTGTTATCGGGGTATTCTATCGGCTGGTGCTGAGATAATTGAAGGCCTTTTGGCTCCGGGAGAAGTTGGTGGGATACTTTCGCTAATTAATTACTATACACCCTCAAATGATTGCGTTGCCTCTCAAGACTTGTTATTAATTACTTAGAGTGAATGAAGAGGAATTAATCAAGTTATTGATTTGTTTTCGATTGTTTACTTTGGGAAGTTTTCTCACCTATTGTGTGGGATGGTTGGTTAAATAGATCATCCAAGCTGGCCACAGAATCAATTTTTATTGATATTTTAAGTTAATTGTGTTGATTTCTGGAGAGAATTTAGTGCAGCTTTATTGTTTCCTACTCATTAATTGAGCAGTTTCAGAACTGATTTTGTATTAAGCTTTTATTTTGATAAGCATAAATCTTCAATCTATATTGATAATTTAGGCCATGTGTTTTAAAGAAATCAATTTACTAAACAATAATAAAGTATGTCGGCGTGCTGGCATAGGGGTATCACGTCTTCCCCGAGAGAGAGAGAGTCCAGGTTCATGAATGGTTGTTCTTATATGTTATATCTGTAAGATATATGAATGTGCCACCCTGTAAGAAGGAGCTGTGCAAGCGAATGTGATGAGTGAGTAGCTAAGTCGTACTCTTGGCCATAGTCAGCTCTACTTCAAAAAACAAGAGACGCTCCTTTCGGTTTAAAACTCGCTGATGCCTCGGTGAAGCTTATCCGTTACAAGTGCCACTAGTAACAACAGCAACAAAATAAGCCGGCTTTCTGGCACAGAGATAGCGCGTCTTCCTCATGTTCTGGAAGTCCCGATTAGGGCATGGTTGTTCTTCTGTGTGTTATCTGTGAGATGTGTGAATGTGCCCCCTGTAAAAAGGGGCTGTGCAAGCAAATGTGGTGAGTGTGTAGCTCAGTCGTACTCTTGGCTCTAGTTGGCGCTACTTCAAAAACAAGAGACACTCTTTTCTGCTTAAAATTCACTGATGCCTCTGTGAATCTTATCCATGACAAGTGTCACTAATAATAACAACAAAAGCATAATAAAGAACGGTGTAGAAAAATTATTTTCAAAATAGCATTGTTGCGGATTTTATACTACTGCTATAAGTAAATACTAAAATTGTTTTCAATTTCCTTCAAAATCATTTGACATCATTTCTCGTTTTTGATATTTTTATAGACATCTCAACTTCATTCTCAAAATTTTCTACTTCTGTCATTTCTTGTCATATTTTAGCGTACTGGAATGAGAAAATTTGACTGAAAATTTACATTTTTCTTTCAAAAAAAATCATAACTCTCTCAAAAGTTGACTATAAAGCAGAGATTATATTATATTTTATTCGTATTTCCAGCTGTTATTTCCGAATACAAACAAGTAGCAAGCTTTGCTACAGTTAAAATGATATTGCAGAAGTAGAATAAGCCAAGGAACTTCAAATTGCAAACGACAATAGGCAAGCCCTTCTGAATTATGAGCTTCATGATTCGTAATTATTAAAAGGCATCCGGTATTAATTTGGCGTAATTATTAAAAGCCTTTTTAAAAGTCTTCATTAAAGCTGTATCTGAATCCAGGTGAAATGTTTCCTCAAAATTCTGATAGCATCATTTTCATGTGTCGAATGTTATGATGAAAAATTTGTTTCTTCCAATTGGCTTTTTAATGTCGGTCATAAATTTGAGTAACTGAATAAGAGATATATTATATCCTGTTCTTTTGTAAGATAATTTTTTATTCTTGTGTAAGATAATTATTACATCAATGTAAACATTTGTCCACATCTTTTCAAGTCATTTTTTTCACTTATTAGAATGTTGTTGAACTAATTAACGTAGGTTGCCTAGTCTTATTAACGTAAGTTGCCTAGTCTTATTAACGCTGAACTTAGTAATGTATATTTTTGATATATCAGAATGTTCGTAGTGCAAACATTGGAAACTTTTAGACCTGTTTTGAAAATCATAATTATATTCAATTATTTCAATTCATCATGTATCACTACTGCTTTTGATTATGTTTTTCTATGAAAAACTTTGTTATGTAATGTACCTGACTGAATGTTAAAGCTGGACGATATCCTATCAAATAAACTCGGTCGCTTTCATTATGATAATTCTAATTCCTTTTAATTTTCGGATGTAAGCAGCGTGATCCAGTTGTAAAAGACTCAAAATAAAGAGTAAGAATTTCTTTTACCTTACTGAGAGAGAATATTTGAATATACACCTAAACTAGAATTTTGCGTTCATTGTAATGCATAAAAGTATTGTTTCCTTCTCTAGTTGCACAAATATATTGTTCAATACTGCATGATATTAAACAATATTCACAATATTGTATAATATTATATAACATTGCACAATATTGTATAATATTATATAACATTGCACAATATTGTATAAT
>JAOUZG010039927.1:489158-499404 GCA_026289955.1 Argiope argentata | reverse complement strand
GCACAATATTGTATAATATTATATAACATTGCACAATATTGTATAATGTTATGCGAAATGCTGTGCTGCCTAGGTTCCTGGATGCCTTTCTAGAGAAATAGATTCTTAGGTATATTATTTGAATAAACTCTTTAGATGAAATGAGTATGGTAGTTATATATCTGGTGGTGAGGCTTGCATCTATCATCAAATTTTTCAAATAATACTGGTAAAGAACATTGCTAAACTATCTTCTTTCTGAAACTTGTTCTTTAATAATAAATGTAATGCCCTAATGACTGGTGAATTTAGTTATTTTGTGGCTCTAGTCAGTGCATAATAAGGGTCCTTTTTTAATAAGTTGATCAATTTAGGCACACATTTTGACAAAAATTTCACCATTCTTTCAAAAATCAAATTTCACCATTTTTTCAATAATCAATTTTTTTCAATCACCAAAAATTTCAAAAATCAAACCATTAATAATTTATTTTAGGGTTTTTGTTCTTTTAAACTTAAATAATTTTATGAAAATGTGTTTTTATTTATTTATCAATTTACTATGATTCATCCATGTTTAAGCACTAAGACATTTAAAAAGATGCATAGATACTCTTATAATAAACATAACATAGTAGATGAAATTGTTGATATTTTATATTTGATAAAATTACTATTATATAATTCGTAATTCCTAATATTTTGTAAATCATTAATTGATATTTTTGATAAATTTTTATTTGTCAAATAGAAGAAAACAGTTTTCAATCAGTTCTATTTGTAGTTTTCCTGAACTCCGTAGCATCAGGCAGTTACTTAATTACCTAACCCCCTATTAGTTCTAATCCACAAAATCAATGTTATATGCCAGCGACCTGACATATTGGTAGTATGTTTTCTCGGTGAACTGGGCGTCTCAGCTTCGATTCCCGGCTCGGGGCATGATTATTTTTCTTTTGTGTTCTATCTGTAAGGTATATGAATATTACCCCTTGTTTTTTCAAACTTTAATAATTAACCGGGAATTCTTAAAGTTTAAAAAAGCAAGGGGGTAATATTCATACATCTTATAAGGAATCAACCATCCCGGGTTCGATTCCCGGTTCGGGCATGGTTTTTGTTTTTCTGTGTTCTATCTGCAATGTGTATGAATATTAGCCCCTGTAAAAAGAAGCTGTGCAATCAAATGTGATGTCCGAGTAGCTAAGTCGAACTTTTGACCCTAGTTGGGGCTACTTCAAAACAAGAGACGCTCCTTTCGGCTTAAAACTCGCTAATGCCTCAGCGAAGCTTGTCTATGGCAAGTGCCTCTAATAATAACAACTACTACATGAAGTTATTTAAAGAACAACAGTGTTTAAAATCTTTTCAACTAACGAAAGTTATATGTAGTTGTATATAGACTAGCAACAATTTCAATATATTCATTTACTAAAGCCTGTAATATCAAAACGTGTGTAATATGTTGAATATTATAATATACAGATAGAAATCATTAACATTATTTTAGATTAAAATAATTAGTAAAGGTAAGAAAAAAAGTTTATTTCTCATTTCAGAGCTACTCTTTCTTGATTTTTGGAATCGTTTACCTATATTTAAGTACATTTCTTTAAAGTGACTATTCACTTAATTCCCCCCCCCCCCAAAAAAAAATCTGGGAAATGAATTTAAGACTTTTTTAGAAAGAATAAACAAATAAGAAAGATTTAAAACAATAATAAACAAAATACAAAATACAAAATATAATATTTCAAAAGTGTTAAAAAAGGTTGATAAAACTACTCCAGTGCCAATTTCCCTTGTACAACTCAGCCGAATAACTTTAACATCGCAATCATGAAATCGGAAACAATCAATCATTCTTTAATCGAAGTCAATCATGGCCTTTTTTAGCACGACAACCCTTCATTACCTATTCCAGTGCCAGCTTTCTAACACAATCTATCACTTTAAAACAAGGGCCAAGTCTTTCTATGATTCCTATTCACCGAAAAACTTCTTGAGCAATCAAACGAATGTACAAATTCCGAAAACCGCTCGGGGGAAGGGAAATATTGACCTCCCCAAGTGTCCCAATGACCATCCTTTTGAATGAGTCGCCGAATACCACGTAAATAAATAATGCATCTGTGGACCTTGTGCTACGGCCAAAGGTTGACGCAAAAGCGATATAGGAATTTAATTTAATGATGTTTTCTTGTTTGTATACGTTGATGAATCAATCAACAAGGATGGGTGATCCAACCTTACCGTGGACAGCCTCTCATTTATCTCAGTTAACAGCACGTGTGCAGCTTGCCTCATTAGGTGGGAAACTTGAGTCCACCCTTTGTGGTTTAATATCGTGACTATTGGTGGGACATCGCATTTTAGGCCTATAATCAAAATGCAATGGTTTTTCGATAGTCAACGGCTGTTAATCCCACAAATGAAAAAAAAGCCCCTTCTATTACAAAAAAATAAATAAAGATTAAAACGAAATCTACTATGCATATTTCAATGTATCATGTCAGAGCATCATTTCTTGAACGGCCAAACTCCATATGCTCGTGCAAGTTAAATTATATTTTTATTCATTTTATCGTTTGTTTGAATGAGATACTTTAATACTGCAAACGATCCAAAAAACTTTGTTTCACATTTATTGTTTAAAAAAATATCGCATTTCCTATTTATTTCATTTCATACAATCGTGTACTCAAAATGATATTTTTCTAAGTTTTATTTGCTGTAATAATTAACCTATTTTTTAAAATCAGAGCTTTTGTAAATGCAATGGCAACGCGTTATAAAAAGCTGATTTTTTAAGATGCCCGTGCAGATAGTAAAATTTTTACTTTTCGCCTACGGATTTTTGTCGACGCCACAAACCTCACTCTCAAAACAACATCATGCCCTAACATAATAAAAAATAACCAAATTTTAACAAAAATATAAACCAAATAATTACTACTACCAAATAAGTAATAAATTATTACCAAAACTATTAACACATAAGTAATAAATCTACTTTTTATTAACTCATATTTGTAGATTATCCACCTTATCGTAAATAAATAATTGTCCAAATGCATTGGTAATATCACTCTTTAAATATTTACAGAATAAAAAATAATGTTTGAAAAAATATAAAATATTTTCCGTCTTTCGGACATTTCGAATCATGTTAAGAAGCTTGTAGACAAATTCAGAGTTTTATTAAAGATATATATTGATTAAAATTACATTGCATAGTTAACTATGAATAAATTGTGTAAACATGAGTTATTGGAATCAACCTTATGTTGTTAGGGAAGAAATGAAAAACGATAGTATTCATCATAACAAAGATATACTGATGGCCCTTATAACTGCTTTCAGTTATCAAAAATTAAATAAAGAATTTTTCATTATTATCGTATGAGAACATGATGTTGTTTTGGTTTGAGGTTTTTAGCCTCAAAATGCGTGTGCTACAAATTTTTGATTTATCGCTTTTGAGGAATCAATTTTTCGCTTTAAGGGTTATTAGAAAATAATGCAGAAAGCTGTCACATTTGACGACTTAACACCAACAAAAGGTTACAACTTCGCCCGAATGTTCAAAATTTACCCGTTTCTCGATATATCGACGCATACGTATTCTGCGTTTGATTGTTTCAAATCTATTTAAATTGGTTAATGATTTAAAGTAATTAAGATAAATATTACCTTAAAGATAATAATGCTTTCTCTCACATGATAACAGAAAATTTGTGATAGCAGATTTCAATTTTTTATATTTTTATGGCCTTTTTATTGATTATAATTAACTAATTAAATTATTACCAAATACAACTCCTTCTTCTTTGTTGCAAAAAAAATAATTTACAATTTTAATAAAAGAAATGTCAGTGTTTATTTATGGAACCCTTTACGTAAATAGGTAAAATTGCCAGAGAAAGAAAAGAGTCAGATATACGCATCGAAGGAAAAAGCAAAAAATTGCAAATTTCCCGAAGTAATTAATAGATCCTGCATCAAATTAACATGCAATAGTAAGTTGTGTTCATGCTTGTATGTTTTTTGGCTCTGAAAAAAAATGAAGGCCCCCAATTGGTTACTGCAATTACTTACAATTGGTTACAATCCATTAATGCAATTACTGTTTCCCAACCAAACATGTAATCCAAAATAAATATATCTTAGAATATTTTATTTTCTATACCTCTCATTTGCATTTCAATGCACGCAGACTATCTAAATTATTTTCATCTTCCAACAGCAGATGGCGCCGTATATACTCGGAGCTTTTCTGATTGTTTATAACGCCATTTTGTTTCCATTTTCTTTCAGTTTTTGGTGGGAAAACAACGGGAGTAAAACTGCTTTTAAGAGGTGATATAATCAGCCAGAAGCAGATAATTTCGTTAAAACTGGATATTTTATAACAATATAAATATAACACATTTGTTTAAATGTAAAAATATTTTGTTAAGACCGGAAAATTTATCCCTTTAATTGTTTTTTTTTTACTATCTGATAAGATAACAACTTCTATTTTAGAAATATTTTCTTATTTTGTTTCAAATGGAAATCCATTGAATACATGACTTATGTATGTATTCGAAATAATTTTCATATTGAATTACAATCATTATAATTATTATTTTTAGCTTACATCTATCAAAATTCAGTAAATTGATGCACGTACGGCATACTGGCAAACCTGTTAAGTGGTTTAAAGAGCTTAAAAACTGGGCAATATTGTAATTCGAAGATAAATATTACGAACCAAATTCAATATTGCTGAGATTAACTGAGAGAATTTATGAAGATTCTCGAGCCTACCCTGAAAAAATCAATGTCCTTTCAATATATATTACTGATAGTCTTTTAATGAAATTTGAATTAAGTGTCTGTGGTCCAAGTTTCTAGTTCAAAAAGATCTTGCTAACATGATAAAAAGTGTAAAAGAAGAAAGCTTAGAAGTGAGAATATTGTAATTAGAAGATAAATGTTGTAAGCCTAATTAAATATTGCTGAAACTATTAGAGAGAATTTTATGAAGATTATCGAACCTATCCTCAACAGGAGGTCAAAGCCCTTTGCAAACAGAAGAACCAATATGTGTTATTGATAGACTTTTAATGAAATTCCAATTCAGTGCCTGTGGTCAAAGCATCTATTTACATCATTATGAAAGTACAAATCATTAATATTCAGTACACTGAACCAAGATCCAACCACCTTAGAAACCTAAGGTAAGTGAACGGTAAGAAAGAAATATATGAGATCAAGTTAGTCCAAACGTGATGCAGAAGGCAAACACAGCGCAGCATCGTTTTTGAATTCTTCTCACTTGTTTGCAAGCCCGAAAGATCTGATTGTTTTAGAGACGCACTAAGAATATCGCGGAACGCGTACGGCTAAAAGGCATGCAGGGTACTTTCTTCTAAAACTGCGAACTTGGAGAAATCGGATACACGGGTCACGATTTGCAGAATTCATTATGCCTCCCGCAGACTTCTGAGATATTTCGCTATGGCGGAAAAGCTATTACTTTTACAAAAGAAAAATTGTTCTGGGAATCTATTTTTTCGGACATGAAACCAGTTTTAGTGAAATCTTTATGTATCCGACGGTGTTTTATGCCAACAGAACAAAGAGGGTTGAAAAAAATATAAAGAAACTGATTTAGAGAGGAATATTCAAAGTGAGAGGGACCACAAGAGAGGATATATCTTTATGTAATCTTTCTAAAACTTTAAAGTGAAGCTGTTTAAAAAAGTTTTAAAAAATTTATTTCTCTTTGAATTTTTGCTGCTTTAACCACTTCGCATACAATGATGTGTCTGACACGCGTATCGAATTACTCAATTTTTATTTTCAAGCCAGCAACTAAGCCACAGAATTAAGTATTTAAATATGAAAAAATCAATATGAATCGATTTGGTATCCCAAATGCTCCATATATTATTTTTAAAAAATCAAATAACCAAAATAGGATGAGTTATCTAATTAGAAAGTTAAATAAATTTGTATGTCAAGTGGTTCAGGGAACATGGTATATTTTATGTATATATTTGTCATTTTAATTATCAATCAGTTAACTAATTATTACAATCGATATGGAAAAAGAGCAATATTTTGCCTTTCATGAAATTATTCGTCAAGATTAATAAGAAGTTACAACTTGCAGTTTGAATTGTTTTTAGAAAAAAAATCAAACATATTCGTAAATAACAAGATGCTTAAAATATTTTGTGGTCAAGTCAAAATCAAAGCAAGAAATAAAAGATTATTATGCATTGATCAAAAGCATTTTCGAACAGAAAACTAAGAAAAAGATTAATTTTTTATGCTTCTTTCCGTTTATGGGCAAAAAAGTTATGTAATTTTAATTAAATAAATAAATGTGACTTCTGAAGTAAAAAAAATTAAAAAAAATATTTAAACGTAATTTTATATTATACATACTCCGTGTTTGTTAAACGTATCTAAAGAGCTGAATAAAATGTGCTTATTTCTTTTGAACTCTTCACTGATTTAAGCGGGTATGACAAATTTTTTTGTACCTTCTTTTAATTTTAATTATTAAAATAGAAATTATTTTCTTATATTACATCCTATTATTATGATTGCGATTATGTTCTCCAAGAAGACCAAGAGCTGTTCAGATATTTTTTAAAGGAATATTTTAAAAAATTTTTTAAAATAAATGTATGTAGCAACTTTTAGTGATTTTTTAATTTTAGTTATAGTGAAAAACTGCAAAGAGTTGAATTGTAACAATCTAATCATATCAAAATGGCCAAATTCATTACAAAACTATTTTGGAAAGATTTTAAGATTTAACTCCACATTGAGTTATATTTCGCTTTTATAAAAAAAATCCTACCATATATTTAAATTTGGTTATCTTTACTTTACGATAACACGAACATATAGCCAAATATCAATATCATTTTAGAAAATGTATTATAATTTATATATTCAATGAAAATAGCCTTTAAACACTAAATTTTATTAAAGAATTAAAAAGCTTAATTTTTAAAATTTAATTATTAACTCATTTTTTTCTTTACTTCATAATTCATTATTACAAATATTAAAGATTATTTAAATTAATTTTTTAGAATTATTTTTTTAATTCACTGAATATTCCTTCAGTCCATTATAAATCACAATGTTTAATAGGAATAAATCTTCCTTTAACCATTTATTGGAAGTAAATAAAAATATCCAATATGAAAAAAATTAAATGGCAATATGTTAGATTAGAAATAATTTATTCCATCAGCAATTTGATTTCAAGAAATTTACACGTTAAAAACTTTCGAATTCTTTTACCGTTAATCATTACTTCGAATGAAAATAATTATTTCCAATTAAATCTTGAATAATTTACCTTTTTTATGAAGTAATAACAACAATTATCTTTAATTTTACATAATAAACCAAACATTCTTTTTTTCTAAACAAACCGATTTAAAGTTTAGGAAAATGAATGATTAAATTATGCAACAAAAAAACTTCAAATCCTTATTTTAAGCTAGCGTTTAAACGAAAATAAATATAAATAACATATCATTGCAGTTGTTTAATTGACTCTTTTATAATCGCCCCCTTTCAACAAGGTAATTTAATTACCTTTCCTAACAAACATGTCAAGGATAATAATCCATTTTTCAAGGGGAATTACTCTTTCTAGGTTTGATTAATAGATTTAAAATGATTTTTATAAGAATGCATTGTACACTTGTGAATAGAAATTTCAGACAGGAAATCTCCACCCTCACAATGTTATTATGAACAAGCAAATTTAAATATGGTCTTGGACATTATTCTATATCTTTCAACAGTTTTCATTAAAAATGGCCATTCATCTTAATAAAATTAACTTCTGCCATCAATTATTTTGGTTTATTATAGGAAAGATTAATTATTAACGCAACATGGAAGGTTAATTAATGCGTAGTAAAATTGCAAGCGTTTAAAAGTTGTTGATTCTACTGGAGAAAAATAATTCAGGTTTCGGCCACATAAGACTGACTTTTCCTTTTAATTTGCTTTATTTATGTTTAAGAACAGGTCTGAGTTCAGGATAATAATTGTTTGTATAAGTAATGAATTAAAATATATACAATTAAGAAATAATAGTCTTAAATAGTTATGAAAACTAAAATAGCGATTGCATTTATTCTCTGTGAGATATTGTGTATGCTTAAGATTCTGTTTAAAAACTTCTAAATTTTAAAATTGTAAATATGAATTAAGTTTCTTTACTCCATAATTAATTCAAAGGAAAGCTGAATTTTTTTACAATACCACCATAATGTCATCATTTTTCTTGGTAGAGCATTACGCATCTATTGAATACGAATTTATGCAAAGCTCTGTTAATGATAAAGTAAGAAGTGTGTGCGTCAATATGTGTAATTGTGCATGTATTGGAAACCTTTTGACCTAGAACAATCAAATTTGAAACTAATATTAGGCTGGGAAAAAAGAAATGTTATTATTTTACAGCCATCTACCTAGAAAATAATGGATTTCTTTCCATTATTTTCCATTTCTTTCCATATGGAATTGTTGAAAATAATGGAAATAAAAATCCGTTATTTTCTTGGTAGATGATTGTAAAATAATAATGGATTTCTTTATCTCCTACCTAATATTAAAAGAATGGAAAGTGGGAATGGGCATTTCAAAGCGATTTTTCACATTCCTTTCTTTGGAAATTCTAATCAGAATAATTTTAAAATTTTAATCAATAAAAATATAAATTTAATTTTGGCATTTTTTTTCCTAAGTAACTTCAAAATACTGAATTGTATAAAATTGTTTGTTTGTTTTTAACACCGTAATAAAATGTTTAATATAGTATATTTCTCGATACCAATTTAATGGGAGTGAAAACTTTTTCAAGAATTTGTTAATTTTTTTTAAAAAAATACGTTGTTGATTAATTTTTAACAACAGATATATTATTACCCAGAAATTCAAACAGTTTCTAATGTTTCATCAAATATTTAATTCTTACATATCTGAAAACTGAGAAAGAAGGATTCTGTTTAATATTTGTATCACTTAATTGAAAAATAAAGTAAAACTTCACAACCGGGAAAGGTAGTTATTCTGTTATGCAACTGCTCAAGATTACGAACTGTTATTCTGTCATGCAACTGCTAAAGATTAAGAATGTTCATGTACACAATGAACAGAAAGTGTATAAGGTTATTAAAAAAACACTCTTTTGATGTCTATGAGAATTTTATACTTAAAAATTGCTGACGGAATCTTGGTGTAGTGTATAAAAATATAGTAACGGAATGTAGTTAAGTATAAAAAATTTAACTGAAATGAATAACAATATAATCAACGAACTAGCTAACTTTAAAGACGGCTAGTAAATAAACTATAAATGATAAAATAAAATATAAAGCATAAAATCTTCAAAAAATGAAGTCATAATTTATCTTTATAAACTAGTTTATTACAAACTTGAAACATATATAAATAAAAATAAATCTACTATTCAAATATTTTTATCAAGTCCTGGTTAGGAACATTGGGAAAGATTCGACAAAACTTTGTCGATGAGAATTTCAAAACCAAAAGAATTGGAGATCTTTTCACTGCTAGGGAAATTGGAACTAACATTTAAGAATTACAGCAATTTGAGATAAATAAATTTATAGCAGTGTGATTATGAGAGTTTTAGGAAACCAACACTTCTCAGAAAGTAAATTCTAAAAGTTTTTATAAACGTGAATTTAAAATATTAGAGGTCATTGGGCTAGAAAGGGTACAAGATGAAACTCAACTTTTTTACCTTTTACAGAAAATAACATAAGTTAAATGTTCAAAAGGCCTTTTATATTTTATCATCTGAAGACGAATGGAAATTGCCGAAATAAGGTGAAATAAACTATAGTCTCTAATTTAAATCATTAATATAATTGATCATAAATCAATTTTTGAAGCGCCACAATGCAGAAAACAGCATCTTAAATTCCTTTAGAGAAAAGTTGTTTCGTAAACAAGCCGTTAAAACATTCATTTATAAAAATAAAAGAATGGATTTAGACTGATGTTTATTTACAATCTGATTTTTTTAAAAAAATTCTGACTGATTTTTGAGATACAGTATAGTTTAAGTACAGTACTAAGAACATAATAAAATTCTCTAATGGAAGTAGTCTCCTAAAACTTTCTCGCACATCCTCCAGTAAAAGTGTTAACCCTCTACCTCCCTCCATAAATTTGTGTTCTTAAGGAGTGCTTTGCATGGCTTTGACAG